>JAEAOA010000334.1:347500-395000 GCA_016746295.1 Potamilus streckersoni | reverse complement strand
TACATCAGAACAAAAAGTTATTTCTGAATGTTTGTCGGTTGTGAAATGAAGGCGGTAGATTCCAAAATCAAATCCAATCAAGAAAACTATATTAATAATTAATCCTTAGTTAATTAATATTTTGAACGTGTTATTTATCTACTAAGCCAGTGTACAGACCTTCAGAAATATAATTTGTGCCTAAACCCCAATGTTTTCTTCTCAAAGCTATTATTCCACGGTTGTTGTATTTCTGGAACGAATTATACGATATAGTTTTGGTTGACTAAACATGGTGCTTATTTAATTGTATCATCGCTTATTGACTAAACACGGTGCTTATTTAATTGTTGTATCATCGCTTATTGACTAAACACGGTGCTTATTTAATTGTTGTATCATCGCTTATTGACTAAACACGGTGCTTATTTAGTTGTTGTATCATCACTTATCTATACAATACAGAGAAGGCTAGACTGCTAAAATAAGTCAAGGGAAAAAAACTATAAATATGAGGAAAATTATTGATATACATTGACTGATAGAACTCTTATAAATAACGTAAAATTAAACCAAAAGAAAGAAAGAAAGAAAGAAAGAAAGAAAGAAAGAAAGAAAGAAAGAAAGAAAGAAAGAAAGAAAGAAAGAAGACTGAAAGCTATTGTTGTTGTTATGAACAATAAATTATAGAAATGGTTAGAAACAAAATTATTTCCTAGACGCTTTCAGATCAAAAACAGGGTAGGATACGATTAAAGCAATGTTTGTTTCATTTGTTCTCTAAACCTTAAGATGTATTATGTCTCATGTTTAATTCATGTAGAAAGAGCCATGTAGAGTTTTGCAAATTCAACATTTCTTGTATTTGTTTTTTGTTTGTTTTGTCTATGTTTTCCATATGCCTTTGAAATGTTACATATTAGTTACCATGTTATCCAGGTTCTTTACATGATCATGACTTGTTCTTTACCATGACTTGTAACAATAAATACATTTAGAAATAGTGTCAACGATTAAAATAGTTTGCTGTTTGAAACACTGGTCTTTATTACCTATTTATTCTTAATATACATATAAAACCTTTACAATACTGTCTACATTTTCTTACATACGTAATACATTCGAAGTACTTGGACAGAATGTTCGAGGAAAAATGGTTATGAAAGAACAAACAATACGAAACAAAAAGTACGAATTTCATTGCATGATTTTGTGTCACACGATGTGTTTTCCTTGTGTGTGTGTGTCTTTTTTGTGGCAAACCTTACAAAAATGCCTACGTTTTTTTATATCGAATTTATCTCACACTCCTAGTGTAGGTATTGGCAAGGTTATGAAACTTGATGATCAAAGTAAACAACCCAGGCCCTGCCCTGGGATGTGCGGGGACCAATGCAGCAAGCAATGAGCGCGAGGTCCCAGGCAACAAAATTAACTGCATCGCGCAAAAGCGCGGGGCCTAAGGCGGTTGCCTAGTTCACCTTGCCCTAGGGCCGGGCATGAAACAAAGAAAGCCAGAGTCTATAAGAAAATCAGAGTACATACCTTTGGTTATATAATTAGTGCTTGAAGTCCCAAGGTTTCCATCTCAAAGCCAATCTCAAAACAGCAGTTTTCTAGAAGAAATGACCGATATAGTTTTGATTGATTAATCACGGTACTTTTGAATTTCTGTATCAATGCTTCTCCTTAAAATAGAACGAAGATTGCTAACTTTTGCTACATGAGGGAGAACTTTGTAAATATTGACTTTTTTATACGAGGTTAATAACCTTCAATGTCTGAAAGAACTCGTATAAAATAATATAAAATTAAGCAGCAATAAATAAATACTTAAAATACTATTTTAAATAGCGAGAGTTACCTGATTAAGCAATACAGTCCATTTGTACCTGCTAATAGGCCTATTTGAATGGTGTTGTTGGTATCATGAACAACAAATTAAAGAAATTGGTAGAAACAAAATTGTTTTCCTGACGAGTTAAGGTTATAAAACAAATTAAAAGTAGGATCAAATCAATTTTTATTTTCATTGGTCCTCTTCAAACTGGCTGAAATTCCCAAATTCTCATTCCTTTAGTTTCAAAGTAAGCATACCTTAAAACCTTGAAAACTCAAAGAATCAATTTCATTAATACTATAACTCGTCATTTCTCTATTGAGCTGCTCAGTTGCTGCCTACAACCTTTCCTTGTGTGGTACATCAGAATGAACCAATGCAAATCATTTGTTAACATTACATTTAATCATAATCTAGGCTTTGAATCAATTTCATGAAATCATAACTGAACTGATTAACGTAGTGTGAAGAGAGCTGATGGGGTTAATTGATGCGAGAAAATACACAATACCCAGGACAATTTCAGAACAATAGAGACTCCCCTATCGTTTGATTGACAAAATTGTTTGTATTGTGGGATGGATTAACGGCTTACTAAACTAAACATCAGCTCATCATCTCCAATAAAGAACAAACACGTAGTTAAATTGTAATATTGCAGAGAGTAGACATAGTTAAATGGCAATATTGCAAACAGTGTTTAAATAATGTTGTTTTTTTTTCAATCATCAATTAACCTTAAATGAGCATAAAATAGTATAATATTGGGTAAATTATTTAAGTGACACAAAGCCCACATATGGTCTTGTTATAACATTTAACTATCAAAACGATATGTTATTCATTTATTTCAAGGTTTTTATACAATTCTGCCTATATCCTGCCAATTAAAGATTTTAATACAACTCTGCATATATACTACCAATTTAAGGTTTTAATACAACTCTGCATATATACTGCCAATTTAAGGTTTTAATACAACTCTGCATATATACTGTCAATTAAAGGTTTTAATACAACTCTGCATATATACTGCCAATTATAGAATAGGTTCTTCAAATGAAAAGATAAAACTTTTGTAATTGATCGTAATTTCGAAAGAATAATAAATAACAATAAAGACATCGCAAAGTTGTGAAGAAGTTAATGATTCTTGTTTATGATAACTTAATATGTTATGTTTTCCTCACAATTGTATATCAATGGTACGTTGAAAACATATTTGTCCACAAAGAATGGGTCGTTTATGTGTCATCGCCATATCTAATTTTAACAAAAATGAAATATAAATTAAATGTCACCATGAAAAGACCAATATTATGTTTTTATTTAATTGTCTTTTAACTTATTTTAGTATCCTAAAATCCAGTTTACAATCTTTAATATTTTGCATATGGTTTGTGTGTTTGCTACGTAGTTCAAATATAAATGAAGGTCTGTTATGTCATTCAGTTTAATTAGTTCCTCAGGACATTGTCAGTCACAATATCCTTTCTCAAATGGAATAATTTGTTGCTAACCTGTAATATTTCCAATATGTCCTCTCTCAGGTTTGCTCAGTATGTCCACCAACGTAGAAAATATGATTGTATGTTTCCACATCCTTTACGACGACTTCGTTTATGCTACATCTATCGTAATCGTTTAAAATACAATTATTACATTCAAGATAGTAATAATGGTAACATTTTAGTTTTTAAGTCTTCAGTCGTTTGCTTTTCGACCTCATTGTATTGTTAAAACTGGGATCGCAAATTTTCATAGTCTTCCAGAGATTATTTATTATTCGAACGCTCCGGGGGCCTTGTGGTTAGAGCGTCCGCCTCGGATGCAGGAAGTCGTGGGTTCGATCGCCAGCCTAGTCATACCAAACACTTACAAAAAATGGTACTAACAGCTGCCTCGCTAGGCACTCAGCATTAAAGTGTTAGTGTTAGGAATGGTCGGCTTGGTGTTACAATAATGTGACTGGGTGGAACATCATGCTACATGTCTGCGGCAAGATTGCCTCAGTGCTAGACATCACTGTAAACGGCCACATTACAGACATGGTAGCGATATGATTGAAAAATTGTTAAATCTACGTTAAAAATTTAAATCACACACACACACACACACACACACACTTTATTATTCTATACCAATCTTTAATGGATATGGTTCGGAGTTGATACTTTGTTGAAGTGGTTGTAAATATTAACGAATATCTGGTATTTCGCATGCTATTCTCATACTTTTCAATGCTTGTATTTCATTAAACATGATCTAACTTTTTTTTAACAAGACCACTGCCTCAAACATCTTTTAATCTGTTGTCGTCAATGTGTTTGTTGTTGTTGTTGTTTTCGCCAATCTGTTCTCCGTTAATTATGGTTTGTTTTGTTTTTAATTCTTGTTGTTGATGTGATAATCTGATGCTTCTCAGTTCACAGAAAATATTGTAGTAATCGACAACAAAGTTTAATACCTGTAATCAATGGAAAGTTAGCTTTCTCTATAACCAGTTTAGTAAGTACATTGCAGGTATTCCTCCTCATGCCGCCCTCCATTTATGTGGTTTAAATTAAAATACCAAAGAGCTAAAGATTTTCCATTTACTTCTATCATCATAATGTTTTCTCATGATCATAATAATTGGTTTTCATTAATCACAATGGGTTTCCACTATCATAATATGCTTCCATAATTTTGATAGGCTTCCATTGTTATAATAGGCTTCCATCGTTATAATTGGCTTCCATAATGATAATAGGCATCAATTATCGTAATAGGTTTCCGTTGTCGTAATAGGTTTCTGTTGTCGTAATAGGCTTTCATTGTCGTAATAAGCCTCTGTTATCATAATAGGCTCCCATCGTCGTAATAGGTTTCCTTTATCATAATAGGCTTCCGATATCGTAATAGGGTTATGTCGTCGTAAACTTTTCCATATTATTTGCCTCCTCATAAAATAAAAATGTTCATTTCTCTGATGCCTTGACTATCTGTCACGAACTCAATATTTATATCCATGACTCTGTTACATTCGTTAATTATCAGATCAGAATGACATAAGAAAAAACCTGCAGTATATTTTCATGTTGCTCATTTTTTAGCCAATTATATTTCCTTGCTCGAACTCAGACTGATTTTAAAAAAAAAACTCGGGGACTGTACATCTGTTTGCATATGTTCATATGTCTAAATTTGATGACATTAATTGACTGCATATCTACATACATGTCTAACTTAGATTTAAGGACATTGGGATGGTATATCTACAAACACGTCTAAATTTGAAGACAATGTGAGTCTGTGTATCCACAAACATGTCTAAATTCGATGAGATTAATAGGCTGGATATCTACATAAAAGTCTAAAACTGAAGACATTGCTAGACTGGATATCTACATATCTGCCTAAATCTGATAACAATGAGAGGCTATGTATCTTCAAACATGTCTAAATTCTATGACATTGGGGGTTTGCATATCTACAAACATGTCTAACTTCGATGAAATTGGGAGGTTACATATCAACAAACACGCATAACTTCAATGACATTGAGAGGTTGCATATCAACAAATACGTCTAACTTCGATGACATTAAGAGGTTATATGTCTTCAAACATGTCTAAATTCCATGACATTAGTAGGTTGCATATCTAAACAGATGTCTAAATTCGATAATAATGAGAGCGTACGCATGTCTAAATTTGAGGAAAATTAAGAGGATGCATCTGTGAAATTTGAAAATGAAGGTTTGGTTCGAAATTTCTGCACAAAGTTTCAAATTAAAGAAGCTTTTGCATCTATTTCTTGCATCCACGCAGTTTACGAAATTTTTATATTAAAATCAATTTGTTCAGACGTAGTAGCCTAAATAAGCATCGTGTCGAGTAGAATACGTAGACACAAGACACAAAGTTAATATATTTATTTACTTTTTTAGGCTTTTGCCTTGATATATTTTCTTGAGTTTTCCTCTTGTTGTCTTTTTATGATTACAAATAACCCTTCTGGTCAATTTCCAAAGGAAATAACCTTCATATAAAAATATCCTTTGATTAAAAACCTTTCAAACACTTCTGTCATTGTTGGAAACAATAATTGCCGTTTGCAGTTTTTATAATCATATTTTGGAAATGAAATAGATGGTAAATATTTATTAAAGTACCTATATATTTTAGAATTTTTTGTTTCTGATGCATGCTGTCATTGCTGCAAATATTTACAAATATCGTTTTGACAGTATTCCTATATTACAGCTGCCATCTAAATATCAAAGGAGAAACCATCACCAAAAGTCTGAACGACATTCCTCTGATTAAATAAGGTAACATTTTGAACGTTTAAACTTTGTTAAAGTAATAAAAGTTTCAAATATTTCATTATTACAAATAATGTGCGCTCGTCTGGATACAGCCAAGTTTCTGTTTTAATAATGTCCAGAAAAAAATAGTATCATTTTCTAATATTATTTTATGTCAAAAAATAATGCAATTGGCATTTTTTTCGAAACGGTTTTAGACTTTGATGGAAGAGGTCTTCAAATGCGTGTTAGTTATACTACAATATTCCTATACTCTACTAAGAATACGACAGCTGAAGAGCAAAATGTTTGTATTTACATTACGTTAAGCAGAGGACTTTGGAGTAAAATATGAGAAATTGACAGCTTCTAATTGCTTCAGAGACATAGACAAAATCTGTAATTTCTTCATTCCAGAAAGACTGCATAATCAAAATTGATAACTGTTTAAAACATAAAAGTGACTACACTGGTGAAAACGTGACCCTGTAAAATGAGAGACGATTTACTTAATTTACCTTGATTTCTTATTGAATGCCACATTATTATTTGATTTCTGGAGTTTACAAAACCACAGTAAATAATAATATAATGTATGAAACAAAAAATATTTACAGTAGGAAAATTCAGTTCAAGGTAAAAGGTATTTAAGTATTTCACCTGCTTAGCTTTTAATAAGCACATGACATAAAATAACTTATGTGGAAAACTAATCTGTCCTTCAAAGTCACTCTCTTGCGCACACAGATCAGAATGAGTATCTGGATGAGATTCAAGCTATTGTTTCTTTCAGCATGATAACCGATTAATCCTAGACTTCTACCATGCAAACTGAGAAAAGAAAAGAAAAGTGATATTGACTTACTGTTAACATTCAGCGAAAACATAAGAATTTCAGAGGGGAAACGGTATATGTATGGTCCAATGCATTAAACTGCTACTTATTTTAAGCTTTTCCCTTTTGTTAACTGAACCTAGAAATTTCAAGACACACACACACAGATAGATAGATAGATAGATAGATAGATAGATAGATAGATAGATAGATAGATAGATAGATAGATAGATAGATAGATAGATAGATAGATAGATAGATAGATAGATAGATAGATAGATAGATAGATAGATAGATAGATAGATAGATAGATAGATAGACATAAATAGTTGTGTGTATGTCTATATTGAATGTGAATAATATTCATACAAATTAGGGTGCAAACCTTGACTACTACAGAAAAAGCAAGACAATACATTATGGTAGTCTAGTATATTAAATTGCAAATATGCTACATTACCATGATGTAAACAGTTCACATATTGAGGTACAAACACAGTAAACCTTTCTCTCCAAGGAGCATTACATACAACACTACGTGATATATGGAAAAAGGACCGAAATATAATGAAACTAATGCATACAAATTATTTAAATATACACAAAGAAAAGGAAATGTAGAATAGATTTAGCTGACTGCACCATAAAAATATTATCATTTTTCCTTAATAGGGCAGGGGCTAGATTTTATATACGTATTTAATGCCGCAATCAAAAATAAAAATTCAAATACACAAGTGATGTCTAGAAGGTACATATTTTAGATACCTATATTAAAACAAAGCATAAGAATATTATTCACTTGACCAGAGAATTCAATGGTAGTTCATAACAGAAGAAGCTTATGTACCCCAACCCTAAATTTATACCTGCAATTTGCATGTGTTAAGGTCATTTGTGACATCATGTAATGCTCATGGTGCAAACACAAGACCTTTTACTAGATGACAAATCTGCAAAACAGTGTGTACTAAACATGCTTGTGCAATTGAAAATATATGTCATCCATAAATGCGTGATATTTTTGAGATATTCTACTTGTCCCAAGTCCATGTGTTTACTGTTAATGGAGGCTAGCTCTTCTTCCTAGCCAACTATTGGTATTTCACTATCAACATACTGTGGATTACCTATAGAAGATGTACATGCCTGACATGAACTTTAAGAACAACACAAGCTCGAAACATCTAGTTCACAAATATATCCATATCTTTAATTGGTAAACAATAATAGCTGAAAAAATCACACCATAACCTTAAGTTAAGAAATTTGCCAGGGGCTAATTTACGAAACTATACCCTGCCACCTAATTTGTTGGAAGGTTATATCACGTGAGCCAAAATATTGTGATGGAGGTCATTTGTGCTCATACTGCCTCATATTAAAAATCTAGCAATATGATTGCTGAGCTATCAAACTCTTTGTTAAAATATTCTTCTAGCTGTCTGCAAAATATCCAAAAGGTCATTACTAGATCACGTGACTTATAATTCAGATGACAACTTGCAGCACACAACTCGGTAAAACAAAATGGCGTATGATCTCATTCTTCTCAAGTTACCATACACATGTCTAATATATGGACCAAATATATGAAATGAACATATATTTTGAAATGAGTTATTAAGCAATATTCATTACTCCAACGCCCACCCACCCACCCCCACCAAAAAAAGACTAGACTTTAATTTAAAAAATGTATTCGTGAGTCTTTTGGGGAGGATTTCTTTACGGAGACGGGAATGTGCTACAAACAGCATATTGTTAACAGCTGTTTGCTTAGCCAGTAATGACAGCTAATATTTGTACTACCTCCTAGTGGTGAAATTTTGATCAAAAGCGTTAGGTACGTATCAGGGTGAATAGAGTTCAAGAAAGTCCTTATATTCCGTACAACCTGGTAAATTAACATGAGCCTAATTTAACAGCCCACGAATCACTTTATGAAATACCTTTCTGTTTTTTACTTACATCTGATGTTTTCAATTATCGATTACATTGATATACATATTGATCTATAAGTCATTTAATAGGTAGGAAAATAATTATATCGTAATTAGGAAATGCATTACCGCCACACAATCATACACTAATGTCATAATGACATTTAGAAGCAAAAATATGAAACAAGGCAGGGAATTTTAAGCAAAAGCGTCTTTAATACATTGTGCGCCTTGTTTCATCGATTTTTTTCATATCTCACTTGTTAGGATAAATGTCAAAACAAATTAAATTTCAGAATCATATCAACAGAAAACGCGCGCAGTCTGATCAAGCTTTAATTTTCATAAGTGAAGATTACATTTGCTGTGGTGGAAATCTCTGCCTGACACGGATTTTGTGTTGAGTGCATACCTAGAATGATTATCCGCCTGCACTTAAAAGCGGATATTTTGGTACATGGACTAATACAGAAATACGTTCTATAGCAGTAGATTTAATTCACGCCTTCCTAATGTTCCAGATTAGAAAATAACTTTACTAGATGCCAGAATTAATAAAAAGCAGGGGCACCAATCTATTTGTTTGCTCACTTTGTTTTAGCAGACCATTTCTGTTTATATATGGGAACCGTGCAGATACTAATAAATCATATTTAAATCATATAGAAACGAATTTCACAACACAACTTTATATTTTTACACCATTTTGTAACCTTTCAAATTCACTGTGTCTTTGACTAAGACATCCATGCATAGCAATATGACGATGTCCGAGATGCAAAATTAGTACCATAGTACCAAATCACACACACACACATTCACACACACACAGACACACAAAGACACACAGACACACACTGTAAGGGGTGGGATTTAAAATATTAAAACCATCCTCAATTTATTCGGCGTCATTAGCTGGGGGATGATCTTCTGCGGTGTTATTGCCCAGTGTGGACAGATAGATGGAAAGGTATTCAAAGAAATAAACAACAACGAGACCCCTTTCAATAAATAATATAAAAATTGTAATTAATTAATATATAATCAAAAGAATGTCACTTCCCTTACAACCGACTTACTAAATAAAATATACTCAATTAAAGCAGCCAAATTCACTTTCCAATTAACTGATTTTCATGACAGAATTCAGTTACAGTGAACAACTTTCATCATATTATTTAGGTGGTTTACTCTGCAAAATTCTGACCTAACGTGATTTTAACCAAAAAGCTCCTCACAGATTCTATGTTTTCGGTAAGGTACCGTTAGATTGATACAAACGACAAAGTTCGCTTCACTTCGTGGCAAGTCATCATAAATTCCCACATGCCTTCTACAGACAAATGTAGCCGAATATGCCAGCATATATTACAACACGACTTATTTACATTTGGCTTTTATAATGCTCAATTACTTATGTCATAATATCCATTAAATCTAGCTACCATTAAGTAACTTGCGTGATCATTTAAATATTGCAAACTCATATATAAATATACACTTGCCATTAACTCGCAAGAGCAAATGTCATCCTACACAGAGAATCAATTCATATATTTTAATAAATATGACACATTCGTATATTATGGTTAATTCATGAAATCTATATGAAATTCTACACATCGACTATTTAATTACATGCAATCCGTCAATTCTCCCAATGAATTAATAATTGTAGAAGTAAAAAATTAAATGGAACAAATCTAACGTATCAATAGAGTCCTACGAAATGAATACACGATACATGCGTGAATCATAAACATATCAACACATTTGCAAACAACAAACAAACGAAATTGAATATTAATTTGTCAACTAAAATTTCGTACCTTATTACAGTTTCTTTCCAAAGTCCTATCCTATAGCTTTTCCTTCTTTTTAAGACAGCTGTCTGACCCATTTCTAGTATTTCACGATCAAACACTACTCTCTAGCTTCTCCTGAGATGACTTAGTCTTCACTCAAGAAAAATCTGACTAAAGAATTTTTACAAGTGGTAACCCCTAAATTGTTTCCAACAGTGTACGCCCTTAAATTTCCCTGACCAATTAGAAATAACTGTTGATAAAATTCCCTCAAAATAAACGTGTCTGTCATCGATTTATCTAGCCCAAAACATGCTGCAATTAGCTTCTTTTTAAAAAAACAACAGTTAATTGACGTGCACCTTTTTTGAACTGATACCGGTTGGAGTCTTGTTACACTTATGTCATGTACCATTAAAAATGACCTGGTCAGATGCTACTGAAGCTTAAACGTAGCTCCATTTATGTTAAGAGATGAAATAAAAAAATAATCATTGAACTTTCTTCAGACATTTATGCTTTGATTATGTTAACATGAAAGCACAATTTATTTAACCTTAATTTTCGAAAAGTCTTCAAAGATGCGACACATCACACACACACACACACACACACACACACACACACACACACACACACACACACACACACACACACACACACACCCACCCCAGCAACTTTTTGGGACAGTGTCATGAGCAGTGATTTCAGACCTCTAATAAATGTTCTGTTCTGAACTTAAAATGTATTTTATGAGCTGATGCTTTTAATGAACCTCTGTAAGTCTGTCAATATTTTGTAATAATCTTATGGAATTTGTAAATCTATCATTTTTTTGTAATAATCTTATGGAATCTGTAAATATGTCATTTTTTGTAATAATCTTATGGAATCTGTAAATCTCTCATCATTTTGTAATAATCTTATGGAATCTGTAAATATGTCATTTTTTGTAATAATCTTATGGAATCTGTAAATCTCTCATCATTTTGTAATAATCTTATGGAATCTGTAAATCTCTCATCATTTTGTAATAATCTTATGGAATCTGTAAATCTCTCATCATTTTGTAATAATCTTATGGAATCTGTAAATCTCTCATCATTTTGTAATAATCTTATGGAATCTGTAAATATGTCATTATTTTGTAATAATCTTATGGAATCTGTAAATCTCTCATCATTTTGTAATAATCTTATGGAATCTGTAAATATGTCATCATTTTGTAATAATCTTATGGAATCTGTAAATCTCTCATCATTTTGTAATAATCTTATGGAATCTGTAAATATGTCATTATTTTGTAATACTCTTATGCAATCTATTGTTAACCACTAAGAGATCTTTCTTGCAGGTCACTAAAATGTAACCTTGAATATTATATGGTTCAATAAGTAACTTAAAAATATACAAGACATATTGAAAAATAAATTTAAATAAATTAAAGTCAATGAAACAGCGGACAAATGTATGAACCAAGTTATAATGACAGAAAGAGAAAGAGATGATGACGTAGACATGCTAATTATCGTTGATGCAAACAACTGTTAATAATGTGAAAGAAAGGATTTGTAAAAGAATTATATTATCTCAATTAACAAAAGGAAATACTTTTGAAAATAGTGTTTGGTTTATTTTTAGTTTGAATTATTTTTAGTCGGAATTATTATCAAGAAAAACAAACATGCAGTGAAACAGTAATGCAATAAATATAATGACGGTAAACGTTCTACAATTGACTTTTTAAGAAAGAGAAAGATTCACAAACTGAAAGATCCTTTTGTCCTATAGTGTGATTTTGAAGGCATAGTGGAGCCAATGAGCATTAGTAAACAGAACTAGAATATATCATGGACAATAGCAAACCAGACAACATCCGGATTTTGTACCTAATTAAACATTTCATATGGACAATAGCAAACCAGATACCATCAGGATTTCGTATCTGATTAAACATATCATATAGACAATAGCAAGCCAGATACAATCAGGATTTTGTCTCTGCTTAAACAGTTCACATGGACAATAGCAAACCAGATACCATCAGGATTTTGTCTCTGCTTAAACATTTCGCATGGACAATAGCAAGCCAGATACCATCAGGATTTTGTGTCTGCTTAAACATTTCGCATTGGACAACCAGCCTATTGTTCACAGAAAAGCAGACTGCGTAAATATAATTTACATAAATTTGCAATGAGTTGCAGAAACTGTTTCTGATGAACTAAGGATGCAATAAATGCTGATAACATTATAATTAATAGTAAAGAAGCATTATAATTTCATAAACATACGTTGTATCTGTGACAAAAAGAAGAGAAGAATTACTTCGAAAGTAATGACAACTAGCCTAGATATTATTATCACTTGATTAAAAAGGACCCATGTCCTGCACATCTAGAATGTAATTAAATTCAATATGTACCATTAATTATTTATAATTTACACGAATGCGGTTCCCATTTGATTATTAATACATCAAATAAACGATCCGTATCAAGAAATAGAAATAATACTTAATTATGTCAATAATATATTCGTTTATTGATGAATTTGCGCACAAAAGAAGTTTTAGTAACAAGAGTCATCAGATTTATAGACTGTTGTTGATTTCTAACCAGTCAACACATAACAGTCTCAGATTTAAACGATGATATATATTCATGGAAATAACTAAACATTTGATATGAGCCGAAGTATACGGCTCAACAAACATGGAACCAAGACAATTTAATAAGTTATCAGTCTGAACGACTATAATAATTTCACAAAAATTCGAAAGGTTTAATGATAGATAATTACCACCACTATATTGTGTTTTAATAGCTAACATGAATGAACATTTACTAACATCTACTGTCGCCTACTGGCAGCCGAATCCGCTACAAATTAAAAAATTAAGGCGTTATTTCCTAAATTAATGGAGTCGCCCAATAATTATAATTATTATTTTTGTGGGCCCAACGACACTCTCCACCTATACAAGATAGCGAAATTTGGATGCCCCCCTCCGTCTGAAAAATATGAAGGACTTTATATCTGAATATTATCCCAAGAGTCTGTTGCAGTGTGTTTTATAAAACGTCAAAAACAATTTCGACAAAAAATATTCAAATTTGAGTTTTTACGTCAGGTTTATTTTGTCTTGAACGAGTATTTGTTCTAAAGAGACTTGTACTCACTGGATTGGTTTCTTTGCCATCGTACTTTAATTAGTGATACCTGCCATAGTTCAGTACAAATCCAGTAACTGCTAAATGTTCGATGCGTTTAGCTAATACTGAATGTGTTTGAGCTGGCTTGAAGGGTAAACCTACCTTAGAATCATCTTTATTTATGTAGAGACTTACGTAAGAAAAGTAAAAAAAAATAGCTAGGGGTGCATAGTGGTATAGACAGGTATCATTGTTGGCCCTGGTGGGCCCCCCAACCTGTCTGTCATTGTGATCTATTTCTTATTCTCCACACTGTTTTTTTTTCTTCCTGTCTAACTGTCATCAGTGTTGCAAAGAAAAAAAAGGAAATGCAAAATTAAAATATAAAATAAAAACACGAAGAAAATAAAATTTTCTATTGTTGACTGGGTTTGTGTTGTGAGTGTCTTTGCTATCACGCAGTTGTTGTTATCGTGCTTTTGTTTCCACCATTATTTTGTTCTGCAATGTTCTTGTTTTGTTGGCCTGTCTTTGAGGAACTCGGATAGGACCTGTTCTACCTCGCATTAGCCATATAGCTTCGGCGTCGTCCTTCATTTGCCCCTCAATCGGATAGGCTCAGCCCCACTGTGTTTACTTCAATGTTCCTATTTTGGTTAAAAGTTGTTAGTCACTACGGGTTAGCTGATTAATTATTACCTATTTTGTTACTAACAGAGGTCTACATTTTTAAATGATCCTTCTATATCTTAATGGAGAGCCAGGATTCTTGGCAGAGTCGCAGCAGGATCAGTCGTTTTTATGGGCCATCTCCTCAAGACATCCTAAAGCCCCGACCAAGATCTCTAGGCAGAAGGGAACATTATTTCGCATTATACAATCGTCCATGCACTTTCCGTATCTTAATACGTTTATTAATAACATTTTTATTTATAACATTTGTTATATATTTCGTTAGATATGTATCGATGTATCTGTAATATTGTTGAAATATAGTAGATTATTTTCTATAAATACGCCATATTTTATTTGCGTTATCTCTTAAATATCCTTTTTTCCTCAGTATTCCTATATTCCAATATAACATAGTATTTAGTAAAGCTTGGTCTTTTACACAGTGGGCATTTTCTTAATTGATTTGTGATGTTTCTTTGTACTACCATTCCCTCAACCGGCCGTATTTGGCCAAAGCAGCCAGAGTATACAGCATTATACCTAGACCATCTTAAGATGAAGTACATTAAACACATACAGTACTTCATTATAATGCGGTCCATGGGAACCATAAAGTATGCTGTCTTATATCATCTTATACTAAAACACTATATATATATATATATATATATATATATATATATATATATATATATATATATATATATATATATATATAATTTAGACATATCATTTTGTATAATGGTTGGGGTAATTTGCCTTACATTGCGTTATTTGATTTTCGAACACTAATTAGGTATCCAGTCACATAACATCATAGAAGGAACACCGTATAATTTCCCATTAGAACGCTGTGTATAGATTCGTGTTGTTATTTTTTAAAGTGCCTAAACTGGTGTGTAAAGTATAATATATCTTACGCACAACTGATATAAAAATATTGTAAACTATACCACTTTGAGTGTAATAATACGAATGATTATTCCTTGAGACGGAACAGTTATATATATATATATATTTATATATATATATATATATATATATATATATATATATATATATATATATATATATATATATATATATATATATATATATGTGTGTGTGTGTGTGTGTGTGTCTGTGTGTGTATGTGTGTGTATGTGTTGTAGGATGTGATTAACACGGGAATTGCAGTTTTATTTCACAAGGTACGGCTAAAAGAGTAAAAACATAGTTTATACGCTAGCTTGAAAGATTCTTCGTATCAAAATCAGCTATTGTAAAACAATGGAGCTATTCCTAATATTTCTAAATGCTTTTATTAAGCTTAGGAATTACAATTGCATAGCTGTTAGGTCTCCTGATCGATATTACGAAGTAAAATCAGATCACAGTCAGTCACATCAATGCAATATTATTGATTGTGACTATACTACTCAACATTATTGTCCTTGTGACCATACTTCACAATACATTAGTATCGATTGTGACGATAGTAGAAAAGAAGATCCGTGATAATACATGCAATGCCTAAGTGAACTAAATTTAGGTGACATAATTTCCAGTGCAGCTTACCTTAGGCAATATTACATAACACTTGAAAAATTTAATTATTGTTAATGCGCTCGCTTGATACAAATTTTTTCTATGCGCTTGCATTATCCACACAGGTACCAAGCAAACATTTGCATTGGCGGACCCAGATTGATCTACTCTTGCTGAGCGATATGACTGGTTCAGAGACATGATCGGATTATCTATGGATCAAAACTCTTTCCATGTTGCTTAACGAATGCAGCAAGAATTAATGAAAATGTTTCCAGGCAGAGGCCGCTTGCATTTATTTAAAACCCAAAAGCTGCTTGACGACTTTGCTTTATGTTGCGGTGCAATTACTAAGAAAACAAAAGCGTATCATAATGCCCCTACTTGGCAAAAATAATTTAAAACTTTCTGCGGTACAGCAGAAAATGAAATTTTCGAATATCATCTATACAGAATTCGATTGCTTGAATGTTCAGTTTCCTTACGCTGTCAGTGATGTTCAGTCGAAGATAAGATATGTAGCTTAACAAGATCTATAAGGGTTTTGCTATACGGTAGTCAAACGGGATGAAGTGACTTACAGTAGTCAAACTGGATGAAGTGACTGTACGTGCAGTGACTGAGTCACTTGGGTTGTATCGCGAGCAAAAGTTGGTTAAATCGCTGGAGGTTACCAGGAAATTGATCCGACATAAGCTCTCCCAGCATGCTAGTTACCAATGATTTTTCCATAGCGAGACACTTGTCGGATTTATGATGGTTCCTTTGGAACTGATCCAAAAGTTCAGAATCACTGTTACATCACAGACACGTATATATGAGCCTCACAGAGCGTATGCAAACTACAGTTATGAATGTACCCAACAGAATATGATTACCACAGAGCTTTATAATGGCCATTTGATTATTCAAGCTGTACCAAGAGCGTCATAAACACCAATAATAGTCAGCACACTGAAAAAATACATGGCGATTCGCTGAGTCAGCTGAAGTTTCTCGATTTACTGCAGTTTCTAAACTTCTTGGATAAAGTTGTGCGCAACCTTGCATCGAATAGCAATGCTCGCTTTAAGATTACTCGTTGTTGTTGTTGTTGTTGTTGTTGTTGTTGTTGTTGTTGTCGGGTTTAACGCCAATTTTCAGCAAAAGATAGATTATACATGGCGGTCAGTAAAACTAGTGGAGGAAGAACCCTGGAAAACCCTGAAAAGAACCGCTCAAGATGAATGTTCCCTTAGTGAAGCATTTAATTAGAAAATAAGTTACTAGCTTGGACCAGACCATAACAAAATAATAAAAAGTGTGCATATCTACTTTGTAAAAAGGGGTATACTCATATGAGTATATTTATTCTTTAGAAACATTCAATCGTACTAAGATGTCACCATCGCAGCGCTTTTTTCAACGCATGAAAATCTTGGTGCCATAGACTTAATGCATGGAATAAATACCTAGAACGCATTTCATTTTCAAGCCTTAATGGCTATGTCATGATTATTTTTGCAACTACTTTATACAGTTAATCTAATATCCAGACGAGCTTCAAACCACTACTAATGATTATCTTCTTGCATCGGAAGCGTTCCATGTATCATACTTGTGCAATTGTGGACGAATCTGATCTCAAGTTTACTGAATGCACCAAACGTGTTCTGAACCTAAGATTAAAACAATTATCTTGTTCACATACAACACCAAAGCTGTATCTGTAATTTGGAATGTGCGTAAGCAAATTCATCCGGGTACATGGACGTCGCCACCGGGACTGGAGTGCACATTATATACAAATGAATACGAATCTGCGCACACAGGTCAGGAATGAGTCTGAAAGTGATTTTTTAAACTTCAGAACATTGCAAAAATTGGTTAGATTATTGAAAATGTACGGAAAGGGGTCTTGTCCGTGAGAGTGAAAGAGAGCAGCTTCGACGGTTCGTCGGAGAAACAAAATAATAGCCTGACGAATTAAGTGTTTTCACATCAAGCGCTTGTCAGACCAGATTACCACTACGCAGGAATGCATTACGCGACAAGAAACAATTACCATCCAAGTCGAAATAACACCACCATATTGAATGAGGCAGGTTTCAAGGAAATTGACAATCATGTTGTAGCATTTGTTTTTGTTTTCCACCGCGAACTGGAAACGCTATGCACAATAAAAATGCAAAACGTCTGCACAGAAAGCATCTAAATATTTCATCATGTTATATCGGGAGAGGTTTGATCAGTATTCATCATTTGGAAAAGACTGGAATAAATTTAATATTGATGTTGAAAGATATAAACATCAAAATGACGTACCAACAAGACAAGGTGAGGATATCAGAAGGATGAAACGTTTCTTGTTCTTTGCATTACCTCAAACCCGCTATAGTTCCATGAACCTGTGAACACGTGAGAAACACTAGTGGGATCCGTTCACGCCGGTAACAACGCCTACGAACTCATCAACAAAGCTGCATCAATTTGTCGTCTATTCTTTACCAACGATATCATGGTCCCGGCGACATATAGCTTCTTGATGCATGACCTCAACGAAGACATGAGTTATAAAGCAATTTCCATTGAAACTCTTCGTGTGTCGCGAAGCAATGCGTCGCAATAGATGCTACTCGGAGTGTTACCTCTATGGCTACAATATCATCATCAACACCAGAATTGTACGTGACTTTCTCTACGCCACTCGTTACGAGTGAATCACGCACACATGAGATATTGACAGTTCGGCAGTCTTCACGTGAATAACTCATTTGTATTTTCAATTGGTGATAGCTCAATCTGACAAGAATTTGAACTTTCCAGTGTCGCATATGATAGATAGTACAATCTCAAGTGCACGTGATTTAATCACATATAATCGACCAATAAAGATATTATATTGAGAAATTTGTTAAATCTGTCAAGGACTCTACAATTATCATAAGTGAATAATAGCCACATACAAATCTACTATCTCGGTTAAATATGCACTGTACGAGCTTGACATCACACAGTCTTCAAGAGGAATTAATGAAATTATCATGAATAAACAAATATTATGCGCAGTACCTAAAGAGTCCGGCTACCATATCGCTCCAGACAGTGTCAGGATTACCTCAACGATTCCGATTAATTTAACCTGTGACGCTATTATCGGCAGTTACGAAAGTGAAGCTTATGCAAGCATAGGTACGGGGGATACATACTGTTTGCTTTTTCATAACTGTTGAAACATATGATTTGATATCTTACAAGTCATCTTCCATGCTGAAATCCCAGGATGACACACAGTCGTTTGACTTCCATAAACTAGAATGGGTATATAGTACATATCCGCAGGCAGACAATAATAATAATAAAACTGTACAAAGAGATCGATCTTCTACTAAAATGCAATGACCATCGTACGTAGATGGGTGATATTAGTGTTACAATGCTAGAAAACCTGTTTACATGGCAGTGAATGTTTACAGGCACACCAAATGTGCTCACTGCCTTGTCTTCGCGCGCTGTACCCATTGCTAATCAATTTACAATTCACGTCGTTATAAGCATCAAAATCGTTGCTGCAGATCGGTTAAAAAGTCGAAAATTAGCAGCTGTTCAATCTGTTCTAGAATTACTATGGCGATTACTGACTCAAGCACCACAAAAGGCGTTTACACTTACACAATCAGTTATACTTCCATCAAAAGCAATAATACCCACGTCAGGCCGAAATTAAAATCATCAAACAATCTGCTCAACAACGTCTAACCGAATCGATCATTGTAAATGTGACAATCGGAAGAGAATTACACTTGTAATGCGAGTGGCAAAGACATCAAAACGTATTAGACGAAGCCGATAATGTGTAAACAATGGAAAATCGGAAAAAGGAATATCCTATGCCGAGTCTGACATGGGCGCACCGTTGAGCATAGAGAAAAACTTTTCTCACTATTACTGGTACACGGATAAAGATCGTGATCAAAAAGATCGAACAGATTTACAGATCCATATGTTTCGATATTTCTTCTGCGCAAAACCGTACACTTAAATAAAGAGCATCTACAATGACACCTTGTTTGGCAGAATGAATTGTCTGTACCTGCGGTGGCAGCCATGCATTTCCAAAACATAATAATTCTATTTCTAAAAACCATTAGTAATAACTACATAGTTTACTCTACCCAATTTTGCTCCTCAAAATCTTTCAAGTTAGGATTTAAATTGTTTTTTTACCACTTTTATTTGAGCCATGCCACATACACTAATATGGAAGGATTATGTAAAAATTGGTATTCATGGATATAGAAATCGGTGGCCTATTTCAACTGCCATAATCTAAAAGAACTATTGTGATACTACTCTTTGTTTGACTTCGCTGCGATAGCTGAATTATAAATATAAATTTGAAACCAGTGTCATTGCTCTTTGAATATTAATTTCAGAAAGCATTTTAACAATTCTGAGGCATTGTACGCACAATCAAAATACAGAACAATATCTGGATGGCCCAAGGGTCACATTGGCATACAGTTGCGTCACTAAATTATTGTCTCGTGTTAAATTACGGAAATTTACGACACTTGTCTTGCAGCTGTTGGTTCAGAAGGTGTCAATACCAGACAGATGCAGAATCAGAGCGCTACATATGTAATTGTGTACACACCATAAATATTGTTTATATTCAGGTGTGCATAAGCATGACGTCACGTGATATCAGATATTTCAGAAAGTTTTGTGACATCCTCTTAATGCAATAAGATTCACGGAATCTGCATCGGAAGATCTCGGCAATAACTGTAAACCCGCAAAAAGGCAGGTAACTTGTAATAGCTTTAACCTGTCCAATTATTACATGTCTCATAAAACTATGCTACATTTCTGCGGCATGATGCTCCAGTGCCAGACATCACTATAATCTGGCTCACTACAAACATCGTAGCGATATGACTGAAAAATTGTTAAAGCTACGTTAAAAATCATAATCACATCACATTTTAAAATGGTGTGAGATACAAAGATATGTAATATGCTCTATGCATCACCATGCATGTCGTAAGTAGTGGCTAATGGAAACAGGAGTCACGCTGACTGACCGGTTAGCTTGCTAGGCATGCAAGCAAAGTAGTGTGATCGAATCCACGATCTGGTCAGCTACAGTGACGTGTCTTTGTATATGAGAATTTTACTTTATTAGCCAAAGCACTAAATAACCTGCGTGATACTAAACTGCAAAACTCCAAACTAAACCAATCCATTCCATTAATGAAATGAGCATGGTCAAATCATTGTTTTTATTACTGTATTGTCCTGAAAAGGTATCTTTTTAACATTGTTAACTATTATCAGGTCAAAATATGTTTTTATCACAGCAATTACAAGTATAAACCCATCATGCCCTATTCTAATTATGTAAAATGGCCTTTTATTTTACATCTAAATTTTAAATGAATCAGAGCATACTAAATTTAGAAAATCCAAAGGAAACAAATGGAAAGAAGGTATGGGGTAGTGTGATGTGTCGAATTTTGAAAACTCTTAGAAGCTTTAGTTAGAAAGGGCTAGAGATAGATTATTTTCATTTCATCTCTGAACGTCAAAAGGGAATTCGTTCTAGCCGACGTAACATGACCGAGTCAGATGCTATGGTACAAGAGAATGACATAAGACCCTTTCCCAAAATCGACGGGTTAAAGGGCGGCAGCTGGCTATAGACGATTGTTCAAAGTAATGTTAATTACGGCATGATTAGTTGTTTAGTTGTCGTGTCAATCCAGAAATTCTACGGAACAGGTTTAGGAAACAATCTATTCCGATTGGTTAATATGGATTTATGGGCGTAATTCTGTAAGAAATTAAAGGTTTTACTTTAGGAAAATTCTTGAGTGTTCAATCTTACTTGGAAAAAGAGTGGTCGAGACTCCGGGAAAAGCGTGTAAGACGTTATCTCGTGATTTGGCAGTAAAGCGGGAGTTTTGTCTCAGCGAGTAAGCAAACTCTACATTCTGAATTCGTAAAAAGTACGTTTTCATTATAGAGTAAGGGGCCAGATAGTTGTCTCAGTTAGGAGACGGACTATACGTGAGGTTCGGGGAAACAAATAAAGAAACGGCAAAAGGTACGTAATCTTAGTTTTCCGATTTTAATATGTTATTTCATCTGTTGATCTATTTCAAATGTATTCTTGATATGATGTATGTATGTATGATTTCATTTTGCAGGATTTTAGTGAAATGCTAGTCATGACATTTTATTCTTTGATTTTCTAATTATGAATTCATTTGGAGAAGTGGCAAGATTGAATGTAATTAAAATTTCATTAGATTAGTTGACAAGATTGCATGTAATGGAATCTTTAATACATAGGAGTGATTAGGAATTTTCATGAATGATTTAAGGAATGATGCGTAATATTTCATAGTTTTATGGATTAACTGTCTAAAATGAGTATGACCTAACAGTACATTCATATCCATATACTAGTTTGTAATATTTAATTGATCACATAAGTGTATATCTATATACTAGTTTGTAATATTTAAGGAAACAGCTTTCCTGGATTCACATGAGAAATCCCTGAACAATCACAGGACCAGAACAAGTTCTACGCAGAAATCCAAGTCCAGAGACGATTGTTAAGTCAGAGTTCGACGGACAAGAGTCCAAGACGAAACAGCTAGACAAAGATCGGCAGAGCAGGGACGAACGGAAGTCTTGATGTCCGCATAAAATAGGTGATGAAGTCTCTCATCGTTGCACTCAAAGGTCACATCTCATTGGCAATGAAGATAGTATATTAACGTGGAAAGTAATTTTACATTTAAAGAAATTTGTATTGTCTTTTATTTGAGTACATGTTAGTACCATTTTCCTTCTTTTGTAACCAAGTCATTGATTTCTTTTCATTTTAAATTCTGTTGATAAATTGATTAAATTTTATATTTGTTCATTGAAAGGGGGCTAGACGTGTTTATTTTATTCAATATACTTGTTCAGTGATATGCATTCTTCTTTCTATCTATCAACACTGGGTAAACTACACCGCGGAGGTCATTCAATAGCAAGGAACCGTAGTGAAAGAGGTTGGTATGGTTTGCACGCCGCCAATTTGTTACAGGTAGAAAGCTAAACATAACCGACCAGTTATCGGTGGAATAATAAGATATTGGGCGTGGACATCTTTGCAACTTTTGAGCCTTTCTTCAGATGGCAGTATTATGATTCAAGCCGGCTGTCAGTATCTACAACCATTTTCCCCAGAAGCCTACATCTCTGAGTTTGAAATAAAGTTGTATGTTGTCATTGGCTAAGAAGTGCCCTCACATGTGTATATATATAAATGTTTCGTTAAAATATTTATGTATTGAAACAAAATATAAATATTTGCAATTTATTAACTTTTTCATAATTCTTCATTAATCAGATTACAATTTCATACAAGCTGATGACATTTCTAAGGAATAAAAGTAACTTCAACTTTACATATATACAGCTTTAATAAAAAATGCAGAGGAGATATTATTATGGTTAAGAAATTAAACTATTCGTGAATTGCTGTGTTGAAATAAGAAGAATTGCAACTGAATGATTAGTTATGGGTCTTATGTTTGGTAAAACTAAATTTATTGTTAATTTAAACAATTCCGTGTCTTATTTAGTTTATGTATTGTAGCCTGGGACAATCTGAGTTGGATTTCACTCAAGTTGAGGAGGTTTGCGAAATTGAGGCCTGAGTTGGATTGCACTCAAGTTGAGGAGGTTGGCAAAATTGTGGCCTGTTCTTAGCAAGAAGACACTTAACGAAAAATAAAATAAAGATATTATATTTTCCTTTGACAGGGTTTCCACAAAAAGGATTATTTTCAATTATTATTTCTGAAACAGTTATTACAAGGACTACTAGTCTAAATAATGTTCAAATAAATATAAAGTGAGCAAAAATTGATGGTTTCCATTTTTACTGAATCCATTACAGGATCCAACATTCATATTGTTTTAAGATTCCCGGAAGTGGAAATCAACATATCACATGCTGGTCCTTCGGAGGCTATACCTGAAGAAATCTACAAAGCCTTTTATTCGCACATGGCACAGAAACGGTCTGAACTCATTCAGTCAATATGAACTGACGGAATCAATGAACTATACCCCAGGGGCACAAAGATGGATTTTTCGTCAACTTGTACAAGCTGAAAGGCAGCAATCCCTGCGAATGCCTCCTGGGTATACCATTGGTTTAAAAAGGCGGAAATATCCTCATAATTTTCCTCAATCGCTCTGCGCATTATATTGAGTAATTACTCCTGCGCGAAAATCAGTGTCACTTCAAGAAAGACAAGAGACCACATATATGGTGTTTGTATCTCGTCAAATCTAAGAAAAATGCCAAGAACAAATCCCCAACTTATACAGGACATTCATCGACCTGACAAAAGCATCTGACACGATCAGTCTTGGAAGTCTTTCGAAGATCATGGAAACATTTGGCTGCTCAGAGAAATTCAACGCAATCGTCCGGCAATTCCATGACTGCATATTCGTCTGTGCCGTGGACTACGGCGAGACATCTGAATCAAATGAAGTAGAGCACTGATTTGAGCTGGTTCCAGCACTCTATAGTATAATGTGCTCCGCCATGCTTACTAATGCCTTCTATTAATATGACACTGACATCAGATACCTAACTGGCACAAAAGGCTCTTCAGTGTAAAGAGACTACATAGAAACATTAAGTAATAGGAAGTGACTTCGTTATCTCCCGTTTTCTGACAACTGTCCCCTGAATGTCAAACCTATGTCGCACATGTACCACAACATGGACCTTTCCACTTTAGCCTGAGACAATTTCGGTGTCGCAATCAGTTCCAAAAGAAGACAGACGTAAACTAACTTGCACAAAGGCAGGCATTCCTAGCATATACACTCACCACGTCACCGGAATGACAGATGAGCGACAACCAAAGAAGATTATCTACGATGAGCTGAAGGAGCAAAAACGATCTCGATGTGGCCAGAAGCAACTGTTCAAATATTCAATCAACTCATCTTTGAAAAATTTATCACTGGCCAAGCGTCTTCGGAAGATCTTGCTCAGATTCGTTCCAGCTGGCGAGGACTAGAGAATTTAAGCGGAAGTGCCTACGCGCTAGCAACGTCGATTTCAGAACTGTAGCACGTCCTCTTTTGATCAGACAAAGGCAAGCGGTATCTCCTGTACAGTGTGCCACTCACATTTTAGAGTACACAGTACACATTAACTCATTCATCCACTTGCCTACTCACATAAACCAATCCAGTTAAATACCTTATGGTTATTTTCGAATTCGATTGACGAACATGATCTGTATATTTTTGTACGTATAGATCGATATAAATTCATGTAGCATAAGTATTGGGTAATTATCCAGAACGCTCGTTTGGATGAAGTCTTGATGACATCACTTCTAAAGCAGATGTCTCGTGCAATTATCCAAAGAAATCGTTTGGACGAAATCTAAATGAGATCACTTCCGTAATCAAACTATTAGGCAATTATCTAAATCACTCGTTTCGATGAAGTCTAAATTAGATAGCTTTATAGCAGATTATGAAGAAAGTATCAAGAATACTCGTTTGGGTGAAGTCTTGATGAGATCACTTCCATAGCAGATGTCTCGTGCAATTATCCAAAGAAATCGTTTGGATGAAGTCTAAATGAGATCGCATCTATATCAGAAGCATGAATTATTATCGAAATCACTCTTTTGGATGAAATTTAAATAAGATCAACTGTTAAATTTAAAACACATTTATTTCCATATGTAGAAAAAAAGATCCATTAGACGCGTTTTGAGCTAACTTGCTATGAAAACTTGACCCTAAACATGCTTGTGTTCCCGCAATGTGGGGCTTGGGTCAATGTGGTCACAAAGTTGGTTGCATTTATTAATCCTTGTTTACCTTCACCGTAGGTTTACTAAGTTATCTATACATTGATTAGACCTGGAAGGAAAACGTTTTGACCCAAATGCTAAGTCTTTGTTTATTTAGTATTTTTTATGGCACACCGTTCATGATATACCATTGCGTATGATGAATATACTGGCATATAGAAGGATCGTACACGAGTGCTGACTTTTAATGAAATATATGAAGCGAGGTGAATATTTTCTTTTCTTCTTCATGCTCTTCACATCGCAAAAATCACTGCTTTTATCTAATAAATCCTCGAAATGTTAGATCAAGCGAGGTTTATAAGAACATTTAGATACCTCTAAAGATCACATGAAGGCGTCGGGTCATATATATGACATTATGAGATAAGAAGAATATCAAAAATCGGCCATCCTGCTAAGCAAAAGGCAAGCTGTGGACGGCAGAATATCGAACCCAGGTCATCACTTCAAGTATCATCACAAGCTGTGGCCAGTATAATATCGAAAATTGGTCGTCCCTTTTAATAAATACCGAGTTACAATATAGATCTCAGATCTTAAACTCAAAACTCATATCTTAAGTCATTCGAGTAGTAATCTTCAGAAGTCACGGTAATAATTCAACTCTCATAGTACACATATTGAAACACCATCATATTTAAAATTCAATAATTTTAAATTTCTGCGTACTGATAATCAGACCTATATTTCTCCATGCACAACTATCCTTGGTACAGGTTTCTGTGTGGAGAACACCATTTACGACATTTTTTTTTACCTACATGTGCATGAAACACATGTTATTGATTCTGTACCAAACGAATCAAGTGCTACTTTCATTATTGAGTAATCTTAAGTGATGTCTATAAAAATACTAAATTTGCATCAATAGAATTTTGTCTATATTTTTTTTAAATTACACATAGGTTAAGATTTCAAAAGATACTTTTACTAAAATTTTAATTTTCAACCAATTATGGACAACCAACCCCGTATATATTCTATAATTTCTTCCCCCATTTCTAGACCGGTTCACAGTTCTTCCATATAATTAATACCGTGTGTCCTATAACAAGATCAATTTCTTTTAGAAAGACATGTATTTTACTCATTGACATTGAATCATAATTGAAACAAAGAATTGGCCATGCTTGTGCAAACATATTAGTGCAATGGCATTTTATGTGATACCACTGTATATAGTTAAATTGCATCCACATTACATGTTGCTGTGTTGTATCGCAATTATTTGTGGATTATTCTTGTTATTAAAAAAATTGTTTTCTGCCTTTGTATCTTCATGTTATCTTTCTATGGGATGCATGCTACACAAAAGAAACACAAATATGCTGACATCAGCAAGTATGACATCACAGGGTATCAAATTACATAACGCATTGTATTTTCATCTCTCACTTGCTATAAGACAAGTTTTAAATGTTTTAAATTTCAAAACTGTATTTCGTTTCTTTCTGACTGTCACATATATAAGATACAATGCATCAGTATTCCTCACATTCAGAGAAATCCAATAGGTGTGCCACATGACAGGTCAAAATGATAAGAGGTCATTGCTCTTCTAAGACTAAAACAAATACACACACCCATGAAGCACCAAGAGATTCTGACATTCCCAAACTAATTAAACTATCAACACATCTGATTCATCACTCCCAAATCTTAACAAAAAGGTACAGAAGGCGAAGAAAAGTTCCATAAGTTTTATTATACTGAAGAATTAAATAACTGAGTGCTTTTTTTACTATAAAACTACGGGAAAGGGTAAGGAAGCAAAGAATAGGCAGTCATTTCTTTAAGCCTGGTATTGTTCCTCACAAAAAAGGGAACAAAATGTGCATCAACCCAAAAGACAAAGCTACTGTTACATAAGGACAACAAGAGACAGATTTGGAAAAGCTATGCAAAGTTCTTTTAATGCTGACATTGCTGTTGGAGACAGTAAGCCCATGTGCAAATTGCTGCGGCCCAAGTCAAGAAGTAAGCTGGAGGCGGAGAAATATTTGGAAAGGTTTGTGACGCCAGGTTAAGTCCATATTTCTATGCAATATTCAGACACTGATATAATTTATCGCTGCATAAACTACTTGGTAAATTTAAGTAATAGAACTGAACTGCATATGAAAGTTGTCTAATACATAAATTTATTCCTACATTTACCCAAAACTCATAACAAGTTAAGAAAAAGCCTCAACATTATTATTGTGACTACTTTTCACATCAAGCAGTGTTAAATTACTTACTTATTATTATAAAACTGAATTATAATACTTAAATTATTGAACAAAAGAGAAACAAAGAAAACCTTGCAATTACTGAATTACAGTCAAAGGGGAGGTAACATATCTTGATTTGTCATACCAAGTAGCAAGCTCTAATTTACAACTAAATGATTTTATGCTATCACATTATAGTTAGTGCTGAGCAATATTGGCTACATAAATAGCTTTTGTTACAAATCTAAAACCGTATTTCTGACATGAAGCTTGTTTTCAATTATTCACATCAACAGATCTTAAAATATCCATTGAGAGAGAGGATACTACATTACGCATGTGTGTTGAGTATCAGCTAGGTACATCTACAGTGTTAAAAACAAAATTAAACAAGAACACTCAGAAAGTGGAATCAGCGAATCGAAAGACAAAATGCAACTTACCAAAGAATATAATCTTTAAGAGAAACTTCCATTGCAAAGTTCATAACGCTGTCCATAACTGCAACCATGGACATGGAGAATCTCTGGTTAAGCTGTATCAATCTATCGGTTGTCCTATTTCAGCTTGCCGTTCTGTGGCACAATATCTGAAAAGCAATATATATATATATATATATATATATATATATATATATATATATATATATATATATATATATATATATATATATATATATATATATATATATATATATATATATATATATAAGAAATAAAATGTATAAAGCAAGTACTGTATATAAGAGAAAAAATGTGAGAAAAGGGCATTTCTTTACAAACTCTCAGAAATATCAAGAAGAAAGGAATTATTACATAGGCAAATTAATGTGTGCTATGGCTAAAATAAAAAACAAGCAAAATATGAACATTCTTACCATTAACCACCTCCATTTTAGTACATTTCTACAGGTTGAGGATATGTGGCATGTGCAGTTTTATGCACAGTCCTTGCATTTTACAATGTTCTCTGCTTTGATTTACTGAATGTTTTTAAAATTAAATGATCAGTATTAATACAAAGGAGATTGTGACATAAGTGGCTTACATTTAAAATCTCTCCCTCACCCCCTTTTTGGGAATTGCTGCATATGTTAAATAGTATTTAATCATATAAGCCAATCTGTGGGCACCAACATATGAAATTTTGACATCGGGCCTTACAAGTCTCTTTTTTCCATGGCCTGAGTTATTTACTGCCTCTGTCCAGTGTATACAACCCTTCCCATATGTGTTTTGTATAGAATTTTTCTCCAAAATCACATGCAAACCATGAAAAACCGACTCTATTATGATTGTCATAAGCAAAAACCACCAAATTGATACCCTGAATGCACGTGGTAACCATGGAAACAACCTGCTACTATTATGGTATAGGTCGCATATAGGAGTCACGGTACTATTTCAACTCCCATTGTAAACACATGGAAACACCATCATATTTAAAATTCAGTAACTTTAAATTTCTGTGTACTGATGATCAGACTTTATTTCTCCATGCACAACTATCCTTGGTGCAAGCGTCTGTGTGGAGAACACCATATGAGTCGCGGCATTTTTTTGACCTACATGTGCATGAAACGCATGTTATTGATTCTGCACCAAACGAATCAAGTACTACTTTCATTATTGAGTAATCTTAAGTCAAGTCTATAAAAATATTAAATTTGCATCAATAGAATTTTATCTATATTTTTTTAATTACACATATGTTAAGCTTTCAAAAGATATTTCTAGTAAAATTTTAATTTTCAACCAATTATGGACAACCAAACCCGTATATATTCTACAATTTTTTCACCCATTTCTAGACTGGTTCACAGTTCTTCCATATAATTAGTACCCTGTATCCTTCAATGCAGTCTTAAATTATGAAAGGGTAATAACTCTTATAGCATACAGGTCTGGCACGAATGAAGATTAACTTTCTCTTACACATGTAAATACAGTGAATCTTACCAGTATAGAACACTGCTTAGACCAATCATTTTGGACATGCTATTGTGTTGGAAACGTCATGGCGAATTGCATAGTATCAGAACCAAGATTGGATTAAATATCTAGAACATTCTCTGATAGCCTGTGACTTAAAATATCTTAGAAAGGTATAACAATATCCAGAATTTCTCATAGCGTCATCCTCAGCATTTAACCAGTCACAAGTCAGTGTTTTAAATCTTTTGAATAAATAGAGAGATCATTGCCGTTGCGTTTATTCCTTTTTTCGTTTGATTTTTTTTTTACCTCACTTGAAAAATATAGATTTGCATTCTAGAATCTTCTTAAGGACACACGGTACTAAGTATATGAGAAATCTGAACCAGTTTAGAAATGGGCGAAGAAATAATGGAGTATATACGGGTTTGGTGGTCCATAATTAATTAATAATGATTAATTAATTATTAGTAAAAATATCTTTCGAGAGCTTATCCTATCTATAATATTAAAAACAAAAGTATAAGAAAATTTCTATTGATTCAATCTTATTATTTTTACAGACGTGACTTAGGAGTATTCAATAACGAAAGTAGCACCTGATTCATTTGGTGCAGAATCAATAACATGTGATTCATGCGCATGTAGATAAAAAAAAAATGCTGCAGCTCATATGGTGTTTTCCATAGAGAAACTTGCACCAATGATAGTTGTGCATGGAGAAATATAGGTCTGATCATCAGCACCCAGAAATTTTAAATTATTATATGTGGAATATGACGGTGTTTCCATATGTTTACTGTGGGTGTTTAATTAGTACCGCGAGTCGTTAAACATGAACGTAAAGTAAAGTTGTTTGCCAATTCCAAGTTATCTCTTTGCAGCGTAATACAGACCTCAGATCTAAAAATACATAACACACACAGAGAGAGAGAGAGAGAGAGAGAGAGAGAGAGAGAGAGAGAGAGAGAGAGAGAGAGAGAGAGAGAGAGAGACCGTCCAAACATAACAATCAAAGGGAGACAAGAAAAGGGGAAGTAAATCTTATCGTTAGAGATTTATGAGGCAAATGTGTTTGTAACAATTTTCTCTCATTCACAACACAAGAGACACGCTTCATTGAGATCTTTATTTCAAACATTTGACTAGATAATGACTTAATAAGAGGTAGAGTAAATTCAAAATTTGCATCAATAAAACCTCAAAAATAAGCATAAAACAAAGACATACATGAAGACTGTAGTTGCCATAAATGTTATACAATATAAACTCAGAACTTATCTGGTGACAACATAAAGAATACAACTTATTAACAGTACATTTTAACATCTACACGTATTCGTACCAATACCATCAAACCTTGAACAGATTCGCCTACGAATGCTGCATTGGCGAAAAAAACAACACCTTTTGTAAAGAAAAAGAAGAACTCATTTACACTTCACTTTTCGGCAACCATTTCCGAACAAGATATTAAATATTAATTTTATCATGAAGGCATGTATATGCCAAAACAATGAAGTGATTATTCTTGACCACGAGTAGGAAATAAATAACGAGATCTTATAGGGAGCATGCCATTTTGACACAAAAATCAATCAAGATCTCGACATGTGATTAAATACATCAGCATATGAACCACTGAGCAATAATTAAATATGTTAATGTCAAGCTGTCCCATCGAAAACAAAAAACTTCACAAAGTAAATGGCATGAAACTTGGACTGTTTCAAGTAGTTAACAAGCACTGTATAACAGAGGCGTAGCTATGATATTTTGCGCCTGGGAACGAACTATAAAATTGGCGCCCCAGCCCTCTCCCCGTTTAATCACATTTTTCTATTTTACTTAATATAATGTAACGTTGTAAGCCTCATTTTGGCGCCCTGTACCTTGGCGCTCGGGGACATATGTACCCCCCTCTGCCCCACCCTAGCTACGCCTCCGCTGTATAATTAGAAAACAAAATGCACAGATTATATTAGGGACCCGAATCGACAGCTATGAGAGGTGTTGATGTAAATGCTGAGGAGGCGGAGTGGGACATATTTATATTTATAAATATGGAATTTAAACTGAACCTAAATGCATAGTATTAACATGTTACTTTGAATTTCTGAAAATAACAAAGGAATAACGAAATAATTAAAGAGAATGTTTCCGACAACATTATAAATTATGAAATATCTAATCTGCGTCAAGAAAGAGCTAATAGCTTTTGAATAGATCGGTCTAGAGATTAGGATTATCTGGTTAGGTCAACCTAAAGGAAAATGTGGCCCAGTTTTGGTCCTTCAGAGAAAACACTTTTGATTAGCAGTAATCGAATAAAAAGAATCTACGCACTTCCCTCTACTTTGTAGTGAGTGACTTAATTTTTGAGTCCCTATTTTAGGTCGATCTAAACGAATGTTGAGAAGAATTGGTTCTCAACTGCAATCGGAAAATATATCCATTTTGTAACAAAGTTCAGTAGGAAAGAACACATAATACGTTATGCTTGGTGAAACGTGTTTGCGAGTGCTGTTGGTTGTCTTTTAGGCCATTGATGAAACCAAGGACCACGTGTATTCAGGTGCATTACTGAAGATGTATAAATAATGAGAGGTCCCTAGTGTAGTCGTGATTCTGTTTGTAAACACTTGATTCTGTTTGTGGACACGGGATGATATCAATATCATTCACAAGTATACGCCAAAAGCGCATTAAGAACCGCACATTTTACCCTCACAATGAGATTTACAAGAAAGCTTGCATCATTCCGGCGTCTGTAATTATGTTTTCCATTATACCTCCGATATGCCATATCGAGTTGCACTTCCTCTTTCTGGTATGCACGACTTGAAAGAATTGCATCCATGGTCCGCATATATATGTGTTCTGTGAGCATTTCTCAGGCCTAATTTAAATAGAAAATATTTTGTACTTTAAAAAAAGCAAAATATCACATTATACACAGAAAGTGAAATCACCTAGATGGCATGACTGGGTGTTTCTTGTTATACATTTGTTCGCACGAGCATCCGACGGCGATAGGTTCCCATACTTCGTTATATTCGTAGAAGCCTTTTCTATTGCAATCGACGACCCTGAGAACTCGTGTGTTGTAATAAATGGGTTGACATACCCTACCAGAAATCCCAAGACAACCCTCACATCGACATCTTGCCTGAAGGAAAATAGAAGAAAGGATTAAACAAAAAAGAACATCAATTTACGCAAGAACTTTATTAATGTTACACAGTGGGTTCCAAGTACGGTATACTCAATAGATATCGTCCTTTTCACGTGGCCTTACCCTCCAAAAATAATTAATAATTAAATTTCTAAACAACTATAATAATGGAATTTATTAATACTTATAACACAAACACACCCACCCAGATATATATATATATATATATATATATATATATATATATATATATATATATATATATATATATATATATATATATATATATATATATATATATATATATATATATATATATATAATGCCCCTAATCACTGTAGACGTCCCGATGTGCCTCGGTAGGCTATATACCAATATACCAGGTATAACATGTTTAATGACGACAGAGTTGCGGTCCGAACGAGAAATCTGATGCCCTGAGTGTTATCGTGTATGTGTCTCTCCTCATATTTATGCCATATCTGGCTTTTCTTTGTGAGAGACTTTGGCAAAGTTGTAAATATTGAAAGTGGATATAACTGAAACCCTTCCTAAAATACCTGAAAGGAAATTTACCCATTTGACAGGAAACCACAATAGCACATCTATTCCTAATTGAAATATAATCATTCTCTAGGTAAAACTTGTGCATCGGTGAAATAGATACTGTCTGACAAACGTATAAGATTCCAGTAGATTCTAAAATTATTTTTTATAGGGCAACTGACTAAGGCGGTGAAGAGAGGCTGTGGTCTGTAATATTTTGAATTTGAACGTGCATCACTGGTTCCAAGTAAGGTGCCAAATGTTGGACGTATGTTCAAGTGCACGATACAGACAACTGGATTCCGATTATCCTAATGTTGTATAGCAGAACAGTATTAGCCGTATTATTCAGAAATTTAAAAAATAATAAATAAAAAAAAATAGTGTTTTATCTAATATCAAGGATAGACTTGCGTTTCCAATAGATGAAAATATTTGGTTTACTCGGGTCTTACCGTTCAACTTTCCTCAAACTTCTCATATTCCATTATTATATAATTTCTCAACATTAATCTTGGAAAATCATGGGAATATTTATCAACGTATTATTACCAACATATATTAAATTCAAAATCAACAAGGGCGGTACAAAGATTTTGTTCACAATAAAAATCACAGCCAAAAATGGATAAAAAAAACCAACAAAAAAGACACAAAAAAACAACCCCTACAACAAGTCAATGACCTGTCTGAATGATTCAGAGAGCCGTGTCTGATTGGTTGAATGTCAATGATGACGTCACAATACAATTATGGATAGAATGTATTTGCTTTTTGAGATGAACATTTGATTAGAATAAAAGAGAAATATAGAAACAGTCCTAACGTTTACAAATATAGAAACTCTCTCAGTCGACATGTCATAGAGAATTTATTTAATCAGTTTGACTTTATTTTTAAAACATTATTTTTTATGTATGAGCTGAGATTTAATTAGACTATGCTTATATAATAACTTCATATATCTCTACTGCCGCATTATGTTATCGTTACTTGCCATAATAAGGACTGATATGCAAACAAGTCTTCTGCATATGGCTGGAGTTAGACACCTATGCGTGCAATCAACTTCACAATTATACGTATCAGCCAATACATGAATTGAAAACAAACGATAAAGACTCAATAATGTACCTGGGATTAAATAAAAAATGTACTGCGAAAAGAAAAACTATAAATATTTACAAGGGAAAGAGGCTTGCATAATCTGGGTGTTTATGGTGTGGCGATGGTTATTTTTTCGTTTTGTTTTCGTCGCCCTAACTTAAGTTCTAGTGGATGGGATTGTTTAAAATATCAATTATGTTTACTTTCTTTCGCCTGACATCGATAACATTATGACCAAACATTTTCATCTGACACCAACCCCTCTCCTCATCCCCGATGAATATAAAATGTTTTTGTATCTGTTAGTGATTATTTGAGAGGTGAGGGAATCAAACTGCTATATGATGTAAGTTGCAATTACAACCTTTTCCTCTAATGAATTTTGCTTAAGAAAGAGTAATAAACAATGTTGGGAACCAATTTTCGTATATAAAAAGAGCTGACTATTTACCAAATCGGCACTTTTTAGAAGAGAGTTCCTGTCTCATAATAAAAAAATGTATAGGGATATTCACGTAAACGAGGTTGACAATTTATATTCTGTTATGCTTCCTATACATCTTTTGAGGCAGATAATTTTCATGAAAGCACTACAGAAGGTGTCATACCTGAGCTAATGTGACGGGAACTCGGAACTCATCATATTCAATAACAAAATAGTGCGGGCATATTTTGATTGGCTGTCCTGAACTATACTCAGAAAGCGACGGACATTCCCGATTCGAGTCAATCCCGATCTCCATTTTTTTAATAAACTCTGCAGGAACATTGCTGAGCTGCCGAATGGGGTTCATAATGCTTGTATTCAGCAGAGAAAAACTTTCGTGAATCTCTCGTCGAAATAATCTGCTATTTTTAAAGCGTTCATCCAAGCGATTTAGTTGTCGTGTGGTTGGAAACTGGCAAGATCGTTCAGATGAAGTGGCGGAATGGTGTGACTTGATTGGGTTTTTCACGGGCAAGGAAAGCACGTAGAGTAAAACAGAGGAAATACAGATGCATCCGATTGCTATATGCCGCGTAAGAACCTGCAAAAAAGTAAAATTTGTTTAATATTTGGTCATTAACTTCTCCCATATTATTTGTTTTTACAAGTAGATATTGTAAGTACAAGTTTTGAGAAAAAATTCACGTTTCAGCTCAGAAGTGTGGACTTTTAGCTGGAATAATATTCGAAGGACAATAAACGTTATAGATGATAATGTATTAGACCTTTAAAACAGAGCTTGAGGGGACTAATATATTTGCATATTTCCTGAACGGAATATGTTTTTTTTTATATAGAAAACTAATCTATTTATGTTTTCTTTTGAAACCCGATATATTTATATTGTATTTGAAAACCAAAATATTTATATTTTTATTTGAAAATCCAATCTATCTCATTCAGCAACATCAATTATTTTAATTAGATAGCACGTACTTGAATTGATAACATGAATCCTTAGATATTACAATATTACAATAAATAAGCTCACGTCGAGAATTAGCGATTGTGTTATCACAATGTTAAACATATTTTGTTTTACCTTTCTTATATCACACGTGCATAAACACACATTACATTTTATATTGTTATGAACGCAATTATACCAATGCAACTTACATGAAAATTTTACTTCAAAGAATAATCAGGGCTTTAAACTAATTGAAACAATGATTAGGTATTTTAAAATATTTCTATCTCTATATCGATATTTGATTCTTCATCAAAATGTTTAAATCAACTGTATATCACTGTACCCAGTAATCAAAAGATATAAAGTTTCTTAATAAAAAGATATAACCGATGTATTTACTAACCAAGGGTACTTACAATTGTTGCCATCATTGTTCACAAAAAAGATGTATATATAAATCCGGAGAATTTAATTTCGATGTTAAAGTGGTAGTAGGGTTGGCAGTATTTATAAATACCTTTTTTCGTTTGGCGTTTTATACCCCTTTTGTTCGTTCCAAAAATAGTTTACTTGAGACCTGTAAATGTTCTTACTTCCTGGGGACACGTGACCATGCTAGCGACGTAACAGGACTATTTTCTTTCTTTCTTCCTGCTTGGAATTTAAATCTAATTGGATAAGCTAGAAACGCTATGAAGCATTAGCATTTATCTATTTATAGTCTGTGTAGAGATAAAGCAATACTCGTGCCTTAGGAAGTTAGTAAATTAGTATGTTTGTAACTTTGATCCACATTCTATTGGCAGTACGTTGTTTTACGTGGAAAATCCGGCAGCTATATTTATTGATTCGATTGAACCTAAAAGGAAGTCGAATTCCCACAGAAATAAATTAAAACCAGTCGTCATTTCATGTTTTTTAAAGAGTTAGAAAATGAAATAGGTATTGGAAAAGAAAGAGTAAAATAGATGTATAAAGTAACAAGAAAGAAGCGGGAGACAAAAAGAAAGAAAAAACGAAAGAACGAATGATACAGAATTAAAACGGAAAACGATATAGAAAAATACTATTTGAAATTATTTTCAACAAGAATGCATTTTATTGATTTTTAACATGACAATGATTTTCATATGTTTCCGTTTAATGACTTTCACTTTTATTGTATCAACTAATTAATTTGGTATAACTAAAATTTGCCTAATAACTGGCAGTTTAATTTTAACTGATTCCTATATCATGTAAAAGGTAAAAAGATTTATTTTGAATTGACCTTACTCACTCGTTACCTGGAGTAAGAACATGACCAACTTCATGCTACCATAATAATATAAAAGAAAAAAAAACATGTAATGAGAAAGTCTTTTAAAACTGCAGTTGTGAAATTCTTCAAGATATTGCAAGATCAAGGACTAAAACCCTAAACTTTATGAATCGTACTATGTAACATTTCTCTAGAAAAGCTCTAGTCACACCATTCCCGCCCCCTTCAGCTTTCTAAAGAAGCTAATAGTGCTGAAGTGAATAAGAACAAGGTATTTTTAAATCTTTGTTTTACACCGTATCATTCCAAATCCTATTGTTGATGGGATTTACTGTTTGAAATACGTTAATTGGAATAATTGTTCAAGTTATTATATTATTGTCGATGTCCTTGTCAGCAGTGTAGTAATTAAGTGTTGGACTCCCTTTCAAAAATGAATATCAAAAGTTTGGTTTGCTTGAAACTAGGAACAATTAAATAAATGAATAAATGAATAATTTATGATTGAATGGCTATCCATAAGTTTACATAAGTGAACTATCTGGACGACTCGTATTTTTATGAAACAAAAGTAACTTCATCTCCTTGGATCACATACTATTTTCGGGATGTACAAGTTTCAGATATATTTTATTTCGCATCCAGAATGGATGAAATTAAACAAAATAGTATAAACATATAAAATTCATGCGTGCTATGTAAAATCCATGTTTGTACGATGTCACAAATGCAACACTGAAAAACTTATATTGGGTAAGAAAAACTAAATACACTATCCGAGTGACGCTAATATTGTGTAAAAGACGAGAGGTTGCGATATTATGACAACAGCGGAAATGAAATACCAGCAAAAAGACAAACAATAAATATATGCTTCATTTATTTACAAACGAATTTATAAAAAAAAAGATTAAAAAGAATGGTTTAACATGAGATTATAACAGAATACACTAAACTTGACAGTGTGGATTGATACATCTCGTTGTGCTATTTCCTTGATCAATTTTAAAAATATATTTCCTGAATGGAAAACTGCTATCCGAATGCAATATACTGTATTAAACACTGGGCACGTTATTTTGTATTTATGAAGCTGTTTATAGCTTTCTTGTATTTGAGTGATTATATGTTTTTTGTGGTACGTGGAAGATATGATAGCGTGGATTGATTTCGTTAAACGGTCTCAAATTTTGTCACATACGGAATTACATGTATCTAGATGATTTTACGTATATGTGTTTAGCAATTTGAGATAAGAATAATTCTTTGCATTAGATATGGGTCTTGTATTGCATCGCAAGGTGTGACGTCCGAATAATATTCGGTCCTAAAATGTTTATTTACAAGTCATACAAATATGAAACGAAAGAAACCAACGCAAGTGTGAAATTATAGTTAAGTGTTGTGTGGTCATTAGGAGATTAGAGAAAAATTATTTGTGGTCTTCGAGTATTTAAGAAGCTTTAAGTTGACAACATTTGTTGTCCTGGGGTCGATGGAAATGGAAAGAGATGTGGAATATCAAGCCACGTTCACGTTCACGCAGGTGTTTCATTCATTCGGTATGAGACCCCTTGTGTGTAAGAAGGTTTTTTTTTTAGCAATAGTGGGATTTCTAATTGCTTTGAGATATTTATTTTTCGATTGTGTTTTATATTAAATAAAAAATACAAAGGCAGGCTATCGACATGAAAACTGGAGAGAATTCGCGTCATCTTCGAAGTTAAATTTTCTTGAAAGTTCGCTTCGCGCCTGACAACTTTTATTGCATAATAAAATATCCTTTTATGTTCGCAATGTGAGTAGATATAGTTCCTAATGATCCGATGTTGTTACTAGTAGGATACAACTTTTGGGGCGGAATAGAATGTTCTTAATAGTAGATGACAGTTCTGCAACCTTCAAGTGGGTCAGTGATCAGGTCCCAGAAAATTCAATATTTGTTGTGTTTTGATTAAAAACATTATCAACCAGACACGAACAGTTAAACTATCATAATATAAAAAATAATATATAAAATATCATAATCTCTCATGGTGAATAAATAGACCGAAACAACTTTACATTGAGTTCCTTTTCATTCAGCGGTCATAAATTGTTTGTGTAGTGTGTTTGATTGATGAAATAATAACCTTCTTTCTAGAAGACCCCCTTCCCCCGACACTATTTCCTTTATTGAGTTTTCACTTCACATAAGGATGGACATTGGTTGTGTTCCTATTTTTGTTGAATGGTTGGGTTGTAACAGTGGGATCAAATAGACAAAGCCGCACCAATAAGTCTGAAAGCTATGTCCTCTATAGTGACCAACACATTGTGATGATTGTATTGGTTTCTAGTAACCGCATGTGAAAACAACAACCTTATTCTTTGTGTTTGTTTATTTGGTACGTTGATTGGGATTTGCCAAATTCTGTATTAACTTATAGAAACATAGATCGCTTATTTGCTGCTTTAAGCAAGGAGTAGGTAAATTAAAATTGGCCTTTGGACTTTTAAATAAGAATTCTTAACCAAGGCCACGGAGTTTTTAATCAAACCTTTAGCATTAAATGCTTTTGGTGATACGTCATATTCGTTCTGCCGTGCGTTTGTCAGTCTCTGTAACTTCTGCATACACAGATCACGTGCGACTGATCACTTATTATTTGTGTATTAGTGTGATTAGTACATGATCACATGTATGTATGTATGTATGTATGTATGTATGTATGTATGTATGTATGTATGTATGTATGTATGTATGTATGTATGTATGTATGTATGTATGTATGTATGTATGTATGTATGTATGTATGTATGTATGTATGTATGTATGTATGTATGTATAATTTGCATTGTTTGTTAGTTATTTATTCATTTTAATGTGTTGATTTTAATGTTTTGATAATGTAATATTATATTTTGGACTTGACCTTGTCCAATGTCCACCTGACCTGAATAACTAATTTTCATAAACAAGACTAATATGAGTTTAAAGCTTAAAAAATTCCCCATAAAAAGCCAGATCTTGTTTACTACATTTTATATTTATAGGTTACTGCATTTTTTTGGAAACATATGAACAAGTTTTTCGGATGGTTATACTGCACGACCTTGGGAGTGCAGAATATCCACCGGACAAATCGAGTTCATATTTTCCCATACAAATGCAGTAACTTTTTTTATTATATGCTCATTTTCGTAATCTATCTAAGGCTTAATTATATAAACAAAATTACACAACTTCTTACCAGTTACCAAGTATAGGAATCAAATAAAAATACCAATCAACATGATGGGGCATCACGTAGAGACATTTCATCGTATCTTGAGTAAAACATTCAGAAGATTTTAATTAGGACCACCATATCAACAACATAGTATCAAAAGCTATTAACTCTTTCTATGATTTTACATCAGAAAGCATCCATGTAATATCGAATGACATACGAATTGAACACTCGAGCAACCTTATTAGAGTTGTAAAGAACGGTACAGGATAGATAATTGGAAAGAACAGTATAAAAAAAGTAATAATTTGGAACAAATGACAGATAAAATTGATACAACGATAAGTCCCACCATCAAAACTTTAGTCGCAGTTTAAGAATTGTTACTTAGACCATACAGTCATTCGGATGGCTCATTCGACGAACCAGCCTTGTACAAAGTGCAGTAATGTACGTTCCTGTGACAAGATGCTGTTGACGACTATAACAGTACATGCTTCTGTTGTAGATGTTGGATATGTGTGGCCTATCGTCACTCCAGTCTGTCTGGATTATATTAGATGAATAATTATTTTACGGTCAAAATCGTTATTAACACCAAAGTTTCTCTAGACAATATTGAAAATCGTTATTAACACCAAACTTTCCCTGGACGACATTGAAAATCGTTAAGACAACACTTTCCCAGGAAGACATTGAAAATTGTTATTAACACCAAACTTTCCCTAGACAATATTGAAAATCGTTATTAATACCAACCTTTCCATGGACAAAATTGAAAATCGGTATTAACACCAAACTTACCCTAGACAACATTGAAAATCGTTTTTAACACCAAACTTGCCCTGGACAACACTGAAAATCGGTTTTAACACCACACTTACCCTGGACAACATTGAAAATCGGTTTTAACACCAAACTTACTCTGGACAACATTGAAAATCGGTTTTAACACTAAACCTACCATGGACAACATTGAAAATCGTTATTAACACCAAACTTTCCCTGGACAACATTGAAAATCGGTTTTAACACCAAACTTTCCCTGGACAACATTGAAAATCGTTATTAACACCAAACTTTCCCTGGACAACATTGAAAATAGGTTTTAACACTAAACTTACCCTGGACAACATTGAAAATCGGTTTTAACACCAAACTTAGCCTGGACAACATTGAAAATCGGTTTTAACACCAAACTTTCCCTGGACAACATTGAAAATCGTTATTAACACCAAACTTTCTCTGGACAACATTGAAAATCGTTATTAACACCAAACTTACCCTGGAAAACATTGAAAATCGGTTTTAACACCAAACTTTCCCTGGACAACATTGAAAATCGTTTTTAACACCAAACGTACCCTGGACAACATTGAAGCTCGTGTCCGTTAAGTAATCAATATCTTGTTGATTTTATTTCAGTGGAATTCTTATTGTGACAATCTTAGGGTAATGTTAGAGCGATAACTGTGTCTTCTTGAGACAGTTGATGAATATAATGGAATAAGTTTAGGCCGACTTTAAAGAAGACTTTATGGAAGACTAAACCTATGTGCTTCATACAAAAGCAAAGTTGATAGTGTTGAAAGGCGTTGATGCCAATCTAGAGCAAGAGGAGAAAGTAATGACCCATCCTTAAGGAAAGAAGACCATGACCCATCCTTAAGGAAAGAAGATAATGATCCCTCCTAAAGGAAAGAAGACCAGAAACACAAAGATAATGATAGAAAACGAGAGAATTTGATATTGGAAGGCAAAATTTAAAATTTTGAAACGAGACGTGAAAAATGGAGTACAATCAAGAACTGTAAGAGCTAGAGTTAGAGACAGGAAAATTGAGACTTTAGAAAGGCGACGATACAAGAAATGAGTGTCTCACTCTTAAGTAAAGATTCAAACTTACAGTTATCAAGAAAAGGAAGATACTATTTTTTTTAAAAAACAAAATGAGAATTTGAGACAGTGGTAGACCAAGTTAAATGAAATTAAGACTTGAAAATCCTACAACATGGAACTCTGCTGACATTTTTGGCAAGATCAAGAATACGATGTGTGTGTGTGTGTGAGAGAGAGAGAGAGAGAGAGAGAGAGAGAGAGAGAGAGAGAGAGAGAGAGAGAGAGAGAGAGAGAGAGAGAGAGAGAGAGAGAGAGAGAGGGGGGGGACACAACAGCGAGTAGTTAGGCGATCTCTATCAAATGTTCATGATATTTATGGTTTACAATGTGTTGTGGGTATTTTTTATTTGGACTAAAGTCTATGTGTAGTATGTAATTTAAGTTCATTGTGACGGAGAGGATTTATAGCATTACATTAAAATTCCCCTTAATTAATTCGGCTTCGTTAGCTAGGGAATAATCTCCACGGTGTTATTCCCAGTGAGGACGGATAGATGGAACATTACATGTAGCTGAGCAAATTATCGAAAGAAATAAATAACGAGCTCCATTTTAATAAATACAACTACAAATTTTAATCAATTAACATACAATCAAAAGAAAATCATTTCAATCAATCGATTTCCTAAATTAAATGTACTTATTAATGCACAACCAAATTTACTTTCCAATAATTAATGCACAGCCAAATTTCACTTTACTAGCCAACTGACTTACAGTGACAGAATTTAGTCACGGTCCACTTTTCATCACATTGCGAATGTAGAGTATAAGTGCAGTACTGACGCATCCACAGCATCACCTGGTCTGTCTCCTTTTCGTATTGTCTTCACGTCTAGTATGTGTACTTTGGACCTCTTCAACCCTTGACGGGGCTTTGAGTGGCCAAGTGGTCTAAAGCGCTCCCCGTTACGGATCACTGCCATCTCAACTCTGCGTGGATTCGAGTCTAAGATTCGACGAAAGTGGATATGTGAGAAAGCTTGCCAGTAGTTTCTCGTGGGTCGGTGGTTCTTTCCGCGGATTTTCCGGTTTCTTCCTCCACCATTATTACTGGCCGCCATGTATAGCTTATCGTATACAGAAAAATGGCGTTAAGCCCCACTACAACAACAAATCAACCCTTGACTTTTCCGATCTCTCGTATGCCCCACGCTATACAAATTCATATAAACTTCCACATGTATAGATAACTATATTGGTTCGTATGACATAATGGAATCGCACTGTATAAATTCTTACATAATGTTATCTTAGCGAATATCTGTATATAAATGTTTCGGTATATTACAGTTACTTTAGTCCAACTGACCTTAGCTCGAAGACCATTTCACTCCGATGCCAATTGATATTGAATTACTACGTGCGTTCTCAGACGAAAGTGGCCGTATATACCTGCATAGGTTACTACAGATCATATTTAGCTTTTTCTAGACAATGCGGTTCAATAAAATAAATGTTCATGTATTTATGGCATAATATCCAATAAATCTGGCTATACTAAAGTACTTGTGTGATCATATAAATATTGAAAAATCATATATAAATATACACTTCTCATAAACTCGTAAGATTTAACATAAAATATCAATGTACACAGATAATTAATTAATATATCCTAAGAAATATGACACATTTGTATATTATGATCAATTCATAAAAACCTATGAAATTCTACACATTGAATATTTAATTACATGCAATTCATCAATTTTCTCAATGAATTAATAATTGAAAAATTAAAGAATTAAATGGCATAAACTAACGTATCAAAAGGATCCTACGAAATGAATTCGCGATACATGCGTGAATCATAAGCATATCAACACATTTGCAAGCAAGGCAACAAACGATATAGAATATTAAATTAAAAAATAAAATTGCGTAATACCGTTTCTTTCCAAACAAAGTATCCTAGCCTAAAGCCGGTCCTTCTTTTAAAGACAGCTGTCTGGACCTCTTCAACTAGACACTTTTACGAAGAAACACTACTCTCTATGCTTCTTCGGAGTTGGTCAGCCTTCTTTCAATGACAAATCGGACTAAGAATTTTGGCAAAGTGTAATCCTAAATTGTTTCCCAATTTGTACGCTCTTAATTTCCCTGACCAATCGAAAATAACTATTCATAAAATTTTCCTCCAAAAAATTCATGTTTAACATTAGACTTCACTAGCCTAAAATATACTGCAATTAGCTTCCTTTGAAATATCAATCATTTGACATGCACCCCTTTTTGAACAAATACGTTCGAGTTCTATCGCGCGCGCTTCACTGCAACAGAAAAGTTGGCCAGTTCAGATGTACTGAAGCTTAATATAACCCCCTTTTATGTGTTCAGATATGAACTATAGAAATAATCAGTGAACTTTCTCAAGACCTTTCTGGCTTGACTATGTTAAGTTCAAAGTACAATTTTTTAAACCTAAAGTTTCACTAAGTCTTCAATATTCGACACATGACATTCATATATGGTTCATGTGTCTTTGCACAATTTGTGAGTTGTAGAAATTTTAAAGTGTTTTCTTTCTATTTTAGGTATCAATTTACACTTTTTTTAGAAAACCTACAATTAACCTAATTGTGATAATCAGCGTAACAAGATGACGCTGGATTGTGATTGCATTTCGTGGGAAGGGGATTTGTGAATGGAATATTTATTTCCAATGCAACTGAACAATAAATCAATCTGAAACCATTATCGTATAAAGTCCAGCAATGGATTTAACCCAGGGATCTCGAACTCAAACCACAATGAGGGCCCATGAGGGTATTTTCAACGGCCCAAGGGCCGCACCACCACATTATCTCTTATGACACCTTGTGACGCCAATCAATTTTTGCGGACCACAGTATACGGCCCGCGGATCGCGTGTTTGACATCCCTTATTTAACCGAATGGTACACAATGAGTTCAACAACGGATATCAGAAAATGATATCGTTATTCAATGGAACTAATCAAAATATGTAACTTCAACGAGTAATCAAAAGAGAATCAGCGAACACAATTTAATTAACAGATACGGGTGACATTGATATATCAATATGGATGATATATGCATATAATTTGTACGTAGGTACAATGTATGGTTTTCTTATTCACACATATGAACGTTTCATCTGCAAATAAGATATGTGTATAATCTATTTTCGGTCATATTGTTTATATCGAATTATTTTTTTATGTCACCCACGTCGTGATACTGAATAAAACTGACTCAACAATGGAACATATGTATCTAAAGACTTCCAGGTGATGATAACCATGTATTTCCCGTCCCACAACTCTCGCTAAATGGTAAATTCTCCACTACTCATGTCCCGCTCCTCCCAAACTGCCGAAGGATCCCTCAACAGCCCTCTTATGCGGAGGCGTAGAAAGGACATAGGGAGTTTGCGGCAAGAACCACAGCACAAACTACAATTGCACCCCTCCACGGCAAGAACTAAAATTGCGCCCCAATCAAAGCTTTGAAAGTATAAAAAAAACTGTTCAGCTCATCTATTTTGAGCTCCCCCCTTAAGTGGCGCCCACGGCACGTGTGGTGTCTTGCCACACCCTCGCTACGCCTCTTTTAATCCCCAGCTGCGAGTAAACCAGCATCGTCCTTTTAGCCAACGTCACCATCGACCGTAGCATTCAGGTTACGCAAAACCCCATAGAGTTCTATGCCTCCACGTCACGTAAAGATTAAAAAATACAATGATTAAGCCGTGTAGTACACGAGACACGCGGTTAGTTGCGAATATAATAGTATAGATTACGCATGCTAGCGAATGAATTGCTCCTGTTACACGTTGAATAGTTTCATCAATCCTACTGTACCAGGTTATTATTTCGTACATTACGCAGGAATATCTTACCAAGTTTTCAAAAATTACTCTATGCCTAAATGTATTCAAAGCATAATTAAATTGAATTTGTCTTTCCAGTAATAAAATGGCTGACTCGAAACAAACTATAGTTTATCTCAGAGCATGGGATTGGAATTGGTGCATTGAAAAATTTTCCTTAAGAGTGAATAAAATTTATTCATGGCCTGAACTGCAAGAATCTTTTTGGATAGCGCTTCCCAAGTTAGTTCCATCAACGGAAATCCTTAGCGGTGAAATTTTAAATGAATATCCCATATAACCTCATTAACCCAAGGAACGATCGAATATGTTTCACAGTTTCTGGTCTAGAAGCGTCACTGATCGCTACAACAGTGTCGGTGTAGTGTTTTAATTGTCTTAAAGCGTTGGCCATATGACCACAGCATTCCAAGTTATAATGTGCTATACTACGAGTAGTGGCGGTGAGATTTGCTTCTGGTGTTTGTCGAATAGGTTGATTAACACCCTAACATGGTTTTCCTAGGTATGCTTCTATGCAGGAAAATCGTCAGAAAAAACTATTTGCATACTCCATGCTTTACAATGATTTGCTCACAAGACGAATGTACTACGAACTAGCGTTGGCCTAACCGAAAGGTATGCCTTTAAACTAGTTTAGATCTAAAGAGGTCGTGAATGCTTCTAACACACGGTCATTATCAGCGATGGTAACTGCCCTGCCGATTTGGAAAACACTTCCCGTCTCCCAGATGGCATCGGTTCCGCACTACTGCAGAGCGATCTGATTCGATTGACGAAAGTCTATTGAAAAAAAAAAACAAACGGTTTGTTTCATCTTTATTTCTGACTAATAACCAACGAAGTTTCATGGTTCGGTGACTCCCAATTGTAGCAGCATTTGACTTTTCTTTCTTTTCATGTTTTCTTAACCCCGGTATGACAGCAGGGTGTGTGTGTGTG
>JAEAOA010000334.1:0-345000 GCA_016746295.1 Potamilus streckersoni | reverse complement strand
GAATTTCATACGCCAAAAGGAGCTGATGGTGTTTCTATACTTTAATAAGAATTTCGTTTACTAAAATTTGTTAATGATGCTTTTATACTTAAATGCCAATTGCCACAAATCGTTGATGATGCCTCTTTATGCGTTAACAAGAATTTTTCAAAGACTACTCTGCACAATAAAGCATCAGCTTTCGTTCGAAGCTTGAATTAGAACTTCTCCAAGACGAATCTACACCAAAAAGGCGCCGAGGTTTTAGTTTAATGAGATCTTGATACTCAAATAATGTACAATTACAAAGTTTTGAATAAATCTGTAACGACAAGGCTGTGGGGAATATATTTCTTGTCATAAAAAAATATGCTGTACCAATATGCTGTACTATAACGAATCATACTCATGGTTTCAAGATGATACACATCAATACAACTTATTTTCATCATCTGCCGTTCAGTTCATGGTTTAGGATGATTCATATTAGTAACCTGGTGTCCAGAGTGTTTAAAAATTATTTTGAGCGCCTAATTAATTGTTGTTCAACAATAGCCGTTTCTGCCTCTATTATTAGATTTCGGACGTCACTGCGAACGGCTGCGTCTCATTGGCTGATATATGTCTTTTTTATTTTAAGCCACTCCCACCCTCCTTCTTCACTGAGAGTAAAAAGATGAAAGAGAAAGTCGATGACAGTAAGTAACAACAAATAACTCAATCTCAGAAAAAATGTTTTGGAATGATTATGTATCAATCTATTCTTATTTTTTAAAATTGATAATGTATCAAAAATTTTGTCAAACTAAGACATTTCGAAAGCACTTGCTTTTCATTCTTTTGTTTTCTGTGAAGGAATAAGGTATCAATGTCTCAACCTCTAAATCCACAATTTATTTCTCGGGAAGAAAGTAAAAGATACCGTAAAATTTTTTCTTTTCTTGGTAAAGTTACATCTCAATATATACATGCTGTGAGAAGAATATGGGGTTGTTAACACCACCACCACCGCAGACAAACACCTTGCATTAGCTTATAAAACTGTTCCTTTTGTGAACTGGTTTGTACTTTTATTGCCCCGATCGGATCCTAGATTCTTCCAAAAACTACCCAACGCCTATTTCACCATCGTTTATCAGTGTATGCTGCACGACAAGCAATTTGAGTGAAAAACAATAAATAAAGGAATACCAAAAACACAGTTCTGATTTTAGTGAAAGTAGTGTAATGATTACTTATGTCGACTTAGATATCGATAGTTTTGTATGACTATTTATTCAAAGCAAAAGAAAAGTTCGCGATTGAACAGGCACTCATTATTTCTAAGATGAATGTTTTACATAACATTCGAAGAAAGCTATATTACACAACCATTCCGGGTTTTCCGAAGAAAATCAATAACAGATGTATTTGATAATTATACGTATTTATATTCCTTAAAATCAAATATAAGGAACTCTAGCAAGACATGCGTATTAACAACCAATCATATATTTGCTTGCAATCGGAACACCTCAAACTTTTTGCATTTAAAATATCCATATCATAAATGTATACTGCTCTCAAGTGAAATCGGTAAACAAAGCAACTCTGCTCATTCTATGATCTCAGGGTCAGCATCGTTTCATGTTGTCCTTTTGTTAAATATTGGCGGAATAAAGGCAAACATTTCGCAATATCAATTCTATAGGTCTTGGCTCAAGGCATAACATATTCTAGGTATGGTGTTACGTTTTGTAAATTTCTTGAAACATTAGATTAAAAAAACAACAGCATGTTTCGAAAGTTGTACATATATACAACCTCACCATCGCCGTCATGTAAAGGCCCCATCTATCGAGATAATCCAGTTCTGTATATGTTAGGATGGAAGAATTTAGTAAACTGTATTAGAAACAATTTTTTATTCTTGTAATATAAATGTGTACTGTTTCATTAAAGAATATTTTTTTTTGCTATGTGACATCCTATACATTTATAATACTTAAGCTGGCAAATTGACAACTCTGCAGCAATAGTGCAGGAGAAGCAGATTCCATTATGCTGAGTATATCTCGAACTTTTTAAGCGTTCATGTAAAATGTATGATGACGTATAGATCCAGACTGTAATCTGTAAAACAAACGATGGAGCCTCACTTTGAATTCTGGCGAAACTAAAAAAAAAAATAAAACGTATGACTATATATGGCGGCATCTTGAGAGACTGTATAAGAAGCCAGATAAATGCTTGGCAAAATCAGTCTGTTTTGTCAGAACTCAAAGAGGCTTGTATAATTTACAGGCTCCCATGTATCTCTCGCACTGCCAAGCTTTCCCTAAGATGTAGTAACCTCTCTCTCTCTCTCTCTCTCTCTCTCTCTCTCTCTCTCTCTCTCTCTCTCTCTCTCTCTCTCTCTCTCTCTCTCTCTCTCTCTCTCTCTCTCTCTCTCTCTCTCTCTCTCTCTCTCTCTCCTCTCTCCTCTCTCTCTCTCTCTCTCTCTCTCTCTCTCTCTCTCTCTCTCTCTCTCTCTCTCTCTCTCTCTCTCTCTCTCTCTCTCTCTCTCTCTGGACCGAGTCACAGCCGAAGCTCGGTAGACACATGCAAATTAAGCAGCTACCAAACTAGCTCCACTTACTTGACCTTTTAAATTATCTGCTCCGACATTGCTCAGTCAAATATATGTAATTTTATTTAAGTAAATTTCTTTGATATTTGTTTTCATGACAATTTGAATGAAGTAAAATTTCTTTGAATATATGTCTTGAGCTTAAAATGAATAAATCAAAATTCTTTGAATATATGTTTTGGTTGTAATTTGAACGAAGCAAAATTCTTCGTAAAAATGTGTTTTGTAAAACGTACAATTGCCCATACTCAATGTAGCACTTTCGTTGTCAAATGTTCAAATTAAGGAGGTGAGTAGTTCTCGCACGTTTTAATCTCTTGAGTTTAGCTGAAACGTTGCTATTACAAACAGTCTGCAATCCCATAAAGAAAGTAATCGGTGCCGAAAAACACGGGAACTTTTGAATCTTGAATATCAACTTCTGGCGTGAGTGTTATTTTGAGAGCAACTAAAACATCTTCCCATGGGAGTTGAGTAATTTCGTCCCTCTAAGATTTTGGCGGACGAATATTCACCTAGAAAGATCCTTGTAATGAAAAATAGTACCATGCAAAACGTGTGACAGTTTTAGTGTCTGTAGGCATGGCATCTTACTCAAAGTGCTACTACACTAAATATCCTTCATGCATTTCTGTAAAATACTATACTATTTGTAATAACGGATGCAAACAAATCCAGATCTGTATATGAAACAGATTCATTGATGATACATTGCAACCCCATTCAAACCATCCGCCTTCCTTATAGATTGGGACAAACAAATGCGGAACATAATCCCAATTGTACACAATCCTTTACTTTTACACCCGGGCTAAGACCGTGTATGATTTGGTGAAAGCACTACATGTTAGTCATTTCTCATAAATTTCTTATCATTTATGATATTTTTAGATTGTCGAAAAGTATAGTTATAGAATTTGTATAGTCCTTAAAAATGTTGGGATCAAAGTCAACATTGTATATGGGCTTCAATTTTCGAAAAAATAACATGGCATATTTGCCTGACTTTTCGCATTAATAACGTGGTATATTTGTCTCACTTTTCGACTAATAACATGGTAGGTTTGTCTCACTTTTCGACATAATAACATGGTATATTTGACTCACTTTTCGACATAATAACATGGTATGTTTACCTCACTTTTCGACATAATAACATGGTATATGTGCCTCACCTTTTTGACTAATAACATGGTAGGTTTGCCTCACTTTTCGATATAATAGCATGGTATATTTGCCTCACCTTTTCGACTAATAACATGGTATGTTTGTCTCACTTTTCGACATAATGACATGGTATATTGGACTCACTTTTCGACATAATAACATGGTATATTTACCTCACCCGTTCGACATAATAATATGGTATATGTGCCTCACCTTTTCGACTAATAACCTGGTAAGTTTGCCTCACTTTTCAACATAATAACATGGTATATATGCCTCACCTTTTCGACTAATAACATGGTAGGTTTGTCTCACTTTTCGACATAATAACATGGTATATTTGACTCACTTTTCGACATAATAACATGGTATATTTACCTCACCCGTTCGACATAATAATATCAAGATATCAATTCTAAAGTAAAGAAACGATAACATTTGGCTTGTGTGGAATATATTGAAATTTATAGTTATTAAAAGACCAAACCTGGGAATTTGACAAGAATGCTATAATCTTGATTTGGATTGTAATATAAGCATGGCCCAATCAATAATTCATATCCTGAACATAATAGAATGAAATGGATTCAGATTAAACTCTGTCCTTGTTTCCTCAACTTGACTTAGTAATGGAAAAAGCCTGCTTTAATCAAATTAATAAGCCTGGTTCAATAGTTCAGCAACGGACAACGAACAACGTTACTGCCTCACAATTCAATCAATAAACCCCTATTAATTGCGTTGTGATACTTGGAAAAAAGCAACTGATAGTCAGTCTAGAACAACAAAATTAGTTGGGTTAAAAGTTCAAAACGTGAATGACCACTTGCAACTAAAAGGTTATAGACAATGTATGATCTGAAAGGTCGTTCACTTAGGAAAATTACTCAGCATGCACTCTCTCTCTCTCTCTCTCTCTCTCTCTCTCTCTCTCTCTCTCTCTCTCTCTCTCTCTCTCTCTCTCTCTCTCTTTGTAAGCTTAATAGAGAGCAAAGACCGTCCTTGTCAGTCAAAAGCATGCTCTCTCTTTCTCTCTCTCCCCTATAAACTTGTTAAAAGGTTAAAGCTGTTCTTGACTATCGCGCAAGAACACGCGTGACTTTTAGAACGTAGGCGTAGTTCATTAGACAGACCTCTCTGACCTTGAATGAAAACGTGGTATACTGATGATCGCCAGCTTCCAAGATATAAAAAAAGGGCTGTGGGCTGGTGAGACTCAGTGCGACTTCAAGCTTCATAGAGTGTTATGTCTATTTCTTACAGTGCGACTTCAAGCTTCAGAGAGTGTTGTGTCTATTTCTTACAGCGATCCCACTTCTTCGCAGCCGAGCTCATCCCCACAAGATGCAACATAGGTGTGACCCTTATTCTTAAGAATGCCGAACTTTCTTCTCTCTCGTAACCAGGCACGAGAAGAAGGTTATGTTAGAAATAACTACTAACAAGCTCAATTTTTCAACAGAGCAAGCAGACTTACATAAAAACAAATTGAAAATTTCTAATATAATAGTGGTGGAGACTAAACAACAACGCAGAGTTTTCCAAGATAATAATAATATGGTATATGTGCCTCACCTTTTCGACTAATAACCTGGTAAGTTTGCCTCACTTTTCGACATAATAACATGGTATATTTGACTCACCTTTCGACATAATAACATGGTAGGTTTTCTCACTGTTTTGACATAATAACTTTGTATATTTACCTCAATTTTGACTTAATAACTTGGTATATTTGCCTTACTTTTTCAACTAATAAATGTCAAGAAAAAGATTATAATCCAAGTCGAAAGATCGATAATAGTTCAGATGGTTCTATGGGATAACTTCACAATATCTGACAACCTTACAACACGTATATAAGTGTAATTAATAGTATGGGATTAGATGAGTGTCAGATATGACGCAAAGATACAAGTACGTACAGGTACGTCCTAATGCTAATGCTTCCTCGTGATAGCTCTGAACAACGGGAGTCGTAACACTGAAGGGAAAATTATACTCATAAACGGAAGCCAAGAAAAAACTATTTATAATGATATGTCAGGGTGAAGAAAGATAAAACATGATAAGGAAGAAAAAAGTATAGTTAATTTGTTACAAAGACTCAGTAACTAGTGCGGTGAGCTTTTGTTATAAAACTTTTAGGTAATGTCGACTGACAGCCAATCTTCACACAGTTTTATATGAAGTATGTGTATTGTATTTAACGCCCAACCGATGCAACAAATAGATCTGTAGGTGTCGTTTTTTTTTAATCTTATCGCGTGCAGTGACGAATACACAAGGATGTCAAGGTTTACTTCCTTATGTGTAAAAGCATTGTGATACGTCATGGACTTTTAGAGCTGCTTGAAGTAGCATATGTTAACTAGCCTCAAAATCCATACTATTGGAAGGCCGCGACATAGTCTCTATATGGGTTTGAAAAGAGATTAAATAAATATGTTGTTATCGCATTCCATAAAAACTTGAACAGAGTAGAGCAGATTTTAAAACCCGCTTATTTTTAAACAAAAGCAAAATTAATTTCGTTTACATGTTCAGTATTTACGAGTGCTTGTTTTACAAAAAGGTTCTTTATTGAACCTTTATGAATCCCTTTTTCGTAAACACTTAGTAATGTTCCAGAGTCCAAAGAGGAGTTAGTTTTAATACAATTTAGAGGGATTTCTCATGTTATCATTTGTAGGCCTACCTAAAATTTCTCTCATAACAATATTAAGGGCGTATTTTACGCTCCTTGTAAACGAAATAGAAATCCATTCATGATGTTGGTGTCACGCTTTCTCGGGGCCTGTCGGGGTATGGTGTGGTATAGATTTCCAACATTTCTCAGAGCACTCAGGGGACAGGGTTACAGGTAAATAAAAAAAGACAGACACTCTTCTCCGTTTATAACGCTTTTCATTTTTATTATGATATAGTTCTTAACTTACTCAAAATACTTGATGCGTGCAACGTGTTGTTCATAATTGGTTCCAAGAACCGTGTGGGGGTGGGTTAGAGGGATCAATGACATCACTAATACATTCATTGTCAAATCCAAAGCCTCTAATGGTACTATGGCATGGGATGGATTGGAATCCTCTCATTAAATATATCCTAGAACCCTACGTATAAAACAAACAAACAAACACCAAAAGGATGTCCTTAAATCATGCAACTGTAGGTATTAAACTGGATCTATGCTGATTTATTTTAAGTCTCTGAGACTATGTACATCATTGTTATACTGTTTCTGATACTGCTTTCAAACTCTGTAACTAGCTTTTGAATGAAGATTGGTATTAAGTTTTAAAATTACAATGCAACCCCATCTACCTATCCCTTCAATTATTGCTGACGTTTTACAAGATCGATTTTGCTCTTAATTTTTTTCTAGTTTTTCATTCTCTTATTGGTGAGGATATGCCATCAAATAGCGCCTTTTAGGGCTCCAAGAAATGCAATCTATAAAAAGCCTTAAAGGGGCCTCACGAGAACAGGAACAGGTGGGTCAACGTAGGACATCATTAAACCTTATCACTATAGGGATCAAATTAAATGTCCTACGGGGCACATTTGAATTTTAACCTTGCACACAAGGGTTAAAAAAAGGGGTTGTTGCAGTTTAATATCTGGGATATTGTGAAGCCCTACGTCGAAAATTGGATCCAGAAATATTGTTTACGGGGAGAGTAATCAAGTTGATTAGGGGTCTCTGAGACGAAACCGGGGTAGGTGGAGGCAGAAAGTAAAACCCTCTACTGCTCCTTTTTAACCGTTAACAGTACATAATTCTAATTATAAAGAAAATATACTCTAGGAAACGACCCAATTGTTTCGCGCTCCCATTATCCGTCCCTGAGATCTGTCTGTACGTCCGTATCTATATCTCCTAGATAGGGTTATCGTATTTTGGAATCTTTGCTACCAAAGGTGCCGCCGGGTGAGATTTCAGTCTTTGAGGACGGAATAATAATACGACGAACTTTTGACCACCACATCGAGGCTGATCATGGTAGTATCTTTAGTTTATATATATATATATATATATATATATATATATATATATATATATATATATATATATATATATATATATATATATATATATATATATATATATATATATATATATATATATAATCCAGTAATTTAGTTTATTAAAATGATATATACCCGTTTTACCTAACTTGTAATTTAGGTTATTAACATCTTATCTTCTGTAATTAACCCTGTAACCCTGTAATTTAGTACTAACATCATATATTCTATGTGTAAGCAAGCCTGTAATTTAGTTCATTAACATCGTATATTCATTGTCTGTAGTCAACCCTTAATTTAGTTTATTACCATCATATATTCTGCGTGGTACATCAATCTTTGTATCATCACATTGGATAATCACCAAGATGCTTTTCATGAAGGAAACAAATACTGAATGTGATAAAGAACATTAAAATCAGTATATTGTTTTTGCCTCAAATGCTAAATACATTTGTTTTAACCAGCTTGTTGTCAGTTTAAGGTTAAGAAACGTTATTCATTTAATAATTTTCTGTTTATATTTACATTTCGATTAGGAGAAAATCTTCAAAGCCACTTTGCATGCCTGCCAGGTTTTATTCACTTTAAAAGTAATACCACTGTCATGATGTGTTGAAAACATTGAAAAGAGAATTATGGCATGACGAAAGATCAAGTCAATTTTTCTTTGTTCTTTTGGTGAATGTTTACTATATATGCTTTTATTTATATACGGCCATTTGTAAATGAGGATATATTTATTTCCTAAGTACTGTTTCTTTACATTCTTGGAGTATTCTTTATAATATTGATTGAAATGTTCATCATGTACAACAGAGGAAATAAATCGTTCTCTCCCTCTCTCATACAATAACAGATGAATATGAGCAGGTCAGACTCAGAAGAACCAGAGATGATTTTTTAAAATGTAACTAATGATTGTCATATATATATATATATATATATATATATATATATATATATATATATATATATATATATATATATATATATATATATATATATATATATATATATATATATATATATATATATAGGGAAAGAAGAAGGGTTCTTTTACCGTGCCGTCTAGCGTTTAGCGTGGATACGGAACGAATGTCATGTGGTTCATTTTTAATCGTACAAAGATTAGGACTATGCTTAGTCCGATATTCCCCCAAATCTGTATTGACATATAATGGACGATTTGTGGGGGAATAATAATAATAATAACAATAATAATAATAATAATAATAATAATAATAATAATAATAATAATAATAATAATAATAATAACAACAACAGTAACAACAACAACAACAACAACAACAACAACAATAATAATAATAATAATAATAATAATAATAATAATAATAATAATAATAATAATAATAGTTGTAGCTGAAAATAATGAATTACTTTGTTCATATAAAATTGCTAGTACGCTGCATTTTCAAACAAGTCAGCTTAATAAGATTTGGCATGAAAACCAAAAACACAAGAGACACAATCTCTTTGAATAAACACGATAGCTTGCGCCCTCTTGTGGTATGTGTTTATACAGCCAGTAATTGAACTACATACATTTTACCTACAGGATAGGTACTTTAGTCTTACGTCAGACCAAACAGACCAAAAACTGCACATATTGAATGGCATTTCGTCAGTTCCGACGGCACAGGTAAGAGATACATAGGTCTGCGGTACGTTTGATCTGATACACTTACGCTAGAAAGATAAATGAAATGATGTAATAGGCAGTTAAGGCGGGATAGTAAACTAGCGACTTGACTTGTAGGAGTTGTTTTCCGTTGTATTCGTTGAAAGTTATCTTTGGGATATGCAGTTCAAATAAATGTTTCACCGTTACGATTTACCTTTACCATCACAAACCTTTTTTGTTTGCAGTGCTTGACTTTTACATGTTTTAAACTTGTTTTCGTCACATACATGTAATGCATCATATATTGTATACGATCCCTCACTATTGACAACTATAGGGCACTTGCATCAAAAATATCATTTGCCCTTGTATGAATACATACCTATAACATGTACAGAAAGTTATGAAATATAAAAACAGTGTAAGACATGTAAAAGAGTCATACAAATGCTCAAGGAGGACATACTCATTATCAAATTACATAAATCGCAACCCGTATACCAACCCTTAGGTTAAATTTCACAGCCCGTATATCACTACTTAGGGTGAATCTGTAAATCACAACATGTACCACAGGCTCCTTAGGGTGAATTACAGTCGGTACCACTAGCCTCTTAGGACGAATACGTAAACTTGTGCTGAAAACGTCCAGTATTTTTATACTATCACTAACACTGATAGCAGTGGCTCCTGCAGAATTTTTTAGTTTTATTGAGGGGGGGGGGCAAACATGTGGTGTTCAGCTATACAATTTTAAGATTTATGCCGAAACATGTTTAGACGTGAAATCAGATAAGTCCCCATGCACCCACCCATTACCACTTATTCGAGGCCACTTATGACTGATAGCTGAGAAGCTAAACCAGTTCTGATTTAACACACTACATGATATTATATTTGGTATCACCTCAGTAGGAAAAAGTCAGATTAAAAAGGCTACATGATATTAAACTGGGCATCACCCCAATACCAAAACAGCACAGATTAAAAGGCTACAATATATTATATTGGGCATCGCCCCAGTACGAATAAGTCACAGATTAAAAGACTACAAGATAGTATAATGGGCATCACCCCAGCACCGATGAGTCTGAAATTAAAAAGACAACATGATATTAAACTGGGTATCACCCCGGTACCAAAAAAGCACATATTAAAAAGGCTAGAATATATTATTTTGGGCATCGCTTCAGTACGAATAAGTAACAGATTAAAAGACTACAAGATAGTACATTGGGCATCACCCCAGCACCGATGACTCAGAAATTAATAAGGCTACATGATATTAAACTGGGTATCACACCAGTACCAAAATGTCACAGATTAAAAAGGCTAAAAGATATTATATTGGACATCACCCCAGTACCAAAAAGTCACAGATTAGAAACGCTACATGATATTAGACTGGACATCACCCCATTACCAAAAGGTCACAGATCAAAACGCTAAACGATATTGAACTGGACATTACCCCATTACTAAAAAGTCACAGATCAGAAACGCTACATGATATTAAACTGTGCATCACCCAATTACCAAAAAGTCACAGATCAGAAACGCTACATGATATTAAACTAGACATTACCTCAGTAACAAAAAGTCACATACGAAAACACTACATGATTTAGAGCAATATTGCAACGTAAAACCAAATAAGCAACCAATCTGTCGAAACATTAGGAAGCAGACGATCTTGCTTTTGGAGTCTCGTGACAGAGTCGTAAGCAAACGGTCAAATGAACCACTGTGTGCTCGAGTGAAGCAGCCCAGGACTTGCATTGAACCATGCTTAACTATCAACACAAAAATGTCATAAACGAAGACGAAGTAATATCAATGAAGACATGATCTGGCATCTCCACCCCTGGGGGTGGTAAATAGTTTCTATCCAGTATAATATCCACAAGGGGGATACTTTTTCGTACAAATGTATAACTAAGTCATTCGAACACGTGCAAAAGAACCAATCAAAATACATTTTGGCCAAATGCAGTCATTGATATGACAGATATCCTAATAGTAATACACTACATCTAAAAATAAAACCTGAATATGACAGATGACATCCAAGTAAGTAAGAGAAATCTGCCCATAGACTGACAGAAAAAAATATAAAAACATCTTGGCATGCTGTTTCTATTGACTGGAAGGGAAAAACTATAAATATATTCGCATTCAAGGTTTATTAAAGCCGGTATCATCAAAAGCAAGCAAAGCATCATGAAAATAAATAATCTGTGAAAAAGATCTTTTGTTTTATTGCACGAGAAAAATCACATGACCAAAGACCGTGTGCTTTTTTACAGCATAGTCAATTCGATAAATATCACATTTAAAACGTAATCTCTTGTAATCACCATCAAAAGTAACTAGGTCGTGTATTGCGAGTTTAAAAGCACAGTTATACTGTATTATGGACTTGGTTTACTAACTACTCACCACGTTTTCTCGATGATTCGAATCAAACCAGTAAATACTGGACAGTGAAAACGGTTAAGTACATCCAATCAAATATTTGCATTCATATCAATTCAAGCTCAGGCCAAACTTTACAGAGGTTATTTCTGCTTACATGTATTTTTGTTTCTTTCTTTCTTTTTACTTTCTTTATTTTATAGTTAGGATAACGAGACCAGTTTGCATCGAATTGAAAATGCAAAACCTATGGCATTCGCATATACAATAAACATTTCAATTCAAGAAAATACACGTCACAGCTGCCAAAGCAAGATATTAAAATACAAAGTTCGCGATAATGGCCTATTAACATTAATTACAGAAGTTTCACTCATATAAATTGGAGTTAGAATTTATGGAATACCCAAATACCTTCCACTATTCATTCGTAATTTATTAATTAACGACAGTCATCCGTTCATCAAGACGCTTTTAAAATGATCCGGATGATGATGTAATACCTACTAACATGCCTACTAACAACTAGAGAAACATTTCACAGTGCAATGTCTTCAAAGTAGATGTGACAAGGAAGGATGACAACGAAATAACAGTTAAAACGATTATTAGATTTACTGGTAATTTTCTTAACGGACCAGTCATTAGAATTGCTGACTGAACATTTAAACGATGAACAGTTGTTTGAGGAAATTACACATTTTATCGACATGCAGCCAATTTATTTGGGAAGGCAAATGAATGGATAGTTTTGACCGAGTTAACAAAATAACCATGCCAACAAAATAAACGTCTTATATAAATCTTATTCAAGTCCTACGCACTCAAACATATCAGGTAACAATTATCAGTATGCACAAGATGTCAAATTTCAAATATTAAATATATCAATTTGCACATCAAGATGTCACAGTTCGAATTATGCATAATAACAAAGGGGCTAATCTTTAGAAGAAGCTCTAAGCGCTTTACAACATTGACAAAACTTAAAAAGAATAAAAAGTATATATAATGATATGATTAAAAAAAAACACAACAAAATTAGAAACAGAAAAACATGCTGTAATTTGTTAAGGTAAGTATACGTTATAAGGATACATTATTAGGTCTTTATGCATGTTCTTGCAGATGAAATAGATGAATTTTAAGATTACTCTTGAATGAGGTCACTGTGTCTTTGAGTCTAAGTGCAGTGGGCAATTCGTTTCACGTTGCTTGGCCCTGGTATGCAAAAAGAACGTCCATATGATTTCAACTTCATAGTGGGAACAATGAAAATACGAGTGTCAGAAGAGGAGCGTAAACGTCTTGCAGGTGTATACACATGGGTGAGGTCAGATAGTTATGTTGGACTGGAGCCTGTAAGTGAAACTTAGCACAGAGAACAAATTTTGTGTTTAATTCTGGATCATATGGATAGCCAGTGTAAGGTACATAGCAGCGGTGAGGCTTGTTCTGATCGTGGTACTCTAAGGATGATCCGAGCAGCAGTGTATTGAACTTTTTGAAGTTTCTGAAGTAGATATTGAGATGAACCAGACAGAATTGAATTACAATAGTCCACTCTTGAAAGTACTAAGGAACACACAAATGTTTTAGTGACATCAACGGACAGATACTTTTGAATGGAGCTGATGAGTCTTAGCTCAAGATATGCAGCCTTGCATATGCTTATGACATGTTCATGCAATGAGAGAGTACTGTCAAGAGTGACACCGAGGTTTCGTACTGACTGCTTGAATTTAAATATTGTTGTTGCTGATATTTATTGTCTGAGGTAAAGGATGTAAATGAGAACGTCTTCATGTTGTATTCAGGATGGCTTCAGTTTTATAATCATTCACCTGCAGCTTGTTACATGTCATCAATGATTTCACATCAGAAATGCACCTCTCTATGCCTCGTAGGGAACTGGGCATTCCGTACCCAAGTCGTTTCGTACCCAAACGAGTCGATTCGTAACTAAAGTAATGGCCATTTCGTACCCAAGGCACTGGTCGTTTCGTACCCATGATCCTGGTCATTTCGTACTCAAGGTGATGGTCGTTTCGTACCCAATAATATAGTTTTCAAATGTTAAAATCAGTCATTAAGTCAAAAAGAATCAGTTAGAAAATTCATTCAATAGTTCTCATGGATGCATACATTATTATTAATCGTCCCTGCTCTTACTCTCTTTTGTCGGTTAAAATTGATATAGGCACCACATTTTATTTTTTGTTAGTCCGAGTTTCCTCTGACCATTGACACCCCATTTTTGATATCTTTTTTTATGTTGGGGTGTAGGGTCAGAGTCTATTCCCTATCAAAAACTTGGAATTTGCCGACACCATTTGGTGTCGGCATAGGGTACTCGCCAACTATCAGGCCTAGCAAACTTAAATGACCTTACATTGACCCATAATTACATTAAATCGATAGAGAAATCATTTATTTTCTCAGAAATTACAAGCATAACACGATTTTGTCTTTAATCCGTTGTCAGACGAGACGTAACTACAGCGTTGATGAATTTTGACCTCGTTCGCACCATTTTCATTGCTAGTCACATGACTAACCAAATCTCGCAGCCGATATGCATAAACGTCATAGGTCAAATAGTCACGTGATAGCAACAAAATCCGCGTTTTCCTATACCCCTTGTGGAAGACGGCAAATGTGTCACCTTCATTGATAACTGATTTTAGTACATCATACTGTAGTTCTTTAATATTAAAATAGTATCCCTTTTCTTAAAGTATCTCATTGGCAAGAGATTCCATGTATTCGTTTTTACCTGCCATGTTGCAATATAGGTTTATGCCTAAAACCTCCCATTCCAGTATTGCAGAAAGAAGACATAAACTCGAAAATATTGAATGAAAGTCACGCAATGTATACAATAACAAGAAAAAACAGGTATTATTCAACATAATAATTGGGATAACAGCAGCCCGAAACATGTCGCTGTCGCATCTTCCTGGAAAGAGGCTGACTGATCACGCAGAAACTACATGTCAAAGCACTTTGTTTGTTATCACGTGACTATTTGACCTCTGACGTTTATGCCTATCGGCTGCGAGATTTGGTTAGTCATGTGACTAGCAATTAAAATGGTGCAAACGAGGTCAAAATTCATCAACGCTGTAGTGACGTCTCGTCTGACAACGGATTAAAGACAAAATCGGTGTTATGCTTGTAATTTGTAATGGTGTCGGCAAATTCCAAGTTTTTGATAAGGAATAGACTCTGACCCTACACCCCAACATAAAAAAAACCAAATATCAAAAATGGAGTGTCAAGGGTCAGAGGAAACTCGGACTAATTTTTTGTCATCCAGAAAAAAAAAAATAAAGGGGAAATTATTCTCGGTGTTGGGAAAAGTACCAGAACGGCGTTATCTCCTCCTGAAAATTAATGAAACGTTGCAGCAGCATATACGGTCCAACAACTGATTGACAAGGGAAATTAACTGTATTATTAGATAATGGATTTTAAATCTGAAACATAAATGTATAATGTAATTATGTTTTCTACATGAATATAATAAAACTCAGGAATGTAAAATTCGGAATAATGTTGTTAGTCATTTGTTATTTAAGAAACCTGTTTGAGCTAATCTTTCTGCTTTCTGAGAAGTCTCCTTCATTCACTGGATTATAATTTTTACTAATCTATTCTGGAAAATATATATGCCGTAGTACATGGGATGCTGTATTATAAAGGTTTTAATATTGGCAGAATCAAAACATGCATACATATCTTCGATTATTTAAATAAGTAACTAAATCATTTAAAACACAGAAGTAAATATATCTCAAATGCAGTGCCAAGTTAAATCTCTCTCTCTCTCTCTCTCTCTCTCTCTCTCTCTCTCTCTCTCTCTCTCTCTCTCTCTCTCTCTCTCTCTCTCTCTGCGCGATTATTCATGTGTGTTATATTTAGGATGATAACAAAATAATACAGATTATGACAAACAATGAAAACAAATTTTCACTTGCAATGAATAATTATTAATTTTTATACTTAGTTGAAAACAGATAATTTCAATAAAGCCACTAACTTGTTAGTGTCTTGAGATCGGTGAATATATCCAAAACTTTGCACAAGTATGTTAATGCGGCCGACAGTCTACCAAAAAATGGCTTGACTGTCTGTATAGTATAACACGTTCAAAAAAGCAGGCGACAAAAATTTAAATTAATACCAGTATTGGTCCTTGGAAAACAGAATCTTAATCAAACAACACTGTTTTATCTGCATTCAACCCCATCATTATAAGATTGCAGAATTTCTAGTTTCTTTGAGAGGATTTGTATTTTTTTTTCAGTCACATTAGACATTACTAAAAATTACCAAGAAATAGAATAATGTTTGTTAATTTGAGCCATAGAAAAAAGAATGGACTTATTCAGTTATTTAAGCCTGGCCAACCTTTTCTTTTCTTTCTACTGGCAACGTAATGTTTCAAAATTCTTTTCAGTACATATATAATATTTATACTATACATTGAAAACAATACAATAATTATAATTGTTTGTGTTAGTTCAATTTATTGCCCGGATATGCTTTGCTCATGCAATTTTTAAGGTAGGAAAAGATTAGGCCTATAAAATAAGCGGTAAATATGACAATAATGTATATCTGACCTTGTAAATTAATGGGTACGAAACGACTAGCAACTTGGGTACGAAACGACTAGCAGATTGGGTTCGAAACGACCAATTTCTGCTGGGTACGAAACGACTTGGGTACGGAACGACCATAAGCCTGCCTTGGATGTTAGCTTCAACTTCAGCTGGATGGCTAGATTTGTATATTTGAGTGTCATCGGCATATAACCGGTGAGACACTGGATGATGATCTATGACATCTGAGAGTGGCTAAATGTATAGAATGAAGAGAACAGGTCCAAGAACAGACACTTGTAGCACACCACAGCATAGATCAACTGGGCTGGAGTGTTTTCCATTTGCGGACACAACTTGTGTCCTGTTGATCAAGTAAGGCAGTATCGTGAATGCCAAATACACGCTGGAGGCGGTGAAGTAATATATCATGGTCTATAGTGTAAAATGCTGCAGACAAGTCAAGGAGAGTGAAGACTGTAGTCTTTCCGCCATCGAAAGCAGAGAGAATGTTATTGACTACTTTCAGAAGAGCAGTTTTAGTACTGTGGCAAGGCGATATGCAGACAGTACATTGCTAAAAAGACTTTGAATTCAGATGAGATACAAGTTGGGATAGAACTTTTTCTAGGATTTTTGACATGAATGGGAGATTAGAAACTGGGCCTTAGTTCTTTAGATCATTGTGGTCGAATGTTGGCTTCTTCAGCAGAGGCTTTACAATGGCAGTTTTGTAAAATGATGGGAATTCCCCAGATGAGAAAGACGTATTAATAACATCAGTTAGTGAAGGCAATATTGCATCCAAACACTCTAGCAGCAGTGACGTCGGAATCAGATCCAGTTCATGACTTTGGTACACTCTTCATCACGATTGTACATACTAAATCCATAGAGACAGGTTCTAAATATTGCTAACGGTTGCCGCTGAAATTCTGTATTGCAACTGTATGGCGATAACGAGTCAACTGAAATTGTGTTGTCAAGTTTATCTTTGATGGTTTCACGGATGAAATTTGTGAATGTGTGTTTGTATAAAACGAACACTAATACTCCCTCACTTGGTGGATGTTATTATTGCATGTTGGATTTTAAGTGCTTAAATTATTAACCATGCCCCTACCTTTGTGTATGTGTGATATCTTTGTGTGTATATGTGAGATGTTTTGTTTGTTTGTGTTGTTGTTTGTATGTTTATGTGATTTGTTTGTGTATCTGTGATCTTGTGTTTGTGTACATGTGCTGTTGTGTTTGTATGTTTATGTGATGTTGTATATATATATATATATATATATATATATATATATATATATATATATATATATATATATGTGTGTTTGTGTGGTGATGTGTTTGTATGTGTATGAGTGATGTTGAATTTATGTGTGTTTGTGTGGTGATGTGTTTGTATGTGTATGAGTGATGTGTTTTTGTGTGACATTTTATTTGCATGTGTATGTATCTACACCATCCTACTGACACTTTGTGTAAACAACTATAAACTGAAAAAGTACATTTCTGATTATATATTTTTATTTATCTCTCTCTCTCTCTTGGTATTAACATAGAATCAAGTCACACACAAACATTACCTAAAAGGTATCACTCGAAACCTTACATTGTGACAAAATCAATACAATATTGCTGCTGAGATCCTGGAATATGGTTAACCTTCTTACTGGTCCTTCAATATATCATTGGAATTTCCTTTGTACTTTCCAATAACATGGAAACATGCCTTAAAATTTCTATCATTATTGCTGTTCTCTGTAATTAGGTCATAAAGTTGCCATCATTATCATTGTGTCTAATACATAATGTTCAATCCCTACAGTGACCCGTTGTGTTAAAATTTCCATTGACTTTCACAGTGACAATCTTAATGTTAATTACAGTACCCAATAATGGCATCCATCCTGATAATTTCCTAAGTTACCCATACCATCCCATTCATGATATTAAATTCCCAGAAGTACAACAGTGTCATCTGCAATGTTAAATTTCCCAGAGTCCTTGCTGTCCCATCCATCATGATAAATTTCCAAGAGCCTATGGCATCAAATTGATAATGTTAAATTCCCAAGGGTCCATGTCATACTCTCCATTATGTTAAATTTCCACATGCCATCCCATATATGTTAAATTTTCACAGTGCCCCATGCCATTGAAAAAGGCACAGTGCCAAATCCATCCAATCCATGTGAGATTTTTGCAGTGCCCCATTCTATTCCAAATGACAGTACATTATATGGTCACATACATGATCAATTTCCATATGGCCCTATACCACCACATCCATGAATTTTCATTGTTCCCAGTAATACAATGATCCATTTCATATAAATTCCCATTTTCATCCCATTTAGCTGCCATAACTAAATGATGATATTGAAAGCTAATAATCACATTGAAACCAGTCCGTTCCTAAATAACTGTCACATGCCAAATTTAGGTACATTTTGTTGACAGGTTTTTGAAGTAGCTTAAAGATTTCATATCTTTTAGTAATGTCTCTCAAATCTGATGGCAGAGCTGCAGCAATTGTAAAATAAAAAAATGACCCAGATAATTCATGACACTGGGCTGTTACAAAAAGGTCATTTATTTGAAACATTTTCTATCTTTAGCAACAGCCACAATATTTTGGCATAGCCTGGAACTAAAAAACAGTCTTTTCAATAAAATTTGTTGTACCATACCTACCCTGTGAGGAAATAATGAAGACAAATAACAATTAACTGCATGAACTTTTTTATCATGGTACATATAAAAATTATTTTAAACAAATATGTTACAAAATATATCAGTATTTTTTCAATCTGCAAACCTAAATAATAACAACAATCATAAACAACATTACCATGGAAGATTGCCTTGAATAGATATTTATCAATTTTGATTTTGTAAATATGTTCCAAATGTGATTAACAGAAGAACATTTCACAATACTATCTTGATCAACCACCTGTGATTTCTTATGCTGATATAATGGTCATAACTGTCCAGTCTTAGTATAAAATGATATAGTATGGGTATGTCATGGCATCCCATTCTACTGGTCATCAGTATAACACAGTCATTGATATAGCAATGGTATGTCATGGCATACTGTTCTACTAGTCATCAGTATGCAATCATTGATATAACAAGGGTATGTCATGGCATCCCATTCTACTTGTTATCAGTATAACACAGTCCATGATATAACATGGGTATTGTCATGTCATACCGTTCTACTAGTCATCAGTATGCAATCATTGATATAACAAGGGTATGTCATGGCATCCCATTCTACTTGTTATCAGTATAACACAGTCCATGATACAACATGGGTATTGTCATGTCATACTGTTCTACTAGTCATCAGTATGCAATCATTGATATAACAAGGGTATGTCATGGCATCCCATTCTACCGGTCATCAGTATAACACAGTCATTGATATAGCAAGGGTATGTCATGGCATCCCATTCTACTGGTCATCAATATAACACAGTCATTGATATAACAAGGGTATGTCATGGCATCCCATTCTACTGGTCATCAGCATAATAGTTTTTGATATAACAAGGATATGTCATGGCATCCCATTCTACTGGTCATCAGTATAACACAGTCATTGATATAACAAGGGTATGTCATGGCATCCCATTCTACTGGTCATTAGTATAACACAGTCATTGATATAACAAGGATATGTCATGGCATCCCATTCTACTAGTCATCAGTATACAATCATTGATATAACAAGGGTATGTATGTCATGGCATCCCATTCTACTGGCCATTAGTATAACACCGTCATTGATATAACAAGGGTATGTCATGGCATCCCATTCTTATGGTCATCAGCATTAACTCCATCCTGATATAACATGGGTATAGTCATGACATCCCATTCTACTAATCAATGTAGCACAGTCCCTGATATAACATGGGCATTGTCATGTCATACCATTCTTTGGTTAGAACTATGTAAATGTATACAGTATAGTGTCCCTTCATATAGCAACAAACACCTGTATTGTTCCCCCAAGATTTTCAAGATGGCTAATTTGGTGACAATATTTGACTTCAGATGATCACATTTAGGACAAAACTAGATCATACACTATTACAGTGAAATGTGTGTCTAATTTTATGGCAATACTACAAATCGTTTAACAGAAGTGATAACAAATTTGTGCTAATGGAAAGATAGGTGAAGGACATCAGTTAGACTGATAAACAGGAGGCCAAAGAGGGACAGATACACTGATGCCAATCCCAAAGCATTTTTAGCAGAAATCAAAGCATTAATTTTTCTAAATCTAGGCTAAATCCACAACAGATAACACATTAAAAATAAAAAAAATAAAAATTATAATTACATCTTCTTACCCATAACTACATAGTAACATTCAAGTCCAATAAGAATTTTTCAGGCATCAATGCCTTCAATTCCATTTTCTGCTTCCCAGTTCCTTCAACTTCTGTCATTTTCTCTGCCACCTTTTTTCACATATAAACAAACTTACTGATCTCTTGTTAAATACCTTTCTTTTAACACAGTGAATGTATATCCTGTGTCAAGGTCTATCATAATGATACTTATGTACTTTTGCATCTACCTCTGTCCACATATAAAACTTTTAAAAAGTTTATCCCATATAATTTTTATTTTCTAGAACAATTTTTACCCAAAAAATTGAATAACTCCATAAAATGGAATGGTTGGCATTGCTGCTTATGCTGCCCACCTGGCATACAGTGATCTAAAAGGCAAGTATAGCTAATAAAGCAGGTGCCCTAGACAAAAGGGCACACCCATGTCTTGAACAGTCTCCAGCTCTATGGAAAATATGATTAGTAATTGACATGTAACTATCTACATTGTAAAGCCTGGATTACATTGTCATCTGGTTAAATTTTTTACATACAACAACTGAAGTTACTAGAGTTATGTACATACATAACTAGAATTATTTACATACATAATTGGATTTATTTCAGTTGAACTAGATAGTGCATTGATTTGATATTTCCATATTAAAGTGAAAGATGCGCATGCAAGGGCTTGATCTATCCCATTCGGCCTGAGAAGGTAAGGCAGTCCTGGTATGAAAATATTTTTTTTATGATAGTTATTTTAACATATTAGTGAAAATTGACCATAATTGTTGAGAGCCGAGTTATCATTTGTAGCTACCACCCACCCACCCCAACTTGATATGGAAGCCACACTATTGCTAGAGGACCTACCAAAGACACAACTTTGAGCATGTCCAAAGAAACACCAACACCAAATTTAATTAAAACTGTCTGGGCCATTCTTAAAAAGGAATTAAAAATGTCTTTTTCATGATTGCTTATTAAGCCACACCATTGAAAGAATAACTTTACCATAGAGCATATAATAAAATACATTCTGATCTCATCATGAAATTGGTTCAGCCATTCCAGAACTTAAATAGTTTTCTTGAAATTTGGTAATGAAACCATTGCACGGTCAGGAAAGTCACCCTAGAAAATAGGCATAATAATTTGGAAAAGCATATATTCCAACAAACATTCCTACCAAGTTTTACTGAAACTGGCTCAGCTTTTCTTTATATTAAGCTGAAAATAGGTTTTCTTTAAAGTTGCAATGAAAGCCACAACACTGATATGTGAGCCATCCTGTTATACTTTTGATAAAGTATATCCTAAGAAACAATCATGCCATGTTTGCTTCTAACTGGCCCAAGTGTTCTAGGGAAGAAGTGGAAAATAAGTTTTCTTACTGGTTGCTAAGGATTCCACACCACTGCTAGTGAAGTCATCTGACAGAGTATGTATATGTACAAGACAGAGCACATGTACAAGGCAGAAAATATGTACAAGACAGAGCACAAGTACAAGGCAGAAAATATGTACAAGACAGAGCACATGTACAAGACATAGCACATGTACAAGACAGTACACAAGTACATGGCAATGTACATCTACAAGACAGAGCACCTGTATAAGACATTAACATTGTAGAAATGAACTGTTGTAGATACATAATGATTCATGCCAAATCAAAATCATTACACAACACCTTAGTAAAAAAAATTATATGACTGTCTTTAAATTGTATGGATTAGCATTTTCTTAGGATGAACAATCGTATCTTCATATTGTTCTTGTAAATGTGAATCTATCAAGGAATTTATGCACATAAAATGCTTTAACCAAACCATTGACAAAGTAGAGATGATGTCACAACTGCCAGAAACATGACTGCTATGTCTCTCTTCCAATACAGACCTGACAGAAATTAAATTGAAACAAGAAAAACAATCAGTGTGTGAGAAAGCTAAAGATGTCACAGCCCAAAAAAAATAAACTTTTGATTAAGATCCATGCCCTCTGAAGTTTATTAGTTCCTGATCATTTCCCTCGCTATTATCACTTGCAAGGGGCATTGCTTTCCATAACAAAAGCATCACATCTTGTGGAAAAAGGCACATGACTTGTAATAATGAGGATTCTCATTCAAGAATTGCTTTCTGGCTTTTTGGTACAATATTCATTTAAATTTAATACTTCTCAAACAAGATTCAGTTTTAAATCTTACAGCAGACTTTATCTAAAATTTAAAATGTTAAATAAAACAAACTTCTATGTATTCCAAATTTTATTTTAAAAAAATTAATAATTTTATTGTATATATAATTAGAATCAATTTGTTAGATTTGTCTTTTGGGTAAATACATAGCTGTATATCGACTAACATCTAGATATTTAAATCATTTTAAACTTTTAAAACTGTTCTTTCGGCTTAAAGCTGTGCAGCAAAAACACATAATGGGGGTGGAAATCCCTTTCCAGCAAGGGAGGTAATGTTTGCCACTGGGACAACTTACATGCAGCAATGTATAGGTATTGATTATCAGTATAGATATATCTGTGAATGAGGTGTTTCAAATTTTCATTGTTCTTTAAATTGATGTGAGGAATGTACACCTCCCATAGTTTCTTCACACTGAAATACCAACAGCTGGCTTGGAATCAGAGCTAACCACCAATAGATATTAACATGTTGGACTCAAGGCAAGTATGGACTGTATGGCATCAAGTTTTTCAGTCCACCCTTTTTTCAAAATTACTACACATGGACACTCAGGGCATACAACTTCACTGTGAGCATCACTTTATGTCAAAGATGATCTTCTGACATGAAAAATATATGTGCAAATTTGGGGTTTGGGTGCATGAATTTCTTTTGTCATGAAGTTCCACTGGCAAATAAATGAGATTCTTACTTAATTTATTATTGGTATCCCAAATATAGGTGTTCCAAATATTTCAAATTTTAACCTGTGGTATTACATTTGTGCATAAAGCTGTCCTTTGCACCCCCTTCCAGTGTAGACACGGTTCATACAGAATTCTGAATGATCAATTCAAAGACTTTTCCCAAACTTTCCTAGACCATTAACAAAGATTTCCAAGACCTATTGTTGCTAATATTTTGTATGCAAGTTATGGTATATGAGAAAACAATGAATGCAAAATAATACAATATTGTTTAATGATGAAACTGAATGGGTCATCAAAAGAAACCTGGAAAACTCAACTACATCTGAATCTAGCAACCTTGGACAACTTTATTTGTGATTATGTAAAGAAATTAAAATGTTTGGGTTTATTTCAAGTATCAATGACTTTTAAAGACCTCTGGGTAATCTTCTTGATTGTCCCAAACTTCCAAGGCCTTAAAAATATATCTCATTTTTCCAAACTTTCAAGGCCTTAAAAATACCTCATTTTCCCCAAACTTTCAAGGCCTTGAAAATACTACCTCCTTTTTCCCAAACTGTCAAAGACTTTCAAAGACCATAAGAACCATGGCAGACCCAGATCTGCTACCATATAATTTGCCAGAAAATCAGAGTTAATAAGATTTTTTCAAGCAAATAAACAGCACAGACCCTGATTTACCAAACATACTTACCCCCCCCAAATTAACTTCTATAAAAGTGAAAATTGTATTAGATGAGAATAATCATCAAAAAGATAATGAAGAAGGGGCTTGCAAATAGTCATGCATCTGGACGATTTATTAATTCAACTGTTGAGAAAATGGTGTAAATCCGGCAATGCTGTATCATAGAAATTATACTCAGCCAGTGCATATGAAGGAAGACATGGTTCTCTGTTGTGAACATATATTTTTTGTAATTCCCGATACACGATTGTAGCTGATTTTCAGAATGTTTATTCATGGCTGTAGTCGTACAGAATACCTTTAGTTAAATTTTGCATATGTATCTTAAAAGTGAAGCAGTTACATAGAATGTATTAATATATGCTTATGTATGTGTTAACAATTCTTAATGAGAATCTTAATCATAAGACTAATGGCTTCATTTCTCAGTGAATTATGGGGTTTCAATATTTTTAGAATAATTCTGTAACTTCCCTCTTGTTGAGCTAGGAGGTCACATAAGTAGGCCAAATTGATGCAAAATGAGTTGTTATTTATCACATTGGGTCTTGTGCAAAATACAGTCACAATAGACTCTATATCAGGTAAAGAGTCAGCATTCAGTTTCGCTTTGATTTTGGAGTAATTAATTTGTGTTACTGTTGTATGTCTGCAGATATGTTTAATTGTTGCACTTCAATAATATTCAAGTGGAAAAACATCTGTTTAGACTGTTCAGTGGAAACAGAAAGTGCTCATTATTTGGACTATAATATTATTCTAGAACTGTTTTCAATTATTCATTGGAATCTGGACAATACCATCTTGATGTCATTGTTCTTGGAGGACCAGTACATTTCTGGTTTTGAAATTTATAAGGAACTTCTCATTCATTTAGGACTTTCATTTACCTTTATAAGGACTAGTTTGGATTCACTTCATAATACTTTAAGTTCCTCTCACATTTTCATTTATAACTTTGATAATTAAAGTTTTCTGTTAAGTTTTACAAAACTTGTTGGTTTTGCTTTTTCTTGTGTTACCTAGTTTGTAACCAAGAGTGGTAATAATATGGTTACAAGATAAACAAAGGTAACTGAAATCCAATTAGTTTATTAATACTGAAAAGTGCTAAATTCATCTTAGTTCAGGTGTAAAATGAATACATTATTTAATGTTGAGTAATGTACATCACGAAGAATAGTCATTTTGTTTTTGATTAGCTCAACAATGAAAATGAAGTTCCCTTCAGAATAAAATTACTTTAGATGTTGTGTGTGTGTAAATTAACAAAGTATATCATTTATTAAGCTCTGAAAAATCAACTTTTTATTTGAAGAGACATACAAAATGACATTCAACATATGGGATGGAATAAATACAAACTGTTCCATAGGAAGCCTTGGATCAATGGAATAAAAGGAAATTGTTCTATACAGAGCCTTGGATCAATGCAATAAAAAGAAAATTGTTCTAAACAGAGCCTTGGATCAATAGAATAAAAGGAAATTGTTCCATACAGAGCCTTGGATCAATGGAATAAAAGAAAACTGTTCCATACAAAGCCATGGATCAATGGAATAAAAGGAAATTGTTCCATACAGAGCCTTGAATCAATGGAATAAAAGGAAATTGTTCCATACAGAGCCTTGGATCAATGCAATAAAAGGAAATTGTTCCATACAGAGCCTTGGATCGATGGAATAAAAGGAAATTGTTCCATACAGAGCCTTGGATCAATGGAATAAAAGGAAATTGTTTCATACAGAGCCTTGGATCAATGGAATAAAAGGAAATTGTTTTATACAGAGCCTTGGATCAATAGAATAAAAGGAAATTGTTCCATACAGAGCCTCGGATCAATGGAATAAAAGGAAATTGTTCCATACAGAGCCTTGGATCAATGGAATAAAAGGAAATTGTTCTAAACAGAGCCTTGGATCAATAGAATAAAAGGAAATTGTTCCATACAGAGCCTTGGATCAATGGAATAAAAGAAAACTGTTCCATACAAAGCCATGGATCAATGGAATAAAAGGAAATTGTTCCATACAGAGCCTTGGATCAATGGAATAAAAGAAAATTGTTTCATACAGAGCCTTGGATCAATGGAATAAAAGGAAATTGTTCCATACAGAGACTTGGATCAATGGAATAAAAGGAAATTGTTCCATACAGAGCCTTGGATCAAGATTTTGAATGAATGCCTTGAACCATGATTAAAGTTTTTTATTTTATAAAACTGTTTACCATGCAGTTGGTCTATGCAGTTAGAGCATATATCTCGGAGGCAATAGGTCATGAGTTTGAACCCAAGCCGAGTCATACCATAGATTTATAAAAATAGATCTAGCAACTGCCATGCTGGCACTCATTGTTAAGAGGTTTGCTTTAGGACTGACAGCCTGGTGTCAGGATAATGTAACTGAGTGGGACATGATGCTACATGTCTGCAGCCTCATGCCTCACAGCTAGACATAAACTGTCACAATGCGATACGACTAAATTTGTTAAAACTACATTAAAAAAAATAAATAAATACAAACACACAAAAAACTTCATCAAAATTATAGTTTTTCCTTTCTGTATTACATAAAGTTTTGGCAAATATCACAAAATATTGTTTGCCCATAATTTTTTAAACTCTGGCTGTTATAGAGAAATTCTTCCCACCCTAACTCTGTCAGTAATACCTTCCAGAAAGTCCGTACAAATGGTTATGGTTTTAGGGAGTATAAACTGGATCATATTCTTCAACATCCTGCCGACAAACTGGACATTTCCGAGGTACAGGTAGAGCTAAAAAACAGTTACTACATAAACATAAATGTCTACAGGGTCGGAGTAAAATTTCTCTCTGACTGGTTAGACATACAACGCATGGATTAGTGGAGCCATCATTGGTGCTAGTTTCAGGTCTCTGTTCTGTTAGCCTTCTCAGCCTAGCTTCTCTCATCTCATCAGCAATAACTTGCTGTTGTCTCTTCATCTGTAATATCGAGAACCTCTTCCAGATGATGTAAACAAGCAAACCCCCACCAACAATGACTGTGACTGAAAGAAAAATCTTTGCCCAAAACGCACTGGATTGATAACTTTTAATAACTTCTGATTTGGACAACTTTGTGAGAATATAAGCTGAGCCTGATATGGGTGGCTTAAGTTTTACTTTTCCATCTTCATAAACTAAACTTCCTATACCTAACAGCATTGTATCAGTGAGAAGCATCTGCTCTTGCTCATGGTAACCTTTGGTGACGTCCCCAAAAAGTCTGTCAATCCCACGTTCAAGTAGGGATGATTTGTTTACTTCTAAGTGGTCATAGGTGGTTGTCAGGTCGTCCATGATGAATGCTGCCTGTGCTGGCTCCATAACATAAACCTTACTGCCATCTGTAGAATGCCGATAAAATAAATCATTTTCTGAAACCACATCTGGCTGTTTTAGAACAAATGGTACCTGTTCCAGTTTTTCACGAATAACATTCTTTACATCTGACCTGCAAGACAAACAAAAAAAAAATGTCAATTTGGATTATGAAAATACAAGGAATATAGTCTACAGAGATGCCAAACCATGATAAATATTACATGGAAATACAGTACTTAGCAATGCCAGCCATGACAAATACATGGAAATACAGTACTTTGAAATTCCAATTTATGACAAATATATGGTAATACAGTCTGACCCCACTATAGCACACTCTGTTATAACAAAAATTCAGATATAACATGGTTGTAGCTCCCAAAATTTCTTATACAAGTACTTTTCTCATTCACAAAAGCTTTTTCATCTTTCTCAAAAGAAAAGTAACATGTAGAAGGTTTATCATTGTCTGTGATGATCTAATATGAGATAACTATGGCATAGCTACCACAATTTAATGTATTTGTCCATACTTAAAAAAAGTTTTTCTTCTTAAAAGTATGAAAAATAATGTATAAAAAGTTTATTCAGGGATCATGTATGGCTTTGCCAATGTTGCAAATTGTGATTTGTATTCCTTACTGGCAAAAACAACATACCATCTGGTTTTTATTCCCAATATTATTTACTGTTTAAGCAAGTATATAAAACCTTGGGTTGGAGTGAAGAAATCCACAGGCATAATGAAGGAAGCCAGAAATAAGATAAAAATGAACTGAAATTCATTATGTATTGTTAGATAAATATATTCTGTCAAACCATCTCAGCAGTGCATTGTTATAAAATAATAATGCTTGTTCTGACATTTGGTCTGAATACTGTATGCTTTGAGATCTTTGCAATTTTTTAAAAACATTTCTGTTAGCAGAGATCAATCAAACATGGCCCTATCTGATAATGGATCTTTTGGATGAAATAGTGTTGGATTATTGGCTGCTCACTAGTAATTAATATATTTATTTATGACCTCTGTATGTGGATGGTAAGTAAAATTCCCCAGAACACCTGTGTATTCATCGTCTGTTGGCCTTTTTTAAAAAAAACAAAAACATTCTAATGCATACATGAAAGGCAGCTACCAGAAATGTCACAAAAAACTCCAATACAAAAAAAAACAAAATACAAATATTTTTTTTAAAAAAACCAGATGAACTTGTTGGTCTATCTAAACCAATGGGAAAAGCTACAGTCTACAAACTTTTGAAGGCAGGAAAAGTAACTGCTACAATCGCCCAAATGCATCTAATTCCTTATTTTAAAAATGTACCCAGAATTTTTTTTTTGCTAAAACTTCAAAAAAAGTGATCACCTTTGAAGCACTGATTGTTCGGTATAAATACTAAGCAATTAAAAAAAAATTGTCTCAATGTTCTACAATTATTTGATGTTGCCACAACAAGACACCCACATCTGTTTAGTCCTCCAAAGCTGTCATTTAGTGGTAACCCATCATCAATGAAAGACAACTACAATCTTCAATAAAAACAAACAACCCTTCATCAAAGGAAGTCAGTACCAGACTTAAGTAAATCAATGGAATCTGATAGATTGTTGCATTTCCATTTCCCTATTAGGAGCCTAATTCCCTGGGTAGCCTCAGCAAGATGATGTTCTCTACAGGTGACAAAAATCTAGGCCAATTTAATTACATGTACATGTAGCATGTAAACAGCTGTAGCCTTGTGCCACTTGCAACAATTGTAGTGAATTCTCAAGTGACAATTGGATATAGATTAAAACAAAGACTTCCATTTTTTTAATAAATATATTATTGGTGACTTTTTAATGGGATGTAAGTTATACATGAAGTTTATAAAATATGAATTATATTCGAATTCATGGATTTATTGTATACAAGTACAGTACTTAACAGATTATGGATTGTACTACACAAATGCAACTTGTCAAGATACAAGTGTTTTTCAGATTAGGTTTAGCACCTGTTTTTATGTCCCCCCTCTGCCCACAATATTGTAGATAAATGAATAATTTCCTTCAGTTAAATAACTTGGTTGAGTATGAAATGGTTCAGTCTATAATATGGTCAGATTCTATGGACCCCAATTACCGTGTTATAGCAGGGTCACACTATACTTAGAAATGCCACGCCATGACAAATACATACAAATACAATAAATCTGGATGGCAAGCCATGATAAACACATGGAAATATAGTACAAAGAGATGACAAGCCATGACAAATATAATATAAAGAGTATATTGAGAAGCCATGCCTTGACAAATACATGGAAATACAGTACATTGAGATGCCAGGCCACAACAAATACATGGAAATGCAGCACACAAAGATGCCAAGTAATCACAAATATTTGGAAACATAGCACATACAAATGAAAAGCCACGACAAGTACATGGAAATACAGTACATAGACATGCCAAGCCATTACAAGTAAATGGAAATACATTACATAGACACGCCAAGCCATGACAAGTACATAGAAATACAGTACATAGACATGCCAAGCTATGACAAGTACATGGAAATACAGTACATAGAGATGCCAAGCCACAACAAGTACATGGAAATACAGTACATAGACATGCCAAGCCATGACAAGTACATGGAAATACAGTACATAGAGATGCCAAGCCATGACAAGTACATGGAAATACAGTACATAGAGATGCCAAGCCATGACAAGTACATGGAAATACAGTACATAGAGATGCCAAGCCACAACAAGTACATGGAAATACAGTACATAGACATGCCAAGCCATTACAAGTACATGGAAATACAGTACATAGAGATGCCAAGCCATGACAAGTACATGTAAATACAGTACATAGAGATGCCAAGCCATGACAAGTACATGGAAATACAATACAGAGATGCCAAGCCATGACAAGTACATGGAAATACAATACATAGAGATGCCAAGCCATGACAAGTACATGGAAATACAGTACATAGAGATGCCAAGCCATGACAAGTACATGGAAATACAGTACATAGAGATGCCAAGCCATGACAAGTACATGGAAATACAATACAGAGATGCCAAGCCATGACAAGTACATGGAAATACAATACATACAGATGCCAAGCCATGACAAGTACATGGAAATACAATACATAGACATGCCAAGCCATGACAAGTACATGGAAATACAATACATAGACATGCCAAGCCATGACAAGTTCATGGAAATACAGTACATAGACATGTCAAGCCATGAACATGCTTATTATAAATCCTAGCATCAATTTTGCAAATTTTGGCAGCCCATCTAGAACAGATAACACATTTTTGTTACAAACAATCATGCTTCATGTTAGAAGCAGCCAAAGCAGGGACTTCCCTTCATTCTGAAAACTAAGAGTGATGGACTCCTGACCCTTAGTATTCAAAGTCCTAAGTAAAACCCTTTGAGTCCCCAACCAAATCATGGAGTCCCATCCCCAGAGTAAGTAACCAATATGTTCCAATCTATACTTTATGCAGTATAACAATAGTGGTAAAAGAATTCAGTGTGTGGGAGGTCAGGACTACTAAAAGTTAATAACCTTTCCCCCAAAGTAAAATCCCAGTTAGATAACCCAAAAATATAATTTAGCAATTATAATGTAAAATCCTATATAATGGAATTTTTTAATTTCAATCAAAAAACATTTTGAGCATTGAATTTGTTCATCTTAGTAACAACAGCTGGATGCATCAATGGATACATACAATTGTATGGTTTAGTACCCAGTATGTGTTGAATGATTGCTGTCAACATGCAGCCATTTGTCTACTTTTCGTAATGATTGTTGTCAGCATACAGCCATGTGTCTGTTTTTCATAATGGTATCATGCAAGGAAAGATGCAATAGTAATCCAAGGTATGATGCAGTGGTAATCCAAGGAATGATGCAATGGTAACCCAAGGTATGATGCAATGGTAATCTAAGGAATGATGCAATGGAAATCCAAGGAATGATGCAATGGTAATCCAAGGAATGATGCAATGGTAATCCAAGGTATGATGCAATGGAAATCCAAGGTATGATGCAATGGTAATCCAAGGTATGATGCAATGGTAATCCAAGGTATGATGCAATGGAAATCCAAGGTATGATGCAATGGAAATCCAAGGAATGATGCAATGGAAATTCAAGGTATGATGCAATGGAAATCCAAGGTATGATGCAATTGTAATCCAAGGTATGATGCAATGGTAATCCAAAGAAAGATGCAATGGTAATCCAAGGTATGATGCTATGGTAATCCAAGGTATGATGCAATGGAAATCCAAGGTATGATGCAATGGAAATCCAAGGTATGATGCAATGGTAATCCAAGGTATGATGCAATGGTAATCCAAAGAAAGATGCAATGGTAATCCAAGGTATGATGCAATGGTAATACAAAGAAAGATGCAATGGTAATCCAAGGTATGATGCAATGGTAATCCAAGGTATGATGCAATGGTAATCCAAGGTATGATGCAATGGAAATCCAAGGAATGATGCAATGGAATCCAAGGAATGATGCAATGGTAATCCAAGGAATGACGAACATGCAAAGCTTAATATAAGTGCATCAAGCCAAAAGGTTGCAGATGTTTCCAGCATTAAACTATGATGAAATTGATGAAGAAATTTTTGGAATTAAAGATTTTGATCATAAACCTAATGAGGAAAAATGTATTTAGGAAAAAGGTATATGTAATATACTGGGTTGCTTAACAAATAATGAAAAAAGGTGAATGGAATCTGGTCTGCTTTTATCTTCATATTCCAGTGTGATAGAAAACTGATTTTAAATAGAATCAAACTAAAGAAATTAATTTAGAGAAGAACAGATAATCTTTCCTCATTTCAATCTAGATGAACACAAAATAAAAGAATAGCAAGGGGCCCCCGAGTGGCCAAATGGTTTAAAGCACACTTCGTTACGGATCACTGCAATCTCACCTCTGTCTGCGTGAGTTCGAATCTAGGATTCAGTGAATGGATTCATCTTAGTAACAACAGCTGGATGTATCAATGGATACATACAATTGTATGGTTTAGTACCCAGTATGTGTTGAATGATTGCTGTCAACATGCAGCCATTTGTCTACTTTTCGTAATGATTGTTGTTGTGAGAAAGCTTGCCAGTAGCTTCTCGTGGGTCGATGATTCTTTCCGCGGATTTTCCGGTTTATTCCTCCACCATTAATGTTGGCCACCATGTATAGCATATCTTGTGCTGAAAAATGGCGTTAAGCCCCACAACAACAACAACAACAACAAGAATAGCAAGGTAAAGGCATTGAGAATTGTTAAAGTTGCAACATCAAACAATTATCACACTTATCAACTGCCTTTGTTATGATACTAAATATTTTACAATGAATGAGTATTAGCAATCTGGTGTCATATATTGGTGAAACAACAATACATTCACAATACTCTAAACTAATCTATCAGATGGGGAAAAAAAATGGTATCATAAATGTTCCTATAATTTGTAGTGTGCGAACTGTAATTTTTTTTCAAAGAAGCAAAACTGTGCAGAACTCTGCAGTGGTTCAACTAATACATGGTAGGTGGGGAAACAAACCACAGACAAAAAAGGTTGAAAGGTTTTAAGTTTTAACAATTTTCAGTCATATCGCTATGATGTCTGCAGTGTGGCAGTTTACAGTGATGTATAGCACTGGGGCATCATGCCACTAATATGTAGCATGATGTCCCACCCAGTCACATTATCCTGACACCAGGTCAACCAGTCGTAACACTAACCTCTTAATGCTAAGCACCTAGCAAGGCAGCTGTTAGTACCATTTTTATAAGTCTGTGGTGTGACTCAACCAGGGTTTGAAACCCGCAACCTCCTACATCCACTCTAACCACTAAGCCACTGGAGTGGTCAGGTCTAAAGTTGATGCTTGTCATGATTGTTATGTTTACATACCAGATCCCCTGAGTCCTTCTGGACTTGTGTTCTACCAGGCTTATCTTTTGTAAAACTCCAGTGGTTCCCTCCTTAAACTGGCTCTTCAGTGGTTGTCCAATAGGATTTACCTCCCCTTCAACACAAACATATGACAGGCATTTCCCTTCTGTTTCTTGCAATCGTTTAACCATTGAATCATCGACTATCACTGTCTCTGCTTCCTAGAAAGAAGGAAACTAGTGCATTAAGAGTCATTGTCTCAATAACATGTCTATATTTGATAATGAACTTTGTTCAGTTCCTGAGAGTCAAACTATAAAATACATTAAAATATTTTATAAATAAAAAGAACCTGCCCTAGAAACCATAAACCCATTGCCCTCAACTTCCTACATGCACAGAGAAAAGGAAGATCTGATATAAAATATAAGAAGGGGATCTGGGTCAGAAAATACTGTAACACAGTCACATGTACAATAATGAAAAATGTACATAATTATAGTCCATATTTATTACACAGATACAAACAAGCTAAGGTATACAGCAAACAATGCAACAAGTGGGGAAAAAAATCTCAATACTTTATTTTAAATTCAGATATCAACAAATAACAGTAAAAGGTGCATGATTATGCAGGCTAACTGTAGTATTAATTGATCGGAACTGCTTACAATATTAATATATATATGTATGTGTATATATATATATATATCTATTTATATATATATATATATATATATATATATATATATATATATATATATATATATAGTTTTTTTTGTTGGCATCCATCTATGAGAGAAGATGGTGCAGCTTCGTTTCATTTATTTATATAAATGATATATATATATATATATATATATATATATATATATATATATATACACACATACAGAGATAGAGAGAGAGAGAGAGAGAGAGAGAGAGAGAGAGAGAGAGAGAGAGAGAGAGAGAGAGAGAGAGAGAGAGAGAGGGGGAGTCAAGCTAGACTTTAATTTTTGGGAGAAGTGACTTTACTTTTTGGTCAGAACAGGGAGACCAAACTAAGAAATGCAATATATATATATATATATATATATATATATATATATATATATATATATATATATATATATACCAGACAGAACAGACTGTGATATCCCTGGATTCAGTAATAGAATCTTGATCCCAGGTCCATGAGTAAATGGCACCCATCGCCTTGTCTGCATGCACCAACCCATATACCGACACGCCTAAGCATGCATCACCAAAAAATGATGGCACTGAATCGTTGTTATATAAGCTCATGCATAGCAGACACTTGCATGACTGCTACACTTGCATGACGACCTAGTAATTAATTCTCATATATATACACAGTTCTTCCAGATTCCTATAGATTATATTACAATGCATGAGCTTATGTAATATTAATAAATATAATACAAAAATCCTATATACCTTTATTTCTCTCATAGGAATAGATATATATATATTTATAGATGCAATAAACTGACGACGAACATACATGGTCCAAACAAAACGTGCAAAACAGAGAATGTGATTTATCTCATCACATGTAAGATCTGTGGCCTTCAGTACGTTGGAGAAACTGAAAAGCTACACAAAAGGATAAACCTTCATAGATCTGATTGGATGACAAAAAAGCTGTACAGAAGCCCGGTCGCAGAACACTTCTCCTTCCCTGGCCACACTTTCAGTGATATACTACTTATCACTATTGCTAACAACCACAGCTGGAGTTCCGAAACCAGGAAGGAAAAGGAATCATACTGGATACGCCGCCTTAGAACATTGAAACCAAGCGGTCTAAACCAAGAAGACTAGAAAATGAAAACTATGCACTAGTAGAATTTAACATTTTCTAAATCTTATTATCCTTCAATTTTTACTATAAGAATAACCGGTATAGAATCAAATATCCGGGATATAATCTGCGTTACATATGTACACAAAGTAAAAATAGATGTCGCTTTGGCTTGTAGACTTTAAGGGAATTATACGTTTTCAGTTTCCGCAACTAGTCTATACAAGCTGGTTGTATTTAGAGTTTTAGCACATGTGAAGACAGAAATGTAGTGGTTTACAAACACAATGTTTTTGTGTTTATTTGATTGTCATAACTAGAAGTTGTATTTGCCTTTGAAAAAGACTCATTAAGAGTCGAAAGCACTTAGGCTAGTTAGTTACTAGTTTCGTACTGTTCGTCATCAGTTTATTGCATCTATTTTAATTAATCCCTGACACACGTGATCCCTTGGTGGATCCAGTACACTTGAAAGGGTTGTTATTCGCCATATGATTTGTATTCCTTATATATATATATATATATATATATATATATATATATATATATATATATATATATATATATATATATATATATATATATATATATAATGATTAGTATGTAGTTTACTAAGCTGTTCAAGTTCTGAGAAAACCAGCTCAGTTAGATGCACAAATCAATATCTGGAATGTTTTTGAAAAAAAAAATTCTCTTATTTTTTCACCCTATTAACACCAACCCTGAAATTTTGACCTTCTTACATAAGTTGTATAATACATAAAAATTATGACATTAAAATACAACGAAATTGTGACAGTAAAATACATCAATATTACGACAAATTAAAATACATTACAACTATAACAGAATAAAATACATCAAAGCACTTAAACTGTTTAATATGTACTGACTACTCCGGGACTAAATATTCAATTGCTTTGCGCTACCAGACAGGGGAGATAACTCGTTTAGTAACTGAATTTCATCATTTGCACAATCTCAATCGCCGGGGCCAACAATTTAAATATCATTCAATCAGCATTCTTATCAGAAAATTAAAATCAATACATGCAAAATGCAACACCAGCACAGGACTAAGATCAGTGCAAAGGGAAATATTCTTGTGACATGGGATCCTATTTTCATTTTCGATTCGAATACCTTAACCTCTCGAGCATGTCTGTCTGATGTCCTGTACCATCTATAAAATCCTACCAGCAGCAGAGTATCAATACCCAGGCCAATATAAGTTAGTATATCCCTTCCTTCAACCATTTTAAATCGTTCTCTGGGAAATGACCCAAGATGACAAATCTCCTGCCACCACTAAGAACCGCAGACTGGTTGTCAGATAGCGTCGAGAGTTATGACTATAAAATGATCCCGTCCTATAGTCTGGTCTCTTGCTTTGTATGCTTTCTGCGACTCCGCTATACTAAGTCCAATTACGAGAACTCGCGAGACAAATCTAGCTAAGGCTGATCGACCTCGGCTAAGAGCCAGAACTGAGTTGCTATTCTCACCTGCCACCTGCAATAATTAACCCATTATGTCCTTGTCCAATAATACCATCCTTGTTTTTTGGACGCTTGTATTTTAAATATACTACTAATTTAGAGACCATTGTTTTACTTGCGTTAAGCGGCAAATTAATTATTTTGGCAATGACAGAAATGCAGAAAAATTTAGCCGTTTAGCGATGACTTCAGACAAACAGTTCAACATTGACGATGCCTTTGAATCAGACGATGAGGACAGAGTTCGACAGAGATCAACGAATGTAGTCAAAGCATTTAAAGGCCCTAAAGTTCGAGAAAATGTACGCGTTAAGCAAAACAAATATTTTTTATGTAATGTTTATTTTCTAAATGGAGTCTGTTGGATTGCAATTTTTGTTGTTTATAATTAAAAGCATAAATTTTCTTCATATTTATAGAAAGCTGAGGAACCTAAGGTAAAACGAAACTAGATCTCATGGTAACGCCTATCATCTGTGTTATCCATTTGAAACCTGTCCAATTTTGGTATTTGATTTTTTTTTTTCATTTTCTTATTAGATTTCTTCTATTCTGGTACTTCAGCAGAGAATGCCTAATTCTAATTCAATAAAAAGCAAGATAATGGTAATAGTTTTAAAAAAATACCGCGTTAACAAAATCAGGTCATTGGCATTTAACAACAGCCTCAGAAATTATATTTGATCTATGCAAATTAGAAAGGTTTTACAGAAATTCTCTATTTTTCAGAGTAAGTTCTGTGAAATTTGAGCCATCTATCACTGTAAACATAGCTTAAATGATGAAATTAAGCTTCGAGCAGCATATTGGCAAGAATCACAAAAACCAATTGCCAAGGTGTACAGTATTTTTATTTTCACTAACCAACAGGTTTACAATAATACATTTTTTTACTGATTATACCCAAATGTCATTGATCATGCTAAAATCAAACAGAATCCAGTCCAGTTTCTAATTCAGCAATTATATATAAGCATCTGCTTAAAACTGTTTCACTAAAAAGACTCACAAAATGTTGAAAGTTCATGTCAGGCTTATGTATGATTCTCTATGCTTCAGAGGAACCCACTTTCTTTTTTTATATCACATATTTATCTACCATTCTGGGGTCATACTACCCGGCAAAGTGGGCGACTAAGTCACCTAAAAAATGAAAACTTCTCCACCTTTTGTTAGGAAAGTGAAAATAACTTCACCTGTGAATTCTTTAGATGACCAGCTTAGTTCTAGTGTTGTAGCAAAATATATATTCATGAAGCCATCAGTAGCTAGACCTTATACATTCACATGCATGTGTTTTGATAGCTTATTTATCCCATTTACCTTTTCCCGAGTAAGTTCGCAGTAACACTGCCCAATTTCTGCATGTCATCCCTCGATCATAAAACATAGAAACCTGTGTTCGAAACTGTAACAACAGTATGTATATAGCAATTTGTGTTTTAATATCAGAAATTGTTATCTGGATACTTTAACTGCCTCTTGTACTTCATCATAAAGTTAATTTGTAACTGTAAGTGAACCAGTAACAGAGAAATAATGGCAGACATTTGCTATGTCTGGGAAGTACCAATTTATTAGATTGTCTGTTTTCATAAATCATTCAGCAAATATGTACAGAAAAATATACATTGCATAGTCTAGAAAGCAAATCAAAGGTATTAGGTTATTTAAGATTTAACTTTAAAATGCAATTATTTAGGTCAGAAACATGAGATAATGCATTTTAGTGTGTTATTTATGAATAGTTATGGTAGTGTTTTATTGCAACAAAGAAATGAAGACACTTGTATATTTGCCTCCATGCACATGGTACAGGGGTTGTGTCAAACACATTTAGAAATCTTTGAATATGCCATTATTGTGAACTTTTTAAAAGTAAAACTAACTACAAAAAAATAAAAAATATTGATTAAGGGCAATTGATTAGGCATGTTTACCAATAATAATGTAATTTAGTTAAATTTTGTTATAATGCAGTTTCTATTTTCTCTTTTAGAGTCATATAGCCAAAAAAAACTAAGAAATTTTTTTACTAGAAAGTTAGGACTGGTTGGCTTGGTGTCAGGATAATGTGACTAGGTGAGACATCATGCTACATGTAAGCGGCATGATGCCACAGTGCTATATATTACTATAAACTGCCACACTGCAGACATTGTAGGGATATGACTGAAAAATTTTTAAAGCTATATTAAAAATAATAAACACCACCTACTAGAAAGTAAAGTATTACTTAAATCGAATGTTAAATGCAAATATTAATACTGGGAAATAGAGGGCATAATTCAAATAAGAGAACACACACACACACACACACACACACACACATATATATATATATATATATATATATATATATATATATATATATATATATATATATATATATATATATTGCATTTCTTCCTTACATCCACTTGTCCCAGTACAGCTCTCGCTTTTCCCTTTTCCTTGTTCTGTCCATAAGAAGAAGTCACTTATCCCAAAAATTCAAGCCTTGGTGAGGTCCACAAAAGTGGTACAGAGGCCAACATTCTGATCTTGGCATTTATTCTGGAGTTGTCTGGCAGCAAAAATCATGTCCACTGTGCCTCGATCCTGCCTAAAGCTGCACTGACTCTCCGTAGCAAGCCTTGCTCCAGGTGGAATTCTGGCCAGTATATTCCCTGCTATGGATAATAGGGAGAGTGGTTGTTGCATGCTTGCTGGTTTCCCTTCTGCTTATAGAGGTAGACAATTGAGGCATCTTTGAACTCCTACGGAGTTCTCTCCTGGTTCCACATAGACTCGAAGAGGTCAGTAAGCTTCTGCATCAGTAGGGAACCACCAGCTGCATAGACTTCCACTGGGATGGAGTCAGAGCCCGGGGCTTTGCCACTGGATAGGTTTTTAATTGCCTTCATTACTTCTGTGAGACTTGGCAAAGCTGATAGGGAAGTGTTGGTTGGGACCTGGGGCAGGCGAGCAATGGCATCAGCATTTATAGAGGAAGAATGGTTGAGGACTGTTGAAGTGTACTGACCAGTGCTTGAGAATCTCTTCCTTATTGGTGATCAGCATGTTTCCATCTGCACTGTGGGGGGAAGATCCTAATTTAATGTGACCGTAGATTTTCTTGAGAAACTCATATAACCTCTTCATGTCATTGTGGTATGCATACGACTGTATCTCATCTGCCTTCTTGTTCATCCACGTTTCCTGCATCTATCAGAGCTCTCTCTGCACTGTTCTTTTTTTTAAAATTTATTATCCCCAAGGTTGACCATTGGGTCTGGTAACCATCCCAAGGTCACCTTACAATCAAATATTTCTTGAATCCAGATAAACTAGGGATAGTAAATATAATGTATATTAAATGAAAAAGAAAAGAAAAGACAACATACACATGCATATAGCACACAATCTCTTTAGATAGCCTACTCAATGTTAACTAGACAAATACATGTAGGTGACACAGGATTTTGAAAAATTTGCTTAAATTTGTTCCTGTTTATCATCCAATCAGATACAAATGATCTCTTCATCTGTTGAGGTCCATTTTTTAAGAAATTGGTCCTCTCTTTTGTTCACCTTAGCAGCATTATTTTCAACATTTTTATACATTACAACTCTGCTTAAAAGCATAAATGGAAGGATTTTTTTATATTGAATCTACAAGTTTAAATGTAATATTTGGCTAAAATAAGTAAGAAATTACACAAGCTGTCCAGTTGTTCACTTCCTGAAAGTGTTTTTTTTTTGGACAAATGTTTTATAGTTGGGCAAGAAGGTGCAGTGTTCAATAAAACTGTGCCAAAATTGTAAAGTAATATTGCAGTCATAGAAGAGATGTTCAATACTTTAATTCTCTTTCTTACAAAAGGTACATTTGTTGTCGTCCAATATGGTAATTATTTTCAAAAAATCATTAGTAGCGATAATTCTGTGGATTAATTTAAAGTTGAAAGAGATCAACTTGGTATCCTTGGTACAAAATTTGGCCCGGCTATAAATCTCAGACCACTCCTCACTATTTGTATTTAATACTTGCATCCAATATTCTTTCTTAGCAGTATGTTGCCTTTTAGCCCTTTTTAAAAGATCTTTGTAAACAAACTTGAGTGAAATATATTCAGTGGAGAAGACAATATCCTGAAGAGACACCCAATCAGACTCTACATCATGTGAGCCTAGAGTAATCGCTTCCAGCTTTTTGTCTATTTCATCTGCAAAGGACTGCTTCACTAAGTCGTTTTTCAGCTTGTAAATGTTCAGTCGCTTAGGTGTCTTGCTTCCTTGAGGATATCTAGGAGATTGTATCTTGATGTTAAGTTTGGAGATGATTAGCCTTTGGTCAGTTCAGCACTCAGCGCCACACACAGCCTTCATCACTCTGACGTCCTGCCTGTCTTTCTGTCACACTATGATGTAGTCTAGCAGATGCCAGTGGTTTGTTAATGTTGGCATAGGCGCTGACCAGTGTGGCATATTGCTTTCTTGGGATCGGTAGTCAAACGGCCATCAGATGATTATTGGTGCCTTTAGTTGGGCCTACTATCTTGTTGACCAGTTTTGACTTGATGGCAAACCCAACTCCAGCCTCGTGATGTTCTTCCTCGCTGCGTCCAATCCAAAAGAAGGTGCAGCCTGCATTTACCTCTGACAGTTGACCTATGTTGGCAAGTCAGGTCTCAGTGCTGCAATCTGGACTTTGTACCTGGCCAGCTCTCTTGCAATCAAAGCAGTCCCTCTTTGAGTCCTGGCATGATCCAAGAGTGTGCACACGTTCCATGCACCTAAGGTAGAAGTTGTCACCTTAATCTGTTTCTTTGTTTTCTTACTGCTGGAGCAGGATTCCAGCCAGTCGCAGCAAACTAGCCAGGGTAAGATTAAGTAGACAATGTTTAGGGCACCTTTTCTAGTCCCTTTCTCTTACTATGGAGGCAAGCAGTGAAGTCCTAAAGATGGCTGCTTGGACACTCAGGTGGCTTCCGATGCTACTTCGGTCACAGGAAGACGACCTTATAACCTGAGCTGCCTGTGTGCAGGGTTGTTGCTATGGCTGCCAGTGAATCAACACCTGCCACTTCACCATTTCCCCATCACCACAGGACTTGCAGGATGATGGAGTGAATTAATGATCTGATGATGTCATGATTTGTGTGTGAGAATTGGATTTCATTGAGGAGGAGTTGCACACTTGTCGACCTCACTCTCTCATCCTTGTCTATCTGGGTCCAGTGGCAAGACAGAGTCTAGATGGCTGGAGATAGGTGGGATGCATTGGATAGCCAGCAGTGTCGCAAGTGTCTAACAGTGCCCTAGTCGTGTTCCACAATGCTTGCTGTAACTGCTTTTCTGCCCTTTGACCAAATGGTGATTCCTCCACACAGTTTGCTGGGTCCAGTCTTCACATGCTTAGGTAGACAGACCTATATTATGGAGGGTTTGAGACCTGTCGGCTACACTCAACCTGGTTTAGCCAGCCAGTCGAAGCCATTGCCTGTGATGTGGCAGCTGTGCATGCTACAGCTACTGGGAGTAATAGATGAGAGATGAGTGACAGGTGGGGAACAAAGGTAGACTAGCTACCCCTTTCAGGACTCTTTTAATTTGGCAAAAATAGTAATCCTGCATGCAAAAGTTTTTGTCCCAAACGCAAATGTTGCATTCCCCAATAAGCTAGAAATTACATACTTTTGGCTTATTGGGAAAGTTTTCTATAAGTATAACCATCACATTAAATGTGTTGTCATTATTCTTATAAATTATGATTATTATTAATTATCACAGGATCAAGGAAATAAAAAGCAAATGACTATGTTAAAAGCTAACCTGAGTGCATATTTTCTATTACCCCAACAAATTGAATTATTGGTACTGTTTTCATTTAGGTCAAAAAGGCATCATTAGAAGCATTCTAGTGGAAAGTTCATGCCAATATGACCATCCAAATCATCAGAATGACAGGATTTTCAATATTTTTATTGTGGCAGTGATATTGGTGTGGCTGTTTTATGCCACATCAACGTACATCAGTTATTTAGTGCCAATGCAGCCAAACTGTTTGTCTGCAGGGCAATATTTTTCATTAGGACCAACTAGAAGAATTACAAAATATTAAGAAAAATAATGAAAAGGAAGCTATCAGCTTATTCTCTTGGTCCAGTTTTCATTAAGGATCCAATGGATTTCATAATTAATCTTCTAATGATGAGTGAATGTCAACATGGCTTGAAAGATAACTGCCATTATAATTTTCAGACCATTTACATTTAGGATTAACAAGACATTATAAGAACTTTTCTGGTCAAAACCTATGACATCATGATTTCATTCCGGGAAGAGTATATGGCTGGCATGGTGAACACATTTATTATCACACTTACACCATTTTCATTTCACCACTCCAGTGGAATAGTGGTTAAACTATCCATCTCGGATGCGGGTGGTAGTAGGTTCAAACCCCAGCTGAGTCGTACCAAAGACATATAAAAATGAAAAAATGGTACTAACAGCTGCCTCGCTTGGCACTCAGCAATAAAAGGTTAATGTTATTACTGGTTGGCCTGGTATCAGGATAATGTGACCAAGTGGGACATCATGCTACATGTCTACAGCACGATGCCCCAGTGCTAGACATGAGATAACTGGCTATAAACTGTCACCATGCAGATGTCAGAGCGATATGACTAAAAAAAATAAATTAAAGCTACATTAGAAATAGAACACACACACACACACATTTGGGATAACCTAGAAAACTTTATTGAAAACCCCATGCTGATATGACCATCAAGATGGCTTAACAATAATAAGATTTACAAGATGGCCACTGTGGTGGCCATATTGGATTTCAATTTAATTTATGACTAAAAACCAGATATGACACAAAGCCTTCTGGTGAAGACTGTTATGTCAACCTTTTCATTCATAGAAGTAGCAATATTAAAAATGTCAAGATGGCTACCTTATCCCATTTTTTTCAAACATATCAAGCATTTTTTATTTATTTAAACCAATTTTGTTTCCCATTAACTCCTAAAATCGAATTTTGAATACAAAAAATGCACACAGATGAATGGTCTTATTAACATCTACAGACATACTGTTTAGCTCCAGATTATACTGTTTGTTAAGACACTAATGGTAAATGGCATTGATGGTGGCTCAAATGTGTGATCCACAAGACCTTTGGTACCTAGGGTTTTGGTGCATCAAAACCTCTGGCACTCAGGGCAACTGCCCCCTCCACCTCCCCTTTAGTATGCTACTGTTGTAAGGATCTCATTATTGCCAATGCCTTTGTTAAAATCTGGCTTTTTTTCTCAATTCATTTCTTTCAGATAATCAAACAATTTAAAAAAAAAACATCTTGTATACAGCTACATTGTCAGATAATAACATCAGTGAATCTGATACCTTCTGAGCCATCTAGTGCAAATGTGATGTCATCTGCAAATACTGAAACTGACATTTCTGTCAAAAAAAGGGTCTCTACTGATAAATAAATACAATAAAGACCATCCTTGACTTAAAAACAAAGATTTAAAAAAACTGAGTTCAAATGTCAAGTTAGAATGGTTTTTAATTTCCTCCATCATGCTAGCCATATTTTAGCAATTCTGACTTGCATTGTGAATATTTCTGTGGGGATAATGCTCTATTTATGGAAAATGAATGAAGCTTAACAAGAAAAAAAGCAGGAAAAGTTAAGATGAATGGGAGATAAACATCAATTTTTCTTGAAGAAAAATACACCAATCTTCTTGAAGAAAAATGTTCCACCAAAAATAATGAATGTTTTGGAGAAGTGAATGAGGATATTACATATTTTAGTGAGGGCAGTAGAAGGAGTCTTATGATATTTTCCAACTTTTTTGTTACAAAGCTTGTATTGTTCTAAACTTTTCATTTTTTTTTCAAAATGTATAAACTTTAAATTCCACACTGAATTGGAATGATATACAAGGCTTTGAATTTCTCTTGATAGAAGTTTCAAGAGCATGAGCCCTTGATTATGCTTAGTCAACTTTGCATATTCATGTTAATAAAACTCAATGATTGCTTACTACTATAGAGATCCCCTTCTTATAAAACCAACATTTCTGCACTGAAAAGCTGACCATATAAAATGGGCACATGACCTCTCTTGACGTGCAACAAATAGGAAAAAAATTCCACTATAAAGACCTCTGAATAACTATTTCTATTCATTTCTGGATTTAAAAAAAAACTATTTGGTATTTCACTTCACCATTTACTATAAAATTAGGTTCTAAACTGAAAACAAAAGGCATTCTCACTCAATGCAGAATAATATTACAATACAAGAACTTATTAGATTCTTTCAAACTATGGTTTCTCAAAATACAAAGACATTTATTTTGTGAGCGTGCATTTGCACTTTTCCAAATCAAAAGTTTGAATAAAACAGGGCAAGAAATGAAGAAAATAAAGAGTCTTGGAACAACAGGTAGAAAAAGTTTAACACAATTCTGTAGCAGACAAGTCTTTTATTTGCTTCAAGATCTGACAGTACCACAGTTCCAAAATGGGTCTCCACCTATTCTGATTTTAATTAACACTGCTTGATTCAAGTGATCAAATTAGCTTCAGATTAAAAATATAATACACAACCTGTATTTACCTTCTTATATTTATGATCAACATAAAGATTTAAGCAACAAAACAAAACTTTACATCTTACTATCAATGGCATGGTAAATTATACATGGTACTGGAAAAAAGAACAGCTGGTGTGGGTAAAAATACTCAGCCAAATGTTTCGCCACCTAAAGCAATATTGGATGCATCAAGATCCACAAAATTGATAAAGAATCTGAAAAGAAAAAAAAATATTTGAAAATATAAAATAATGAACTAAAATTAACATGATATTCTTATTAAATGTATTTAACCTCACTCTTAATATAATCATGATATAAAATCAAAAAAAAATATTCCAGAAGAGACACTGAGGTACATGTATTGAGGTCATTGCTTTCATGGGATTCAAACATTTCAGAAGGTTTGCCCATTTTATGATTGGTTTGCTGTATGATGAGGACTTTACAACAGCCCTCCTGTACGATCTGAGATATCAAATAATTTTAAACTTTTCTGACTGGGTTTTATGTGTTTCTTGACCCCAGTGTTACAAACTTGAATGTGGGACTGTTGATTGGCAACACGTTTCTCCAATATTCCCTAAATCTTGATCCATGTGATTAAAAAAAGACCATTCTGAAGAAAATAGAAAAGAGTATTTTTTACAATAAATGCTGGTGGAAAATGAATGAATACTTAAGGGAATGAAAACAATATCCAAAACAAAATTCCATGGTTGTAGCTGATTTCAGGTGAACCAGATATTAAAACATTTATATTCATACGAGTTACATGCCTAATTTAATATTTTGATAAAGACATTAAAAAACTAAACAACAATAAAGTGTCCAAGAAAAATGTGACTACACAGAGCATATGACAAAGTCAAAGTGGCAAAACTTCAAAGCAAATCAGAACATCTGTTTTTGCACTGTTAGAGTATCTTTTGATAAATATTACTAAATGAAGTAAATGTTTCCTATCCAATCTCGAAGTCTTGTGTAAATGTGTGTGTGTGTGTGAGAGAGAGAGAATTTCTGTCTTGTAATGAGTTAGTACCTTTTCCTAGGTATTTTCAGCTGCTTTTCAATAAAATCACTTATAGCTTTGGCATGTTCATTATTATTTGTAGGGCCCAACGATCCAAGGCTTAACAGCTCTACTGAGGCACAGGGGGCAGTGGAGCCTCCATGGCACATCATCTGCTCTGGGTGAACTCGCACTGTCACATACTGGAAAGCAAAATTTAAAAGAATTAACATATAAGAGGCATGATTTATCATGAAAATGAATCACTGTACTCTTTCTCTAATTTGAAAGACAACACACTCTTATACTAGCATCATCATCATATTAAAGACTACCTTCAAATAGTTGGACTCCCAATTTTTATTAAATTAATTGATTAATGGTGTTTAATGAGGAATGGAGATGAGTAAATATTACAATTCAAGTGACGAGTGATTGTTAGATTTTTACCTCAGTCCCATTATTTCAAACTGGAGGTAGAAGAGGTTTTGGTTTAAAAATTTGCAAATCCCAATTATTTCCCATTTATTGTAAACCTTATTATTTCTAGGGTCATCTTGTGCAGAGGTCTTGCTTGGGTTTTAAAACTTGTAGTTCAGGACTTCTGTATTTTAAAGCTATATATTTAATGTTTAAAAGAAAAGAATAAACTTAAGTATGCTTGGATTCTTCCAGTATTATTAGTACCATTGTTCTTAATAAATGCAACATTTTTTAAAATACACAAACTAATTTTGACTCCTCTCCCCAATTTTGCTGCTCTAGGTAACTGGCTGATTCAAATCATAGGTGAATGTTAACATACTTATTATGAGATGTTTCATCCCAAAATATGACAGAAAATCAATAAAACAAACATCTAGTTTAGTTTATGTTCAAAGTTATTATTGTTTTTGCAATCATAGTAAGACAATATAAAAGATAGAATTTCATCGTCTAAATTTACATCAAATAGCAAATGAAATCAGCAAAAGATAAGAGCCATTTTATTCACATTTGTTTACCAAAATAACTTTCCAATGTTTCAATAAAAAAAATATAAAGGTAACTTTTTCATTGATTAGGCCATTATTATTCATTAGGCCATTATCAACACTATCAAACAATAATTGATACTGTACTTATTTTAAGAGTCGTTCAATAGCAATACCATATGATGCGTACAATTGGTGTTTCATTTCCTTAAATGCTTATCAGACTTGCTCAATGCACCTGGGAAATAATGAGAAATATAATATTTTAAATGAGTATAAATAACTTGGGTAGAATCTTACCAACAACTTGAAACCAAGACTATAGAAATATGTTTTTGAAATTAGCCACAGAAATAATGAATGTGTGACTTGAACTAACAACAACGAAGAGTCCATCAATAACATTCTAAAATTCTCTGTTGACTGAAAACGAAAACACACACAAGATCTAATACATAAACTTTTCAGTGTGACACAGCTCCATTTCATGGATTATAGAAGCGCTCTGCATGACAGCAGGAATATTCAGTTAATAAAAGAACAGATCTACCATATACATGACAGCATCTGGAGGTGCAAATCTGAAAAGCATAGGATAAATTTTTAACAAAATTCCTCAAGGATATTAAACATACGAGGAAATCAAAGTACATCAAATCACAAGATGGAAAATATAGCCTAATTAATAAGGCTAATGGAACTGCACGAAAACTTGGTCAGTGAAGAAGGCCTGTCAATAAGAGGAACAATAACAATAAACACATACTAACAAATGAATAATTGAATTGTTTATGCTCTACGCTAATAATTGACAAAATAAAGGATGAATAGTTAAATTGTTTGACATAAACTAAAATTTTATATACAATAAATTTGCCATTTTGTTTAACTTATTTAACCACTTATTTATGGTGTTGCTACATACTGATAAATATTGATAAATATTCACATTAATGTACCCGAACACGCTTCGATAAAACGTGAGTTATGTCCCATGGCAACTCCTTATCTCACCATTTTTCCTGTTGCACAAAAAAATCACTGAACATTTGCAGTTTTGTGTGGTTTATATTGTTTTTTATTTTGCTGTTCTTTACATATAAACGGGTGTTTTGGGGGTGTCCTTGGGTGTTTAGTTAGACTGAAATGGTGAATGAAACTTGAAAACACCCATTGGCGTGTGCGAAAATGTGAATTTATTCGAAAAAAAAATACATCGAAGTGAGTAAAGTCTGCCTAAATCAACATGACTAATTTGTCAAAAAGCTTTAATATACTTTATAAGTGTGTAACTCGTTCCGATATCAGTCAACATTGGAACATGCAACATGAATAACATACGTTTTACATTGTAAGGCTATCATTGATGTTATCAATAGTTTTCCCGTTTTTTTTTTTAAAAAGACTGAAAGAGTGCGTGTGCTCGAACTACTTAGATGCAAATAATTGCTCCATATTCTAACCCTTTTTTTATTTCTATTTTTTTTAAATTGCACCCGGATATGGCGCCGGATGTACTGGTTAGAGACCAAGTCTCGCCGCGTACTGATTGTCGGCATATTAATAATAACTCGCGAAGTTTTGGTTCTTGTTCAAAAATAAAAATAAAGGGTGATTATAGCTGACATGCCCGATTGAAAATAAGCATCAGGTAATTATTATTATTATTATTTTGGCAACAATTGGTACACGTCGAGAACTTTACTCAGGATAATAATAACATGTTCTATGCTTACTGACTCTGGTTTTCCGAGTTGTTTCGCAATGAAACTAGACGCTTCGAGGAGGAAGCCGTCTGGAATTTCACTTTTTAATGTATTTGTGTAGATTTTGAAGATTGGCATTGTGTCGATGTCGTGATTACTTGTTCAACTAATGATGAAACGACCAACAGTCACAAAGTAAAGGCACCTGCAACAACTAACCCCTTATGTCATTGTCCAATAATATCATCCTTGTTTTTTGGACGCTTGTATTTTAAATATACTACTAATTTAAACGTATAGTTGACAGAGTCCATTAATTTGCTTGTGTTAAGCGGCAAATTAATTATTTTGGCAATAACAGAAATGCAGAAAAATTTAGCCGTTCAGCGATGACTTCAGACAAACAGTTCAACATTGACGATGCCTTTGAATCAGACGATGAGGACAGAGTTCGACTGTATGGATCAACGAATGTAGTCAAAGCATTTAAAGGCCCAAAAGTTCGAGAAAATGTACGAGTTAAACAAAACAAGTATATTTATGTAATGTTTATTTTCAAAATAGAAGTCTATTGGTTTGCAATTTTTGTTGTTTATAATTAAAAGCATAACTTTTTCTTCATATTTATAGAAAGCTGAGGAACCGAAGGTAAAACGAAACTAGATCTCATGGTAACGCCTATCTGCGTTATACAGTTGAAACATGCCCAATTTTGGTATTTTATTTTTTAAAAATTTTTCTTAATAGATTTCTGCTATACTAGTACTTTAACAGAGAATGCCTAGGTAATAGATTATTAAAAAAATTACCGCGTTAATAAAATTCTGTTCCAAAATCACATCATTGGCATTTAACAACAGCATCAGAAATTATATTTGATTTATGCAAATTAGAAAGGTCTTACAGAAATCCTCTATTTTTCAGAGAAAGTTCTATGAAATTTGAGCCATCTATCATGGCCATATGTCACTGCAAACATAGCTTAAATTAAGGTTGGAGCAGCTATTGTGATGCATATTAGCAAGAATCACAAATCCAATTGCCAAAGGTGTACAGTATTTTGCTTTTCACTAACGAATAGGTTTACAATAATATATTTTTTACTGATCATGCCCAAATGTCATTGATCATGCTAAAATCAAACAGAATCCAGTTCAGTTTCTCATTCAACAATTATTTACAAGCATCTGCTTAAAACTCTTTCACCAAAAAGACTCACAAAATGTTGAAAGTTCATGTCCAGGCTTATGTATGATGCCCTTATTCAAAGATGCTGTAGTTTGATATGCTTCAGAGGAAACCACTTTCTTTTTTATATCACATATTTATCTACCATTCTGGGGTCATTCTACCTGGCAAAGTGGGCAACTAAGTCACCAAAAAAATGAAAACTTCTCCACCTTCTGTTAGGAAAGTGAAAATGACTTCACCCTGTGAATTCTAATTTGTGTTTTAAGATCAGAATTTGTGATATGGATACTTTAACTGCCTCTTGTACTTCATCATTAAGTTAGTTTGTAACTGTAAGTGAACCAGTAACAGAAATAATGGCAGACATTGCTATGTCTGGGAAGTACCTGTTTATTAGATTGTCTGTTTTCATAAATCATTGAGCAAATATGTACAGAAAAATATACATTGCATAGTCTAGAAAGCAAAGCAAAGGTATTAGGTTTTTTAAGATTTAACTTTAAAATGCAATTATTTAGGTCAGGAACATGAGACAATGCATTTTAGTGTGTTATGTATGAATAGTTATGGCAGTGTTTTATTGCAACAAAGAAATGAAGACACTTGTGTATTTGCCTTCATGCACATGGTACAGGGGTTGTGTCAAACACATTTATAAATATTTGAATGTGTCATTATTGTGAACTTTTTAAAAGTAAAAAAAAATTACAAAAATACAAAAAAATATTGTTTAAGGATAATTGATTAGGCATGTTTACCAACAATAATGTAATCTAGTTAAATTTTGTTATAATGCAGTTTCTATTATTCTCTTTTAGTCATATGGCCAAAAAAACTAAGAAAAGTTTTTACTAGAAAGTTAGGACTGGTTGGCCTCGTGTCAGGATAATATGACTGGGTGGTACATCATGCTACATGTCTGCAGCATGATGCCCCAGTGCTAGACATTACTATAAACTGCCACACTGCAGAAATCATAGCAATATGACTGAAAAATAGTTAAAGCTATGTTAAAAATTATAAACACCTACTAGAAAGTAAAGTATTACTTAAACTGAATGTTAATTGCAAATATTAATACTGGGAAATTGAGGGCATAATTCAAATAAGAGAACACATTATATATATATATATATATATATATATATATATATATATATATATATATATATATATATATATATATATATATATATATTGCATTTCTTACTTGCATCCACTTGTCCCAGTACAGCTCTCGCTATTCCCTGTTCTGTCCAAAAGAAGTCACTTCTCCCTAAGTTCAAGCTTTGGTGAGGTCCACAAAAGTGATGTAGAGGCCAACGTTCTGCTCTTGGCATTTATCCTGGAGTTGTCTGGCTGCAAAAATCATGTCCACAGTGCCTCAATTCTGCCTAAAGCCGCACTGACTCTCTGGTAGCAAGCCTTGCTCCAGGTGGAATTCTGGAATAATGCTGTGGATAATAGGGAGATGCCACAGTGGTTGTGGCATGTTTGCCAGTTCCCCTTCCGCTTGTAGAGGTGGACAATTGATGCATCTTTGAGCTGCTATGGAATCCTCTCCTGGTTCCCCATAAACTCAAAGACGCAAGTAAGCTTCTGCATCAGTAGGGGACCACCAGCTGCATAGACTTCCAATGGGATGGAGTCAGAGCCCGTGGCTTTGCCACTGGATAGATTTTTAATTGCCTTCATTACTTCTGTGAGGCTTGGCAAATCTGAAAGGGAAGTGTTGGTTGGGACCTGGGGCAGGCAAGCGATGGCTTCAGCGTTTATAGAGGAAGAATGGTTGAGGACTGTTGAAGTGTACTTCCCAGTGCTTGAGAATCTCTTCCTTATTGGTGATCAGCATGTTCCACATGCACTGTAGGGAAAGATCCTGATTTAATGGGACCATAGATTGTTTTGAGAAACTCGTATATCTTGATGTATAGTTTGGAGATGATTAGCCTTTGGTCAGTCCAGCACTCAGCGCCACACACAGTCTTCATAACTCTGACGTCCTGCCTGTCTTTCTGTCACACTATGATGTAGTCTAGCAGATGGCAGTGGTTTGTTAGTGTTGGCATAGGCGCTGACCAGTATGGCATATTGCTTTCTTGGGAGCGGCAGTCAAACGGTTATCAGATGATCATTGATGCCTTTAGGTGGGCATACTATCTTGTTGACCAGTTTTGACTTGATGGCAAACCCAACTCCAGCCTCGTGATGATCTTCCTTGCTGCATAAATCCAAAAGAAGGTGTAGGCTGCATTTACCTCTGACAGATGACCTACGTTGGCAAGTCAGGTCTCAGTGCTGCAATCTGGACTTTGTACCTGGCCAGCTCTCTGGCAATCAAAACAGTCCCTCTTTCAGTCCCAGCATGATCCAAAGGTGTGCGCACATTCCATGCGCCTAAGGTAGAAGTTGTCACCTTAATCTGTTTCTTTGTTTTCTTACTGCTGGAGTGGGATTCCAGCCAGTTGCAGCAAGCTAGCCAGGGTAAGATGAAGTAGACAATGTTTAGGGCACCTTTTCTAGTCCCTTCCTCTTTCTATGTAGTACTAAAGATGGCTGCTTGGACATTCAGGTGGCTTCTGATGCTACTTCGGTCACAGGAAGATGACCCTATAACCTGAGCTGCCTGTGTGCAGGGTTGTTGCTATGGCTGCCAGTGAATCAACACCTGCCGCTTCACCATTTCCCCATCACCACAGGACTTGCAGTATGATGGAGTGAATTGATGATCTGGTGATGTCATGATTTGCATGTGAGAATTGGATTTCATTGAGGAGGAGTTGCACACTCATCGACCTCACTCTCTCATCCTCGCCTATCTGGGTCCAGTGGCAAGACATAGTCTAGATGGCTGAGATAGGTGGGATGCATTGGATAGCCAGCAGTGTCTCAAGTGTCTCACTGTGCCCTAGTCACGTTCCACAATGTTTGCTGTAACTGCTGTTTTGCCCATTGACCATATGGTGATTCCGCCACGAAGTTTGCTGGGTCCAGTCTTCACATGCTTAGGTAGACAGACCTATATTATGGAGGGTTTGAGACCTGTCGGCTACACTCAACCTGGTTTAGCCAGCCAGTCGAAGCCATTGCCTGTGATGTGGCAGCTGCGAATGCTACAGCTACTGGGAGTAATAGATGAGAGATGAGTGACAGGTGGGGAACAAAGGTAGACTAGCTACCCCATTCAGGACTCTTAATTTGGCAAAAATAGTAATCCTGCATGCAAAAGTTTCTGTCCCAAAAGCAAATGTTGCATTCCCCAATAAGGCAGAAATCACATACTTTCTTACACTTGGCAACTTTAGCACAGTATTGAAATCTTCATCATTTTTCCATTTAACTACAAAACACTTGTCTAAATTTGCAAACAGCATTTTATCCAAGTCTCTTGATTTTGAGTTCGCAGGCAGTATTTACATGGCAATAACTGGAAATGAAATCAGTAACAGTGAGTATGCTGGGCTTCACCATTGTCGCAAATTACAATTATGTTTTTACATATTCACAACAAAGTATACCATCTGGCCATATTTTTGGTTGATTAAAACGGTATATACAGTCTTGAGTTTGGAGTGGACAAACTCAGTCATCATGACAGGAAGCTGCAAACTAGGATATTAAAATGCACTGGAGTCAATTGTTACATAAACAAATCCTTTTTTCTATTGACCACCCACCCTAACAGTTAATTGTTATGTCATAATCTGCTTATGCTGATATCTGGCTACAATCCTCCACCTCTGAAAGCCAAAATGTGAAATGACAACAGTCAACCACATGACAACAATTTAAAAAATAAAATAACAACAGAAGAAAAAAAATAGTTTTGCTGCAACTTCAATGAAAACTGATTACCTCTGAAGCATGGATATTTACTAAGGAATTTGTTTTTAAAATGTTGTCAATATTCTACAATTATTTGATGTGTCCTTCAAAGGAAGCCTGTAAGGGCACCTTCAATAAGACATGCACCTTCATCAAAGCAAGCCAGCGACCTTTGATCAGAGAAGTCAGCAACAAAACTAAAATAAATTATGACTTCAGTTTTCATAGTAATTAGAGCATATATTTATTTTGCTGCAAAAGTTTCCTCAACAAAAGACATGTATACAGAGGACTCCTATGTGGGAGATTATCTTCGTCCTAAATAAAACATTTGTGTCCAAATATACATAATTGAGCATTTTCGAGATCTCTGTATGTGTGTGTGTGTATATATATATATATATATATATATATATATATATATATATATATATATATATATATATATATATATATATATATATATATATATATACACTGTATATATAATCATTAAAAGAAATAAAGAAGATAGAAATAAATATAACAAGCAGTATATGTGTAAAAATCTAATTTAAAATAAATATATTAATTAGTAAACAGTGTTAATTATCTTAAGAGTTGCCTAAGGAATAAAGATGGGATATAATTTTGGTTCTATAGGAAAGACAATAGAATAATAGTGTCGTGTCTACTACCATCTTTCCCCCTATTACTGGTAGACTTAGTTTCAAACTGATTTTATGACAAAATAGTCTACAAGAGGCAGTTAAAATATCCAGATCACTGTTTTTTTTAAAAAAAACAAATTGCTATATCCATACTATTCTTACAATTATGTACAATTGTATGCTTTTATCATCAAAGGTTGTTTTCACTTTTCTAACCAAAGAAGGCAAAGTTGACATTTGTTCAGGGGTCTTGGTCACCCACTTTGCCTGGTAGCATGACCCCTGTGTGTGTGTGTGTGTGTGTGTGTAGATGCAATAAGCTGACAACGAACAGTGCACACTGTTCATTGTCAGTTTATTGCATCAATTTTAATCAATCCCTGACACATGTGATCCTTTGCTGGATCCAGTGTACACTGTTTATATATACATATATATAAACAGTGTACACTGTTTATATATACATGAATAGAGTATCAACACCATGTATTCAACAAGCCTATCCAATGCAATGAAACCACCATGTAATTTCCTCAAAATTATGCACACATTTAAATTATTCAATAATTTTGTCACATATCATTTTATTTGAATTCAGTGGGAACAAATAGCAAAAATTATATAATTAAAATTGAAGCACATTTATAGTTCAGTATGTCCCAGGGTCAGTAAACAGTGACTGTATACATTTCATACTGCTAAAATGTTCTCATCTGCGAATCTTAAAACTTTTATATTTTTTGAAAAGCTGATTGATTTTTAGCTGCTTTCTGTTACTGTCATGTTTGCTGTTGGCAAAGACAATGATATTCCTCAAAATGAAGAATTCGAACAAAACTAATTATGATTGTTTAACACCAGACTTTAACTGGTGTATCTGTAACTATAGGAGCCAATATAATTCATATGTAGTCTCTTCTCCAAATTGATAATAAACATTTTACACTTTATGATTCATGCTGTTAGAAGAAACATATTTTCTTGTGAATGAGAAAGAAAAAATATATATGAAATTTTAAGAGTCACATGGAATGTCCCACATGACAATGTAATAAAATTGAAAGTTCCACATGATTGCTCTATCCTCACTCAAATCCATGATGATCACTGATTCTCTTATCATTAAGTCAAAGGTTTAATATAATTTTGGCAGTTCCTTTAAATTACATACTTTACCTATGTTTGGGCAACATATGGCTGACTTTTTGGTTCAGCCAGCTGGTGTAATTAGGTATGAAAACAAGTGTTCATTTTTCAGACAGTTGATGGATTAAGCAGTTGCTCAGACTCCTAGAGTTCAAAAGGCAGTTGGTCTTTATGAGAGATCTTTGACTTAGAAATGAAAAGAAGCTTTCTGTGGCTATTGATTTATGTAATATACCTTTATGTATACCATGCCTTGTGCATTAAACAAAAGTTTAATTTGCATACTTGAAGCAGTCACTGCTCATATGGTCCAGCAACCACAGAAGGTAGGATGAAGCCACTGCTTGGTTAAGATCACATGGTTGTCAACCACAGATGGTAGGATGAAACCACTGCTTGGTTAAGATCATATGGTTTTCAGCCACAGAAGGTAGGATGAAAACACTGCTTGGTTAAGATCACATGGTTATCAACCACAGATGGTAGGATGAAACCACTGCTTGGTTAAGATCATATGGTTGTCAACCACAGAAGGTAGGATGAAACCACTGCTTGGTTAAGATCACATGGTTGTCAACCACAGAAGGTAGGATGAAACCACTGCTTGGTTAAGATCACATGGTTGTCAACTACGGAAGACAGAGTGAAACTACTACTTGAATGGTCATTGACCACAGAACACAGATGGTTGCTGACTACATGACATTTATATATTAGAAAGTCTGTTGTGACCAGGTGACCACTAAATTCAGGGGATTTGGCATAGGTTTGACAGTGTGTATGTATGTATTTATATTATATTTATGGTATGGTGTAATGCCAGGTTGTTTAATACAGTTTCTTTGGTGTGAATTGAGATGCAAAGGAAACTATACAGTTTTTTAAATGATCCTTCTTGGGATTGAAGCAGATTGTTGATGATTTTATTGTTAATATTTTTTGCTTTTAGTGTTGGGGTAAAAAATTGCAACTTTACATGTATAATGTTAACATTTTAATTGCTGAAAAATATTTTCTTTTCAGTATCTTCAGCATCACATTATAAATTGCTTAGAATTCAATATTGATATGTATTAAAATAATGATCATGTACATTCTGATTTCTTTTATTTCCTTTTGAAAGTAAGGATCTCCTGAGTAAATGCCAAGGAATCTCATAAATATTGTTGAGACTCCAGAGTTCCATGAGTGAAGAGTCTAGGACTCAACCTCTTTAAGCTCTTTTGAGATCCCTGAAACTGTTATGATAGCAAAGGTGGTTATTTTCACTGACCCAACAGATTAGTAGTGACTCTGTTTTTATGTTGGGTTGGCAAAATCATTAACCATAGGTTAGTTGATTTTAGTGCTAATTTCAAGCCCTAGTTATCTGATAATGCTTCAGTTTTTTACCTCAGAAATTACAGCCATACATGTACTTAGAGCATTGCACTACATTGATACCTCACAGAAACAATACCGGTACTTCATCATCTGTATGGAAGCCCTTTACTCTTTAAAGTAATTAAAAAGAATTTATTGGAAGTGTTCATACTTGTAGTCATGTAATAAGCAAGTGATAAGTTCATTGTAAATAAGGAAATGATAGAGAGATCCCCCTGTAAGTGAAAAGAGCCCAATGCATTTTCACTTTATGGAAAAGCTGGAGAAAACACCCCACTTATTTATGTCCATAAATTTATCATGCATTTCATTCATGTCCATGTATTTATCTTACATTTCATTCATGTCCATGTATTTATCTTGCATTTCATTCATGTCCATGTATTTATCATGCATTTCATTTATGTCCATGTATTTATCTTGCATTTCATTTATGTCAATGTATTTATCATGCATTTCATTCATTGCCATGTATATATCATGCATTTCATTCATGTCCATTATTTTTCATGCAATTCATTCATGTCCATGTATTTATCTTACATTTCATTCATGTCCATGTATTTATCTTGCATTTCATTCATGTCCATGTATTTATCATGCATTTCATTCATGTCCATGAATTTATCATGCACTTCATTCATGTCCATGTATTTATCTTGCATTTCATTCATGTCCAAGAATTTATCATGCATTTCATTCATGTCCATGTATTTATCTTGCATTTCATTCATTTCCATGTATTTATCATGCATTTCATTCATGTCCAAGTATTTTGGATTTCATTCATGTCCATGTATTTATCATGCATTTCATTCATGTCCATGTATTTATCTTGCATTTCATTCATGTCCATGTATTTATATTGCATTTCATTTATGTCCATGTATTTATCATGCATTTCATTCATTTTCATGTATTTGTCATGCATTTCATTCATTTCCATGTATTTATCATGCAATTCATTCATGTCCATGTATTTATCTTACATTTCATTCATGTCCATGTATTTATCTTGCATTTCATTAATGTCCATGAATTTATCGTGCATTTCATTCATGACCATGTATTTTTCTTGCATTTCATTCATTTCCATGTATTTATCATGCATTTCATTCATGTCCATGTATTTATCTTGCATTTCATTCATGTCCATGTATTTATATTGCATTTCATTCATTTCCATGTATTTATCGTGCATTTCATTCATGACCATGTATTTTTCTTGCATTTCATTCATTTCCATGTATTTATCATGCATTTCATTCATGTCCAAGTATTTTGCATTTCATTCATGTCCATGTATTTATCATGCATTTCATTCATGTCCATGAATTTATGCATTTCATTCATGTCCATGTGTTTATCTTGCATTTCATTTATGTCCATCAATTTATCATGCATTTCATTCATGTCCATGAATTTATCATGCATTTCATTCATGTCCATGTATTTATCTTGCATTTCATTTATGTCAATGTATTTATCATGCATTTCATTCATTGCCATGTATATATCATGCATTTCATTCATGTCCATTATTTTTCATGCAATTCATTCATGTCCAAGTATTTTGCATTTCATTCATGTCCATGTATTTATCTTGCATTTCATTTATGTCCATGTATTTATCTTGTATTTCATTCATGACCATGAATTTATCATGCATTTCATTCATGTCCATGTATTTATCTTGCATTTCATTCGTGTCCATGTATTTATCTTGCATTTCATTCGTGTCCATGTATTTATCATGCATTTCATTCATGTCCAAGTATTTTGCATTTCACTCATGTCCATTTATTTATCATGCATTTCATTCATGTCCATGTATTTTTCTTGCATTTCATTTATGTCCATGTATTTATCATGCATTTTATTCATGTAACCTGTACTTTTAGGATGAGGAAGAAGATGAAGATGTCGAGTTAGCAAAACCAAATTTGAATGGTCGTCCAACCAGGTTTGTGATATGAGTCATTATCGAAATGTAGTTGAAGTTGTTGGTGTTGAAGGTATATCCTTCAAACTTTGTCCTCTAACTGTTGAATGTACAGCCTTCAAATTCTATCTACTAACACTGAAATGTACAGCCTTCAAACTTTGTGACAGTGTGATTTGTTGATGTGCAGTGGGGCTTACAAATTTTTACTGTAACCACAGGGTGCAGCTTAGGGATTGGATGGGGAAATTTTTTTACTCAATTTTTTTAAAAGTATTTTCTGAAAATCTTAAAGTTTGTATGTGTCATTTTGAATGGCAGGACAATAGCATTTGCAAATAATTTTTGGATGTCACCCTTGAGTCTTGTCTAAGTGGAAGGTAAATGCTGCTTCTGGCTCATAACTTGGAAACTGTTGAAATCAACACACTATATCCATTTACTGATTTTGAAAGGAAACTAAATGAAACATATTTTTCCCCTTGGGTCATACCTTGGAAGCATTTGAGAACTGCACCTTGTAACCATAGGTAATTAGGTTTGAAAAATATGAAAATACAGTATATACTCACATATCACCTGTTTAGATATAAGCCATTCCCCAAACTGAATAGGTATAAACTAAAAAGTGCATGACTTGTGTATAAGTCGACTCACACGATGCACGCTGTAGGTTCTAAATGCATTTATTTAGGCAAACTTATATTTAAAAATTACATGTTTACTTTTTTCTGGGTTCGCATGTATAATTATTAAAACAAAATTGCAAAATTTTGTTTGAAAAGTCATTTTACTTTCTATAATTTTCTGTTTTCTTGTTGTTTCTGCTTAATTTAGATTTGTGTATAACTTAATTGGATGATGACAAGAATTGTGCATTCACGGGTTGCTGTAACACTACCTCACCTTTTGACAAAGTTATTGTTTGTTTATGCATTATTGCATTGGATATTTCATATCAGTACACAAGTAATTGTTTTTATTTTGCGCTGAAATTGTAAATACGTAACTCATCAAAATGTGATCGCAGTATGACAACACAATGATCAACCATACAGTTTGATTCAGCTCTCGTAATTAAGCTATGAGATGATGTTTTTGACTGATTATTTTGTCAAGGAGATTAATAGTTTTGTTCATTGATGTTTTTCAGTATATTATTGCTCTTTTGATCTATTGATTGACTAACAGATTGATTCTTCAGTTGATTTGGAAACTGATGAAAAGTTAGGGAGCACATGATATAGCTGCATGTACAGTTTAACACGAGACCAAGACAGTGTTGTTCTTCAAAAAGGTTCTTGTCTTTGGAATATTTAATCTTCATATGTTTGCATCCTCAGAATAATTCAGCCACTCAAGGGGTATCACAGCACAGTATAACCATGGTTTTCAACAGACACATACTCTCAGGTTTTGATGGATGGAATTTAAAAAAAAACAACATTTTTTGACATGCAGAAATTTAGACTTGTGAACCTTTTTCATGCAGGTTTATTTGAGCTGGAACATCAATATTAATTACTCTTGATTTACTTTGAGCATTGTTTCTAAGTGTACGCTGTCCATAACACATTTACTGTAGGATGCACTGATTGAAATCTGTTTGACAATAGTTTAGACCGTGACAGGAAAAAATATCTCATCAATAGAAGATATATCTGAATTGGGTGGAGCTAACAGTTCACTGAAAATTAGGTTGTATTGTTTTAAGATTATGTTGGAAGTAATTGATACAGAAAGAGGAAACAATTTTGACATAAATGGACTAGCTTTGATCAATTTACTTTATTTCGCAGGATGTTTAAAGGTTCAGAAATCATTTATGACTCCACTGGATTCATTTTTGATAAATTATTGGCATTTGTTTGATTGCACATTAAATTATAATCAGTTAGACAAAACAGGAATATATGGCTAAGCCAGTTTTCAGTGCTGGTTTGCATTTTAATAGTGATTAATAAAATGCTTGATTTAGCAAAACATTTTAAAAAAAACTTGAACATTTTAATTAATGAATCATTCAAAAACAAATTGAATGACATAACACTAAGTGCATACATCTGAACTTTAAAATCACAATGGAGCAAATAAGTATAATTTCTTTTCTGTTTCTGTCTCTATCTTGGAAAAGCCTTCCAGTGATGAATTTTCTAACCCTGAGACTCCAAAGAAACAGAAAGCTCTGATGGGAAGAAGAGTTAATCTCCGAAATCTGTTAGAAAATTTGAGGACAGTAGAAAAGTGTAGTGACAATTCTGTGATGTACATTCTTGATAGGTGAATAATATATAACCTTCATAGCTGTATGGGTATATTTTTGCATAAAAAATTATTTGAGCAGTTGATATGTTCAAAAGTTGCAGATATAATAATGTATAAAATAATCCTGTCTGTTTCATTTACAAAATATACACACAGTAACATATAGAAAGAGAAACACTTTTACAAAAAGACACTAATTTCTTACAAAATACTGTGCAAGTATTTCTCATTATTCACCACCAGAAAAGAAATCTTAAACATCATTTGTTTCTTCCAGTAATGAGGAATCACATCTATGGGATCATGACTGTCCAAAATAATTTGCTCAAGAGATTTTAGTTTTGGCTCTTGAGATTTTGATTTTGACTCCTAATATTTTGGGGTCAAGGGTCACTCTCTTCAGTTTGGAAATCTGCTGAGAACTCTGGTATAATGTGAACTCAGAACTCTGGTATAATGTAAACTCAGAAATCTGGTATAATGCAAACTCAGAAATCTGGTATAATGCAAACTCAGAAATCTGGTATAATGCAAACTCAGAACTGGTATAATGCAAACTCAGAACTCTGGTATAATGCAAACTTAGTATTGAAATTCTTGTTTTCACTCCATTTTTAGTTGTAAATACTTAAGCAGTTTTCTAAAAACTTTACTCAGTTTCTGTAGTTAGCATAGGTCTTCCATTTTAAAATCATATAGATAGGTCTTGTTAACTAAAGATAGAGCTGTTTAAATGCTGGATATAAAAACAAGATTAATATTAGTCAAGGGTGACATATACATGTAATATGTATGTAATGTTTTCAAGTTGTTACAGGGTTAGAAAAATTTTGAACATCCATGTTTGTCTCTGGGCAACAAATTTTGAAAATCTGGTTGCCCAGCAGACTTTTCTTGTTGCTCAGTAAATTACTGCATTGACACTCAAGATTGTATTCAGCACCTTCTGTCATACAGCATTAATCCTGCAAATGGAATATGTTATACATAGTTATTAATCTCTTCAGATTAGCAAATAAACAATAAATGAACAAAATTTTTAATTTTGTCTTGTTGATTGCCTTTCTTTTAGTTGACCATCTCTGACCACAAACTTAGCTGTATTTTTATATGTTTATCAGAGTTTATATGATAATGGTTTACTTTTTTTACTAACCCAATACTATTAATTCTTTGTTTATACTATCAGGCAACTCTAACCTTTCATGTGGAATTTGTTCTTAACCCACAAGCTAATATAGTATGCAATAACAATTACGATTAGTTTGATTATTTAAACTTGCTATATTCCTTTTGCTAATTTAGCAAATGGAAGCAACTGTCACATGCTTAATTTCAGGAAGGACATTGAGCCAAAATATGCAAGACCTTGTTACCATATGTTAGTGTATTTATAAAGGACAAACATTCATGAATCTTGTCTCTGAGGCTTTCATTGAGCACTTGGTAGTTTTGACTGTGATTACTTTATCAGAAAAAGAATAGCTGACTCCTGAAGATTTGTGTGGCATCATACTGATTGAAGTTGCCTGCAACTCAGTTTTGGAATTATATAGAAATATTTCAAGCATCCTGCTGTAAGTGCTCAGTGACAATTTTATGGTAAGATATCTGTCTGAAAAATACACCAAATTCCATTATAATTTTAAGCATGTTCATTTTTTTAATAAATACTTTTGGTTGCCTGATCAGGCTTTCAAATTAGGAATCATTGCTACCTGGCATTACATTTTAGTCATCTCGGTCTTCCAGTTAATGAATTTTTTTTTTTTACCCAGCAACATTATTTTTCAGACAATTATTGAAAGAAAAGAGTTATATTCATGTTTTGACAACTCTAATTTTCAGCCTCCTACTTCCAGCCACAAGTTCCAGATCTTTGAACAGAGTCAATTCAGGGGACACCTATGTGTCATCCAAGTCTGTATCCAATTCAACAAGGTACATATGTACCTTTTTCAGGATGTCTTGTGCAAATTATTTCTTTCAATGTTTGGATAACACACACACACACACTCACACAGCATGATTGTAAAATTATAGAATTTAATGATGAAAGGGTTAGGTGTCGTAAGACATATTCTTATACTTTGTAAGTATATCCAACAGTCTCAAATTGATAATCCACACACAACCAAGTATATAACTGATAATCCAAACCAGTCTGTAGATACTCCAGACATATTCAACAGTATCACATTATAATACTGACACATTCAACAGTATCACATTATAATACTGACACATTCAACAGTATCACATAATAATACAGACACATCCAACAGTATCACATTATAATACAGACACATCCAACTGTATCACATTGATAATCTAGACCCATCCAATAGTATCACATTCATAGTCCAGACCCATCCAATAGTATCACATTCATAGTCCAGACCCATCCAATAGTATCACATTCATAGTGCAGACCCATCCAATAGTATCACATTATAATACAGACACATTCAACAGTATCACATTATAATACAGACACATTCAACAGTATCACATTATAATACAGACACATCCAACAGTATCACATTATAATACAGACACATCCAACTGTATCACATTGATAATCTAGACCCATCCAATAGTATCACATTCATAGTCCAGACCCATCCAATAGTATCACATTCATAGTCCAGACCCATCCAATAGTATCACATTCATAGTCCAGACCCATCCAATAGTATCACATTCATAGTCCAGACCCATCCAATAGTATCACATTCATAGTCCAGACCCATCCAATAGTATCACATTCATAGTCCAGACCCATCCAATAGTATCACATTCATAGTGCAGACCCATCCAATAGTATCACATTCATAGTCCAGACCCATCCAACATTACTACCTTGATAATCCTTCTGATTGGAAGACCTGTTTGTTTTTGATAATTGATTGTCCATATAATTTATACATTTGTCAAATAAATAGTGTATCTCTGGGGACACTGTTGGATGGTATGATTTGAAGGTCTGTGAAAGTGGCATTGGTATAAAAGAAATGTTACTCTTTTCAATCTTTCTCTTTTAGAATGATTCAAAAATCATTTTTGTCAGAATTTGATACATGTATTTCATGTTTATTTATCTATTGGGGTAGCTTATACTAAAGTAACATCGTTATTCATCCGTCCACATGATTATGTATACATTATATGTCTGTCCATCCATCTATTCCAGTTTAGTTTTGCATTTATGACAGTTTAGCGGGACATAAAAAAGGTTTTGCGGCGGTATTTTTATTATATTAGATAATCTTTTCTGTTGTTATGTAATTTTTTTTTTATATTTTTCTGTTAGCTGGCTGAAGCACCCGAAGATCAGAGAAAACTGGAGAGTCGTCTGTGGCGCCTTTGCATTGACGATTATTGGAAGTGGTAACACATTGAACTGTTTCTTCTAGTGTATGCACTAAAATCTCAAAATCATATCCCTTTTAAAATATGATAAATATTTGATATGCTCTATATGGTATATTAAAATGGGCTCAGTTGTAATGGATTGGAAAGACTTCCAGTAAAAAGATATTGATGTTCAGTCAGATCTGCAGATGTACTTAATGATCTTGCAATGAATTATCATTAGCACTATTGTCATCTACAATTATTTTAAATGGATGCAGGGGTTGACAAATTTGACCGGACTGGAGAATTGAATCGTTCTTTGTGCTATTTTAGCTTGTCCTGATATGGGACATAGAAAATATCAAAACTTAATGAAATATAAAAAGGCTAGTAAAATAAATATAGGATGTTTTAAGGAAATTGCATTGGATTTATTTTACAAATATTTTTTTTTCTTTTTATCAGTGTTTGCACCTTACAACCATATGTTGAAAATTCGAGTTATCAAAAAGCAATGTATGTAATTAGTACATGTAGATATGTAGACAAGTTTTTAAAAAACCCAGGATAGGTTAGAATGTACATGCAGTTAGAAGATATTTATAAATTTATAAGGTAGGAGGTACAAAAGGGTTTTGAAAATGGCTATTGCTGAGAGAGAGGTAGAGGAGGGATGGGGTGTTTAGTCGAAAGACCTTACGCTGAAAGTTAAACACTAAGGATAGAACAGTGTTGACTCAATTTGAATCATGTGTAAATGCATTGTAAATTTGTTATCTATGTTTCCACTTTAAGTTTAATTCATCCTGCAGAGTTAAGTATCCATACAGTAAGAAAACAAGATAAAACCATGTCCCTCAATGAAATATTAAAAAAAAATAATTAAAGACTAATGAGCAGTAAAGATATGCTAAATAATAATAATAATAATAATAATAATAATAATAATAATAATAATACACATATAAACATACATACATACTATTTGTTCTTACTATATTATTATAAATTGATTTAATAAATTTGCTGCAATTTGCTTCCTTCTGTCAAATTTTTGGGAAACCTTTTTTATGAGGGATGTAAAAATGTCAGTATTCCTTAGTAGTCACTTTTCAGCTGCCAGGATCAGCCTCAGAATCAAAGGTTTGTTATAGTTTTAAGTTTTGCACTTGCATATATTTTCAATTCAGTTTATTTTGTGACACACTTGCATGCCATTGTGACCCAAAATCAGAGTCAAAAGGTCAAGATCAAAGTCAAAGTCATAGTCATAGAAAATGTGTAGGAATGTTTTGGTTACATTTGTTGAGCTTATTTCGTAACCCCTTGATGGATTTATTCATGCTTTTTATAAATCATTAATGATCAATAATGTACATCCAAAGCCTTCTTGACTAGTTTTGTATCCTATAAATTGACAAATAATTTAAAAGCATTTTCTTTCAGCATTGTTTCTGACTGGTGTGGGGATAGTAATCTCACCTCAGAGAGGTAAGCTTTTCATTTTTTTTAGCTCACCTTTCTATAATACCCATTGAGGTTATTGTATGCATATATACCTGCTTTGCATCATACATCCATCAACAACTGCTTTTCTAAACTTTTTCTCAAAATTCACTGTACAATTATGACCACTATTATTAAAAATTAATACAGCTTCTTTTCAAAAACTGCTAAGCAGAATTTGATCAAATTTCTTATTGCTGAAAAACTAATTAGATTTATGCAATTGATGCTGGTCCACCATCAGAAACAGAAAAGGTCAATTGTTGTCCATCAACAATTGCTATTTTTAACTTCTCAGTCTCCACCAGCAATTCCAGGTGGCTAAGTGGTTGAAAATTGATCACTACCATCTCATCTCTGTTCACATGGGTTTGAGTCTGTGACTTGGCCAATGTGGTTATGTGAGAAAGCTTACTAGAATCTTCCTTTAGGTCAGTGGTTCCTTCCAAGATTTTCTTGGTTTCTTTCTCTACCAGTTATACTGTATAGCTAATCAGTACTGAAATAAAATGTTAAACTAAAAACAACAAATTACATTATTCCATTAGTGGCTAAACTTTTGGCACAGAACATGGAGGCTAATTAGAATGTGTTATTTCTGAGTAAAGATCTGTTCCAGATCAGTGATGTCTCTTCTTTGGTAATTGTTTAGAAATACCCTAATTAGTGTCAAAAAATACACATGGCTGTTACAGTGTGCTTACATTGCTGTGATGTGATTATGATTTTTAACATAGCTTTAACAATTTTTCAGTCATATTGCTACTGCAGTATGGCAGTTTATAGTGGTGTCTAGCACTGGGGCATCATGACATGTAGCATGATGTCCCACCCAGTCACATTATCCTGACACCAGTCCTAACACTAACCTCTTAATGCTGAGTGTCAAGTCAAGCAAGGCAGCTGTTAGTACCATTTTGTAAGTCTTTGGTTTGACTCGACTGGAGATCGAACCCACGAAACCACTAGGCTTAGATAGCAGTGGGTGGGATTATTATTCATAACTGACTAGGTCATGTAGATTATCAGAGCTTTAGTGAACATTAACTTCTGACATGAATAACTAGTCAAGCTTGTTATAGGGTCTGTATGGGACCTAGAAAAGCCTTGTCCCTCGGGGTCTTGAAAACGCCATGAAAATCAAAATATTGACTGGTTACCTTGAAAAGCCTTGATTTGCTTGAAACTGAAAGGACTTAATAAATAGTTTTCATTTTACAGATTTAAATTTTGAAAAAGGAAAGGAAAAAAAAAACCAATAAAAAATAAAAAATGAACTCTCATTAAGTTTGTGCTGGAATGGAAATTTCCACAACTGGCCACAGCACAGTTGTACATTTTGAGCTTCAGAATGTATGAAACCTGGACAAATCTGTAGTTTTAATTTGAGTAATTTGTACACTTTGAAATAGCTGGCTGCCAATTCCAATTTCAGTGGCTAGAAAAAGAAAAAAATAAAGTTTGGATTATGAGATCTTTCTCAGAGAGCTTGCAAATTATGCTAGAAGGATATTGATTTGCATATAACGAGTGAGTGCTCATTGGTCACATGCAGCTGAAAAAAAGCTCAACCAAGCTGTCATAATGGCAGTTAATGTGGCAATACAAGAAGCATTTAGCATGAAATCATTTTTGACAAAAGAAATATGTCTGTGAACACAGAGATTCTAGTTTTAAAATAGAAACTATATATAGTCTTAATTTTTCAATTAATTCAGTCTGGTTCAGTTTTTGGAATGGAAATAAGCGAGACAATAATTGCAATTGAACATGATAAATCAAAAAATATAGAATAGAGCTGAAAGAAATATTTAAATGTATCTTGTCTAGTGTAAAATATCCATATGATGGTTTTAAATACATGATAATAATTTTAAAAAACTTCTTTTTTTATTTTTTTGTTTTATGAGGATGGGTGAAGAAGAAAGATTAGTTCTGAAAAGCACATTATTCTGATACCCAGATGTAGGATATTAATGTTCATTTTTTAAAATAAATTTGCAAGAAATGTTTCTCATATGAAGTAATAGATAGTGTGTGTGATTTAGATTTTTTAACATAGCTTTACCAATTTTTCAGTCATATCGTTACAATGTCTGCAGTGTGGCAGTTTATAGTGATGTCTAGCACTGGGGGCATCATGCCGCAGACATGTAGCATGATGTCCCATCCAGTCACATTATCCTGACACCAGGCTAACCAGTCCTAATACTAACCTCTTAATACTGAGTGTCAAGTGAGGCAGCTGTTAGTACCATTTTTGTAAGTCTTTGGTATGACTCGACCGATGATCGAACCCACGACTTCCCGCATCCGAGGCGGATGATCGAACCACTAGGCCAATAGTTAGTGTTAACTTACATCGTTTCATTGATGTCTCCTTTAAAATTAATGTCAGAATGCAACTTGAAAAGCATGACTTTGAACTTTTATAAACCTTGATGAAACCTTGAACATTTTGAAAGAAATATGCTACTCATTCTATTATTATAAACCGAAGCTGTAACAATCTACTTTATTGGATAGGCTTTGGCCATCTTATGCTTGCTTGTCTGAAATAACAATTTAGTATTCCTTGGCTACAGGTCAATAGATGTGTTTTGTACCCTGGAAATCTTGTCCAAAGCTACTGACTAGCAGGCCTTTCAGATTGATACAAAAGCTGCCCAACTGCTATCAAAAATGGCCACTGTTAGAACTAAAGCCTTATAATGATTTCTTCTCAAAAACCACTCAGCAGAATTTGACAAGAATGCTTATGGACATAGAGGACAAGATTGAAGTAAGTTTTAGAACAGGTGCAATTTAAATATGGCTGCCATTGCTAAAAAAAGAATTGAACAACTTAACTGAATCTGATCATAAATTAACAAAAAACATCATGACAGGAAGTCCTCTCAGATTTGTACATCTGTCATTAGACATGGCAACAGATATTAAGAAATGAAAAAACACTTTAGACAGCTTATTTTCCAAAATTGTTGACACAACGTAATATAAGGCTCCCTTGCATGAAGGCTTTTCAGATTTATACAATTAATGCCACTCAGCAATCAAAATTAGCTGCTGTTATTAAAAAGTTAAAACCATTTAAATGACTTCTAAAACTGCAGAATAGAGTTTGACCAAATTTGAAGAAAGCATGCAGGCATAAAGACCTTTCATATTTATACAAATAAGGCTCTTGCTAAAATTATTTTTTACAAAGTCTGTATTATGATGTCTGAAAAATTGAAACAGAATTTGACCAATCTTGACAGAAAGCATCTTGGCATAGTTGTTTTTTTTAAAGTTTATGCAATTCTGTTCTGCCATTACTAAAATAGAAATACCATTAAATGACTACCTCAAAACTTTGCTCAAGAGAATTTGAACAAAATTGACAGAAAACATCCTGGCTAAATCACTCGCCATTACTGACCACTGTTATCTAATGTCAGTTTGCTTGGGTTTGAGTATCTTTCCATGGATCTACATGTGCTGAAAAATGGCATATAAACCCGAAACAACAACAACTGTCTTCAAAAATGGTTAATGTTGGTAAAAAATTTTTAAAAAAAACTAATTTGCAATATTGATTAATTTAACAGAAAGCATTCTGGTAATAATGGCTTTCATATTGATGCATTGATGCCAGTTTGCTTTCAGATATGGCCACTGTTACTAAATATAGCAAATTGATTGAATATATCCAATATGTTATAATTCCAGTTTTTTTTTAATTGACTGCATTTTCTACGTTTTGATTGGATGTAAAGGGTCACATGATACTGATCTAGAATTTTTTACACATGGATTAATTCTGTGGACTACTTTTGGTTTCCTGTGTCTAGATCATTTAATGTGAAGTTTTATCTATATCATCGCTTTACACCCTAATAATAACAATAAGCTCCCACCCACTCACTCCTGTGATGTCCATTCAAAAATGACAAACCAAAAACTTATAACATTCACTTAAAAGACTGCATAGACCCATACTTTGCCCTTTCATAATATGCCAGCAGATCATGGTATATGCAGTTTATTAGGAATAACCAGTACATAACACAAATAACATAGACCCTGATCATTTGGCAGATCTTGATCAATGTTGTTTGTAATTGCACATAATTTATAAGCACTAATACATGGTAAACCTTTTTAACACAACATATGTTTTGTTTCATTACGGCATGTAAAGCATGATTTAAAATTGATAAACCAACTTAAATGATTGTGGTTGGAAAAAATGAATTTAGAATAATATACAACAGTGTGAAAACTTTTGTACTAGAAACTTGACAGAGTCATTGGAAAACAGAATCTTGGTTGGTAAATTATTGATATAGATTATCATTGTTTATAGAATCATGACTTGAGGAATCACTGTGTTGCTAATGCATAATTCTTTGAAAATGCACAAAACTTAAAATCCACTAAAGATAAACTTTAAAGACATAACATAGGTCATTTTCATTGTAAGAAAACTTTGCTGTTTAACACATTTCTGGCATTAATGTGGTATAGATTATTGTAAATTTTACAGATAACTTTATTTATTTCCAGGTATGCATTCCCTTGTTTTCTTCATCGGAGGCTTGCTGTGCTTAATTCCTGGAGGTAAATGCATGACATCTCTTGAAATAACTCCACTAAATATTTCTTGTTTCATATGTAAATATTCATCTTCAAATGTTAGCATACCTTATAGCATGTAACTTGTTTTACTAGATAATCATTGAGTTTAATGAGCTGTGTGCATTGAGAAGCCAAGATGATTTTAAAGTGCAGTGCAGAATGGTCAGTACAAAAGAAATTGACCATATATCACTCATGCTGGTTGAGCACTCTGTTGACTGTGACTCTGTTGAGCACTCTGTTGACTGTTACTCTGTTGAGCACTCTGTTGACTGTAGCTCAGTTAACAATACCTGTGAGATCTCCCATCCGTCCACCAAGTGCAGCTTAGACTCAGCTCCACTTCAAGAGTAGATTCTACCTGACCTTTAAATGGTTTATGGGTACATTCCCAAAGGAATTTTCACAGGTGGCAACATCATGGGTTATAAATCATTTAAGACAACTGCCCACCAATACAGTGTAGCTCAATCTACAGTGGGAAGAGTGGAGCTAACAGGGATCTGTAGGTGTAGCCATACATATTATCACTCTATGGAAAAACTGCATTATCTACTATCTTGGTGTATTTAGTAACTTTAATAAATAGCAAATTGAAATTGATTTAATACAGGCATATTTGCAACATATACATACTTGCCATGATTACAGTGTAATTTTTCAGTTACCAAATTCATACCTGTCAAGTTATGATGTGTTACATGATAAATATGGTTTTCAACAACTAAACTCCTTTACGTAAATAAATATGCATGGAAGAACATATTTGTAACAATTGCATTCATAAAATCTGTTCAGATTGTTGAGCTAGAAATTGGGCACTTGTTGAAAAATTAATATTTAAGTGAATTAGTCAAAATAAAATATAAATTGAAAGAATGCCATTGATAGTCACAGTAATGAAAACTTAGTATGCTAAAATAGCTGATTTGTTATAGTCATTTAGTTTGTGTGTAAAACTAGTTTTATTTTTTAAAATTTGGTTAGTAATTATATATATCACTATTTTTCAATTAAATTAATGTTCTTGCAAATTAAGAGGCTACAAGATCCATTTAATTGAATTAATTAAAATGTTTGATTCAGGTTAATTTTTGTGTAATGGGATGCATGCATCATCTCTTGTATCCATCATAAAACCCTTTTTATTAAAGTATTTTTACCAACAAAAAAAACAATATTGTCTAGAAAGTTGACATGTATACAGATTTCATGAACATAATTTATGTCATCTTTTTTTTATATCTTTATGTTTGCTACGTATTGATTTTATAATTAAACATTTACTATTGATATTTATAAATTTATAAATCGCACAACCAGTCCTTAATTAATTTATGTGGTTGCTACACCTTTAAGACCTTTTATTTATGTCATCTTTTTTTTCTTTCTCTTTATGTTTGCTACATATTGACTTTATAATTAAACATTTACAGTCTTCTTGTACTTATTACTACTGATATTTATAAATCACACAACCAGTCCATGAATTAATTTATGTGGTCGCTACACCTTTAAGACTTTTTAGTCTGTTTGAACTTGTACTAGTTGTGGATACCTAAGCATCAAATATTTGGAAGGTTTTCAGTGTTAAAACTGAAATGCATAATGAAGAAATTTTGTGGCTATATTCACTATTAGCAGATTTGATGATTTCGATGACATGAAGATATCTCAATTTTGTATTTATTTGCTGTTTAGGAAGTAAATAAACTGGCAAGTCAGGTTTTGTAATTTAAATAGCCAAAGTATGTTTTTCCTTATTTCACACAGCTTTGATATTTTCCTAAGTACAGGAAGCAGTGTCCTTTTCATGCTTTAAATGTGCCAGAAATCTTTGGAACTTAGCTGTGGAATTTCTTAAAACTGATTTTAACAATTCTTTCATATTATAAACTTTTTATTCTAAGCAATCTGCAATCCTATACAATTTTGTGAGATTTTTTGGAGCTTAGAGTTAGTCAAACATTCAAAAACAAAAAATGTATGATCAGTATTTAGCACTAAGTCTGTGTGTAAGATTTAGATTTTTAACATAACTTTAAAAAAATTTCAGTCATATTGCTACAATGTCTGCAGTATAGCAGTTTATAATGAAATGTCTGGCACTGGTGGATCATGCCACAGACATGTAGCATGATGTCCCACCCAGTCACATTATCCTGACACCAGGCCAACCAGTCCTAACACTAACCTCTTAATGCTGAGTGCCAAATGAGGCAGCTGTTACTACAATTTGTATAAATCTTTGGTATGACTTGGCCAGGGTTCAAACCAGCGAGATCCTGCATACTCGAACCACTAGGCCAATGGAGTGGTCGACTATTCTCTGCTAACCTTTCAAGATACTTGTTAGATTGCTGCTTTCTATAATCTCCATTTCTTTTGTCTTTTACAGCATACCACCTTGTCTACATTTTCCTGGCTGTGAAGAGATTTGATGGCTACAGTCTCTACAATCTTCCTGTTTTTAGATAGAGGCTATTACAGTACATCCAACAAGAAACATTTATCATGCACTAAATTACACAAATTGCAAAATTATGGCTGTATGAAATCTGTTGTACATTGTTCCAATCTGCCTGACATTAGATAATGGCAGGCTCAGTATGTATGGACAAGGAAATATTAGTCTGTCATATTAAAAAATGGCATTAAGTAACATTATAGTATTATATTATAATCACATCTCCATTTACTCAAGTAGATACAATAAATTGTGTTCGTAATTGTATATGTGGTTGATAAATGTATTTCTATAATGTGCGTGTTAAATTCATGGAAAGAGACAAGGTGTAGGATATTTGAACAATGAACTTATTCCAGTTCAGATCATGCTTTTACTACCACATTATTAACATTCTTTGCTTTCTAACTTTATCACCTCCCAATGTTATGCACCTTAATGCAGCCATGGGGGTTAAAGTTTATGCCTTTTGAGAGATCTTTTTCTGTGATAATTTGTTCAATATGTAAAGGTGTTTAGTGCAATGGTTAGTTTTATGTCGTTTTCAATTAACATGTATTACAACTTAGGACAGTCAATTTAATTAATGACATAGATCTTTAAACATACATACATACATGCATATATATATATATATATATATATATATATATATATATATATATATATATATATAAAATATGGTAATTTATTACTATAACAAACCTCCCAGTGTTAAAAATTTTTGACAAGAGAAACACAAATTTTCAGTCATAAAATGTTCATGTTTATAATAAAAAATACTTGGATAAGAAATGATTGACACATTTTTTTGTAGGTTGTAGATTTTATTGTGTATCTTGGATTACATTGGACTAAAAGTACAAAGGTTAAGACCTTTTTTACAGGTTTAAATTCCTCAATTGCGGTTCACCTCATTAGAGTAGTGGAAAGCTGTGGTATTATACCCAGTATTAGTGTTGACTTTTGCATCAAATTGCAAAAAACTTAAATCCAGGACTAATATATATATATATATATATATATATATATATATATATATATATATATATATATATATATATATATATATATATATATATATATATATATATAAAACATTTGCAACTCCACAAGGAGTAGATGCTTACAAACTCAATCCAGATTGTTGCCTTGGACCTAGGAGCAATGAATGGTTGAAATGCAATAAGAATTCAGATATGTAAATACCTGCATAAGTATAGATGTATTGTTATACCTGAAAAAAATGACACTTGGTGAGGGGATGCAACTTGATAAATAAAAACACTTTTGATTGAAAAAGAGGTTTCCCTGGGCTGTATTTTATGCTTAGTGACTTAATTAAATTTTTATGTTTAAAGGTCATTTATTGTGTTGTTAGAATCATGAAAATTGATAATTGGGTTCACCTTTACAACCAAAGAAAGTAACTGTGATGCACATTTTATGCCTTACTAACATAGGTATTTATATTTAACTTATAACCACATACATGATTTGTCATTTGCTATACATTTTAGCCTACAAAAAAGGACCTTTCTGACTATCACAGATGGAAATAGGAATATATTTGTTTATTTAGTAATGGTAAACATTATATATATATATATATATATATATATATATATATATATATATATATATATATATATATAAGGTAATTACTGATGCATGCTCTTTGCTTCATATAGTGGTTAGACTGTTTGTCACTTTGGCTGGACAGTGATAATAACGTCTGAAAAAGATGTTAAGATCAATGTTTTTTTATTTAAAATAAAGCTTATTGATCTCTCATTTTTATCAACTAACTATTGTACCTGTACTTTAATATTATAGAAAAGAATGTTCTTTTTTACTTGTATGTATTTTATGCTGTCACAGTGTCCAGTCATGATCACTTTTGTCTGAATATATTTTTTAGTTAATTATTATTATTTACAATGGCCAGTGGAAACTGAAAAACTTTGCATAGGTCAGTTGTTGATTCCACTCTGCTTTCTGTATGGTTGTAAAATTTGTTCATTATTTCCTAGCTATATGATATGACTTCACATCATTGGAGTTTTTATTTTATGAATTACCTTCACATCAGAGGAGTTTTTTTTCAGTTTTTGTTTTTTGTGTGATGAAAAATATGTATAAAAATACCATTTTTTCCCTATGCCTTTTGAATATTAATGCAGGTAGTTTAGTTTTGTAAATCAATTGCATAGTTTTTTTCTTTGAGATTTATACTTATTTGCATTAGTTTTTCATTTTAATATTTTGAACATAAATACATTCCAGTTACTTATACCTAATACTGGTACATTTATTTAGCCAGTTGGTAATTGAATAAATGTATACTTTGTATAGTTTTTGCTTCTGTCACTTAACTGAGGTTATTTGTATTCAGTTTTAGGTCATTTGACAAAATAGACATGTGACTTAATGGGTTGGTCATGTGTCCATTTTGCATTCTTCTGTCCACATTTTCTGTTTTCCACTTCTTTGGAAAACATTGGACCAGTCTGAATCAGATTTGGCATAAATGTTTTTCAGATTTATAATAGGAGTGTCTAGCATTAAAGCACCCTAGCATTAATTCACCTTCCATAGGAACTATGTGGAAAACCGATTTTAAGCTTCTTTTTCAACAAGAACTGAACCATTTTCGATCAGACATTTTAGGACATGCTCAAAATAAATTTTGTCCTCACATAACAAATAACTGGACATTATCCTGATATGGCCATTTTTTAACACGAGGCATCCAACTCATTACTACATTTGCCTTTTTGACAGATATACACCAGGTGAGTGGTTTCGGACCATCTTTCTGTTATCTTGTGCCATAAGCCATTCCATAGTGTTTGCAGTTAAACGTACCCAATGCATTGTACATATTGATAGCAGGGTACTTTTGAATTTGTTCATTTAAAATTGATATTACATGTTTTTAGAAAGACATTTTGTCTTTGAGCATAAAAAAGGAGCATGGTTGTCAGTATTGCAAAATTTATGTTCATACCTTAGATCCTGATTGATATTGTATTCTTTTATATTGTATTCTTCCACCATTCCAATTTCTTGCACTAATGTAGTACATCTTTAATATTTGAAGTTTAATTTTTTGTCGATTGATATTATGATGGGCTATAACAGAAATATAAGAGGAGAGAAAAAACAAATATTTTTTTTTCTAATTTCTAGTTTTAAAAAGTTTTATTTTAAAGTAGGAAAGCAAGGAGAATATTGCCTCTTAATTAAATCATAATCTGTAAATCAAATTCATTACCATGACAAAATGACTGGGAACATACTTGGTCATTATAATGAGAATTTAACTGTATAAAAACTTAAAATGTTACAACTTAGTCATAAAACCAAGTGAGATTATGGTATAGTTCATCATCCACTCTGCATTGTGTTCTCAATTGCAATTTGGATTTTTTCAAATTTAATAAATAACCACTGTAAATAATTGTAATCAAATTTTTAAATTGTCACCAAAATTTAATTTAAAAAAAAAAACATCTTGGCATGAAACTCTTTAAAATTTGTTCAAGTGATACATAATCATCATCAAATATGGCCACTAATTCTAACAAATCGGAAAAAACTTTAAACTGCTGGATAGAATTTTGACCATATTGGTCAGAAAGCATTCTGATAACGAGTTATTTCAAATTTGTTACGATCATACTGATCAAATATGGCTAGTTGCCAAAAACTTGGAACAAAAACTTTGTTCTTATAAAAAACTGCTTCACAGAATTTGACAAAATTGGATAGCATCCTGGCATGAAGGCCTATTTGTTTAAACTGGAGGAACCTACAAATATTTTCCATAAAGAAAACACCCATCAGAATTTGACCAGTCTTGACAGAACATTTTATGTATGTGTGGTTTAATGATTTTTTTCAGCACATGACAGGCCATATATATATATATATATATATATATATATATATATAGACCATTTTGCCACCCAGGCCTCATCTTCAAACAAAGCATATTTGGTTATTGTGGCCATCAGTTTGCACATATCAGTTCATCCTCAAATATGACCACTATTGCTAAACATAGGGAACCCTTAAATGATTTCTCAAAACACTGCTCAACAGAATGTCACAAATCTGATAGATTTAGCATCCTTAAATAAAGGACTTCCTAAATTATCTAATGGTTTTTCTATTTGTAATAATGATGGTCATTTATTAATTAGTAGGAAGAATAAAACCATGTGACCTTAAAAAAATTGAGAAAAATTTGGTAGTTGATAAGGCTTATCAGATGGTGTAATCAAACCAGCAACCTTCTCATCATGTGTCTAATGCTTTAACCACTGAATCACTGCAGCTGTCTTGGGTGATGTTCTCAATGGTGTCCAAATAATGCCAGGTGCAGGGCCTCAGGGTGATAAGGATTAACTCCCTTGGTAATGCAGAGTAAGTGAGCATATGTGTTCCGTGGCTGAGGCTAAGAGCAGTTTCCAAGTTTATTAATTACAGCTTTGTTCTCTGGTTCTGAAAATATCCAGAAGGCAAGGGTGGTTTTCCAGTTTGAACATTCTAATTGTGTTGATGGGCAGACATGACAGCTGCCAAGTAAGTGATATTAGGCCCTCTTGGTGCTCTTTTAATTTTCTTAAATCTAGCAAGTAAATTGTTTTATATACACATCCAGTGTACTCCCATCCACATTCCTGGTTGCTTTTCTAATGTATCATAATATTACACATATAAATATACATGTTAGTAATTAGTGTTACCTATATGTATTCACCAAAATGTACATGTGGAAGATGCTGTGATTCATAAACAGAAGTATGAAGTATTTAGAAATAAATTATGCAATATGAATTCTTTTTAATTTCTGAATTAAAACCCCATTTTCTTATTGGTTAAGCCCTGAATGTAAAAGGTTAATGGTTCAAATTATCTTTGGATAAATGAGTTGTATTATTTTTTATTATTTACAGGTTGTTCTATGTGATAAGAAATATCTAGGTTGTTTTGTTGTGTCAAAATAATATGTTCACCCAAGATATCAGACAACATGCAATAATCTTTTCATTGTATGATCTTTTGATTTTTAATTGCATGATTTCTTTAAAAATTACCAAAAATATACATGGATATTCCATGTTGGTTCTTTACTTATGACTCAATAAATATAATGGGTGAGTTTAATAACCTCATTATGTACAATATTGGGTGATGACAGGTAAATATTGTTCTTTGTTAAGTATGAACCATGATGTTTCAAAATTTTTTATGCTGTTACTGTGCCGAAAGAGTGCAGGTTTGAATCAGACCAGCCTAACCCAGTTATCATGGTGTGTCCTTGGGCATGGTACTTTACTTTAGATGCCTTGGCACTAAATAACCTACTTGTGTTGCTGTGCTGTAAAGCACCAAATCCACCAACCAGTCTTATGTTAAGTCCATGGAACAAAATTACAATATAAAATTAAGATGCTATGTTGTAAAGTCTTCATTTAAGCCAACTGCATGCCCAACAGAATCTGTCCTGGCACTGGTGTTGAATAAGGAAGTCTTGCAAGAGGACAAGATTTCTGACATGGGAACAAGACTTTGACAAATTCCAGCTCACAAATTCAATCCCAAGGGCATACAGTTTTCATTCCACAGAAACACATATAATGAATTATTTTTCTCATTTATTCCTTGGAAATAGTATAGGAACAGAACAAATGAAATATAGATTGGTATTGATATAGCTTTGGAAGTACATAGTATTTTCACAATTATATTGCACCATTGGAAAGAGTATAAAAAAGTTAAATTTATGACTGCAAGAAAGGAATTGTTGTACAACCAGGTTTACTGCTTCTCAGCTTGCACAATTGCTCCAGGTCCTTACAGTGATAGGTCATAACCATCATCTAGCTTCAGTGAGAACACACTTGTAAGGATTAATATATACCCCATGACTTTCTCTTTTATATACATTTCTCAGTAACATTAACTTAGGAATATTAGCCTGCTATCTTGTGAAACCAGCCTAAATGAATGACAAAATTGTCTTTCTTTTAATATCTCTTAAAAGAACAATAATTGTTGACCAGTATTTACCCTTGCCACTGCCATGTGTCTAAATTTTCTTAGCTTCACTGCCATATTGATAACATCATGCATTATAACTCTGACAATCCAAGCCATCTTAGTGTTAAAATTGGACCATCCAACTTTCATTTTGGATTTATTGTATTGGACAATCATTCTTCCGGCCAGCTAAGATTTATAGGGATCTTGGTGAGAGATCCATCCTTTTAGTAGTACTGTCAGCAAAATACCCTTACATTGACCAAGATTTCAGTGAGAAATCTGCTCATTCAGCCAGGCTCTTGATGTGCCAGTACTGGACTTACATATGTTCATTGCTTATCCACAATGGAAAACTAGTGACATTTTCAAAGAGGACAGAATTGAGTCGTTGATGCCACGTGGTATGACTTATTAAGAGCTGCAACCAGACACAGGATCAGTATTCAACATACAATGAGTGACGAAGCTCCTTCAAATTAGTAGTACTCAGGTCTGACCATGAAACAAACAAAATTTAGCTTTAAAGCTGCAGTCGAGGAAATTTATAGGGTGTTAGCAACTTTAGAATGCCCTCCACCCCCCACCACTACTCAAGACTATTAAAACATCAGTAGATCTCACAAGGAGGAAGAGACACCATCCTTTTGGCTCTTTACCCCAATCGCCTTTAATTAAGATAATGACTGGCTTTTGTGTAGAATTGGTGACCCAAGGAACTCAATGGCTCTCTTCTCAGAAAGCCAAGTTCCAGGGATATTCTCATCTTGCTGGTTTAAAACTCAGACACCTTCAATATTGATTTCCTGGCCCTTGACAACAATGTAGCAGCTGTTCATATGTCTGCTCTACTATTTGATAAATTTGTTAAAAATGTGTTCCATACCACATCAAAACTAGTCTGGAATGTATTTGCTATATCTTCAATGTTAGGTTTGTCCTTACTGGCAATTTTCCAACTTGTACAGAAATCTGGCAGTAAGTACATTTGGAAGGCAATGGCCAGGATTTCAATAGTCATCATTAACTGTGCAGCGTACTATGCCATGGCCAATTTTGTTGACTGCTTCAGCCAACTTAGACCTGATACAAGTTGACACATGTCTACAATCCACATTGCTCAAGCCTTATCATACCCTGGCTTTTTGGACAACCCTGTTAGGGATGAAGAATATAAGAAGCTCAGAGGCAGGCAGATCAGTAACTGTCCTCCAAATTGCTGCTCAACCCACACAGGCATTTCAGAATGATGATCCACCCTCACCATTGCAGAGGGACATTAGGTGGACTCATAATAAGGGATCGTTTCAGTTGGATGTAAAACCCAACGCCAGGAGACAACAGTCTAACCAAACTAAGAGGCATTGATATAAAGGCAGCAAGAAACCAGGTTCAATCCTTCTGACTATAGATATTGACTTACCTTCCCACTGCCTGCAGACAGCCTACCTGTGGGCAGCCCATTATTGCAATTTCAGACTCACTGGACCGCACTTTTCCTTCAGAATAATCAGTTGATCCAGGTCGTTATGGAGGGACTTTGGATTTCCTTTATCCAACACCCTCCCCTTTCCACTTCCCCCTCTTCACAGATCATCAGAATTGGAGAAGGATGCCTTTCTACAATAGGAAATTCAGTTACTAATAGAAAAATTGGAGTCAGACATTATGCAACAAGCACAAATGCCAGGATTTTATTCAAGACTGTTTCTTATTCAGAAGGTGAATGGCATGTTGATGCCAATTATTGATCTGAGTCACCTCAACCAATTCATTTCATCACCGCAATTCAGAATGAATGTGGCAAGATCAATCCATCTCTCTTTGACCGACCGAACAAATAAGCCTTCAGTTTCGATCTGATTGACACATATTTTCAAGTCCCTATCCACCAGCATTTCTGAAATCTTTCCATTTTACTTACAGCAACAAGGTTTATCAGTTCAAAGTCCAACCGTTCGAAATCAACATCAGCATTTTGGTTTTTACCGAGGTTATGCATTGCGTTGGCACCATGTTTCAATCAATTTCATTTACATTGATGGCATACCTGGACATCCAGAAACATGACAAATTCTATTCTACCCCAAGGCAGAAACAATCCTCTCACTTTTAGATCATCTAGGCTTTCAAGTCTGCTGGGAAAAGTCCAACCTCTGTCCATTCCAACTTTTTGTATTCCGAACTTGTAATTCAATTCTTCCACGTTTCCATGTTCATCAGGTACACACGCGTCATAAGAATAATACTGATGATCGCGCACAGACTCATCTTTGAGAACTGGTGCACCAATATCAAATGCGGGGTCAGATATACGCTTGAATATCTTTATTATTATCGTCTTCGTCTAACACGGGAAGTGAGACCACTGCCTGCTATTAGACCAGCGGTTATATTTTTTTTCCTTTTCCGACATTGGTACATCAGCCAACTCCGCTAGTGTTTTATTAGCGGCTTGAATTATTATTTCACTTACACTTACGGGCATCACTTCAGTGCTGGCCAATTTCACTGGTTGCGATCGGACCGCTTGTGGTCTGCGTATTAATCGTGATAGTCAACCTTTGATTGCTGAGAATGCTTTGCTAGCAATATTACCAACAGCGCCTATGCCTTTTTCACGAACAACATCAATAGCTTTCATTCCTAGCTGCTTTACAATCGGTATTGCTTTTGGGGCTATCCTTCTAAACAGATCCTGAACATCACCTAGTCCATCTCCGTAGGTTGTTTTGTATACCTGTAATCGAGAGTTTATCACCCTGACCATGGTAGGTCTACGTTCATTTTATTATTAAGTGACTTTATCACTAATTGTATCTAATCACTGCAGTAGTCATCGGCGACTTCATTAATGAGAGACCAATACACATCAGTATCCATGATACCGCCTGTAAATAATCGTTAGCAAATATCAGCGCTTCATTAATGATTTCTGATGAATTATTACCAGCTCGTTTTCCTCCAATGAGGATTTATAGTTGATCAACATCAGCAAGGACATTATTGGGGCAAGTAATAAGACTATTTCCTAGATAACTTCCAGTTGCGCCGGGAGCGTCTTGAAATTCCTCCACTGCTGTTCTAACTGGTTGTTGTGGTGATTGCAGTAGTTTCGTTGTTTCTTGTCATTCTTGTTCTTGTTGCAGCTTTTGTTGTAGTCGTTGTGGTGATGGTGGTTCAGATTGTTGTAGTAGTGGCGGTAGTACTCGTGGTGATCGTTGTGGTGATTGTAATAGTTATTTAATTTGTTTAGCTTTTTCGATATGCTCATATACAGCCTCATAAAATTTGTTAAAATTAATAATATCTTCATTAGATCTGATTTCCGGAATATTAGCAGCGATGCGATATACATCCCTGATCCAATTGGCAGAGCTTAGAGAGTTAACATATTCTGGTGTTTTACATATTTTTCTTTTTCATAATATCCAAACGCGGCGATATCAAGTAATTGGTCTTTTTGTCCTTGATAGCAGCAATACCTTCAGGCGTAAATTTATTTATTATCTTAGTTCTGGTTCTTGATGGTAGAAGAGGTTGAATGGGTGGTAGTTGAGTTGCTTGAATACGGCCAGCAATATTAACAGGCAATGTTGCTAGAGCTCTTTGTGTTGCCTCAGTTGCTGAAACAATTTTCTTCGTTGGTTCGACAATTGGTTTAAGTAATTGTTCTTTACCTTCTGTAAAGCAACTTGAGATTTCTGACGCGATTGTAGTTGTTGTTTAACAGAAACACGAACAGGTATATATTTTTTTAAAAAGTGCCTCTAGTTGCTTTCGAGCTAGCTGAATGAGGTTCTCCTACACTCATTATTGATAATATTGATACTGGCTGTCTAATTCATAGCAACAGAGAGGCTGAACGACTGTTACGGTAGGATTTATTTATTATACCCTAGAGGGTTATGGGGTTTAATTAATTATTTTTATACCCGTGTATGGTTTTGGTTATATGAAAATGGGGTGAGGTGTTCCAATATTTATTTAGGTATGGCACCCACCCAGGCTCGATTATGGTTCAGAAGTTAAGTAGGTGAATATGGTTCTGAGCCCCCAGTCAGCAATGCCGACAGTTAAATCCAAAAGTACTAAAGGGTGAAATTAAACAGTTAAATACAAAGTACAAAGCGGTTGAATTAAATAAAACAATTTAATTAATAATAAAATTTCAACATGCGAGCTTCCCAATCGCTCGACCCTTTTGTGCCTATTTAATCATCTGAATCAGTGTGAGAATTTCGCCTTGTCCTTGGTTCTACTCATCTCTCTAAATTTCTCCTGCACTCCTCCTTTACTCCTTCAACTTTCCTCTCCACTTCTACTCCTCCTTTGCTCCTTCGAATTTCCTCTCCACGTCTACTCCTCCTTTACTCCTTCAACTTTCCTCTCCACTTCTACTCCTCCTTTGCTCCTTCAACTTTCTCGTCGAACCGTCGACTCCAATCCGTCGACCCTGACTGTACCAACAGTCTTACTTCAGTCTTCTCTCTCAGATTTCGGGACTCTCCTTCTAACTGAAGTTATCCCACCCGGAAAGCTTCCTATAAAACACAAGGAGGGTGTACTATTTTGCTTGGCACATAAACTCACACCAATCCCAGATAACTTATCATCAGAAAAGGCTATCAAATTTCATGGGTCACGCATCCATTCCCACCGAAATACTCATACATTCATGAATGGTAAACACAATGTAAAATCATAACATAATAACACATCATAAAGCACGATATCAATTACTCGTATACAGGCAACGATAATTGATTCACATCAATACATAATAACCAACACATCTATTTTGCATCACAAATACAAATATATAAATATTTAACTATCTATGCTCTGAACATATTCAAACATACATTCATAATCTTGCGTACATAAATCATTTCCTAACTCCAATACAAATCTAAAATAAGTACACAAATGAAACTCTACAAAGTAATTCTTCATTCTAACAATACTATTAGTAATTGCATAAACATAACATTAGCACTTACAGTTACGGCGTTGCAATGTGTGAGTCAAAATCAAACGAATATCTACCTTATTGAAGCTTTCTTTGTTCCAATCTTTTCCCTGCGATTCATGCCAAATTTACGATTGCGTATCTCGGAGTAGCCTTTAATCGTGCAATCACCTAGTAATCTGCCTCGGTCTACTAAATAATTTTGGGACGGAGTCAGTTTAACATCCTCGAAACTTTGAGGTATGCCCACCCACTAGCTTAATTCTGATTAGATGCGGTGGACTAACCATTCCCAATTTGTAAATCAGAGGAACTATCAATATAAGTTGCCTATCATTTTATTACAAATGGCTCTTTTGATGTCCTATTAAAGGATTAGCACCCAGGTGTAATTTATCATGCCCTGTTCTGCACAAAGAACTTTTTGGCGACTACATCTGGCTTGTCTTCTTGCTCGCGGCGATTGTCCACAGATCAAACATCGGATTAGTTTCAGTTAGATAAACATCCGTAAGCCTAAGTAGACCGAGACGACGACCAACGCGTAGTAACCAGCACATGAAAATGAAAAGGTGGTAACAATCTGTTCATTTAGAGAATATTTTAGTGTTAAGCCAAATACTTTTTTTTTTAGCCTTCGTAGGAACTTTTAGTTTTTAAAAAAGGTCTCTATAATCTTGTAGGGTGCAGCCTCTCTGCTTCTGTGTGTGTGTGTGTGTGTATATATATATATATATATATATATATATATATATATATATATATATATATATATATATATATATATATATATATATATATATATATATATATATCGAATCATTTTTAGAGATATGTTAACTTTGCATTTAGTTCTTTATCCGTTAATGCTCTAGTTTCGTAATGCATAAGAGGTTTGCTTTTGATGGGAAAAATAATTAACCACACTTTTCTCACTATTTATCCTGTAATTTCAAAATGGTCTTGAACAATGTTCAAGTTACGTTTCTTTATTTCATGATTTTTTTTTTCTTTTTTGGTGTAATTGTAGTCATAGAGTATACAGTATTGTCCTGAGCTTATATGTGCATCTATATTAAAAAAAAAAAAAATCTGCTGCCTCTGCTCATTTCAAGTAAAGTCAGAAAAAAAAGCAGGGTTTTACTTGTTGATCTAAACGTGCACACTTAGAAAAGATTAGTTTTTTTAACCCCTTCCCCGGAATTTATGAAGTTTTCTGCGCGAAGATATGGGTACCGTGTTTTAACCTATTATCCAGGGTACCCGGATGCCAAGCTAACAATGCATAAGACTGTGCTTAGGAGTATGCCTACGTGGAAAACCAGTCTCGATAGAATGTTTTCATACGTTTTGTTTCTCACTGGGTAACAGATGCTGTTAGGGGTCGAATCTGTTTTACTTTCTGTTCTGAAAGAAATAAATCAGAAGAGAAACAATAATTTTCATATCTACTTATAATCATTCAGTTTGACAGAATGGATATATTTTCAACCCGCTGCGATTATTAATGTTGTGTATATTTCTTAAGGAATCGATCTCTTGTTATTTATAGTTGATAACAGTTTTGGGTTCAGAAGTAGGACTAATTCATTTGTTTATTCCAAAAACGAAACTTGATTGGTTTGGACACAGAAAAAGATTAAATTAATTACATCAGCATCGAAAATGGCGGATAACGGGGAAACAAAGCATTGTCCAAACTGGTAAGTGAACCGTAATTTAAGACCCCCCACAATAATTGACCCTAGAAACAACGTAAAGACACGCCCCATTAGCCTAAGTCTTACTTTCCCAATATTTTTAATATTGTTACGTAAGAAACCTAGATTTAACTTCAGCCCATAACCTTTGCATTCTGATAGAGTGACTTTGGTATAAAGTAATATAAGTATTATCAAATAAAAATTTCAACTTTACTGGAAATACAATTTTGATAATTTTATTGGAATGAGAACTTTGCTTATTATGAATGAAAAAGTCTTTAGGATTGAAGAAAACTCAGAAAAGAAGGTTGATGATGAAATAGACAAAGAATACAATGCTGTAAAATCACCTACTGTCAACTTTAATGCTTTCAGTTTATTCATGCTAATTTCTACTGGTTTAAGTATTTATGCCTTTTTGTGATTTGGAATTTTGATGTATCTTTAACAATTTGTTAGTCATATTACTATGTGTCTTCCGTGTGACAATTTAGCATTGGAGAATCGTGCCACAGATACAGAGCATCATATATCACCCAATCTCAAAATCCTGACACAAGGCTAACCTGTTCTAAAGATAACCTCTTAATGCTGAGTGCCAAGCAAAGCAGCTGCCAGTAACATTTGTATATGTATTTGGTATGTATTGGCAAGTGTTCAAACCAGTGACCTTTCACATTGGAGGCAGATACTATAACTACTAGGCCACCTGATTGGTTCTACTGGCATGAAGTGGATTGTTAATGGTTTAAAACTGAAAAAAAGAGCTCAGAAAGACCTAAAGTTTAACCCCATCTCCCCACAAAATTGATAAACAAGTCTCTTGGAATATGTGCATACACATATAATATAATTATTTTAAATTATCTTGAAATGAACTAAGAAAATATGTTTGATGATAAACCCATGGTTTGGTGAAAATTTTGCCTCAAAGATATGATCTACCAACATGGAGTTATTGTACCTGCCTGGTATTATAGGCTACATGGGGAATCACAGACAGTGGAACTAAAGAAACTTTTTGGTTATGTAATTTCATTGTTTCACTAAACCAGATCTCCCAGATATTTAGTGCTGCACTCATGTGAACTAAGTTAGCAGACTACACAAAGACATTATGATATCTTTTTGTAACTGAATGTTTCAGATGCAGAAATATGTTTACTAAGCTTTTAATTTCATAATTATTAGTTTAAAAGTTGGCTTGTTCACATGCAAGAGATTTCAACATCTCTAATCACACTTATACTTGTTTTTAATCTTGCAACAAAATATAAAGGTGAAATAAATGTACTTTAGGTGAAGATACCTGACAATGATTATCATGGTTTATGTTAAAAATCTATGTTCTTTAAAACTGTATATAAGTTAATGTTGCTAATTAGAGTTAGCTAATCTACTATCTTGTCAGCATTTTCAAAGTTTCATGTAAGTACTGTAAAAAGCCATATTATTAATTTATAGAAACATACATGTAATTAACATACATGTATCTGTTGATTGCTTACTAGATAGGCCAGGGCTGTACATGAGAAACAAGGGATTATGTCCACAGAGTAGGGAAATTTGTGGTAAGCAGTAAGCACACTGCATGTATGTTTATGTTAGACTGCTTCTGCAGCAAATTTCTTGAAATATGGATTCTGATCAATGCAACTTGTAAAGAAAAATTGGAATTACATGTAGTCAAATTTCACCAAGAGAATAATGATTGTAAAGAACTTGAATTTTCAGTCATATTTGATGCAAAATATCTTGAATTGCCAATGCCAAGGTAAGAATTTGTGTGTTGCAGAACCTTGTTATTTCTGAGTAGTAGAAGATAGATAAACATTGAAATTTTGAGAGATCACTGCATCTGTGTTAGAGGTTTTCACATTATGTGTAGCATGTTGCTTTGTGCAATGGTCTTTCATGACAGGCCAGGTGGTATTGTAGTAGTGTTATTTTCAAGTCCAGCTTTACTGTGCCAATATTTGTTGAAAAACAAATGTTTGGCTTTACTTGGAGGGTTGAATATGTTAATATGACTAAAAATATGGATCCAAGAAAAATCGTGAGAGAGAGAGAGAGAGAGAGAGAGAGAGAGAGAGAGAGAGAGAGAGAGAGAGAGAGAGAGAGAGAGAGAGAGAGAGAGAGAGAGAGAGAGAGAGAGAGAGAGAGAGAGAGAGAGAGAGAGAGAGAGAGAGAGAGAGAGAGAGAGAGAGAGAGAGAGAGAGAGAGAGAGAGAGAGAGAGAGAGAGAGAGAGAGAGAGAAAGAGAGAGAGAGAGAGAGAGAGAGAGAGAGAGAGAGAGAGAGAGAGAGAGAGAGAGAGAGAGAGAGAGAGAGAGAGAGAATGCTTTCAGGGACCTACCATTCATGCATAACTACCATTCATGCATAATACAGTGTTAGGTGTAAAATAACCAAGGTTGTATTATATCCTGGTTAATATATTACAGTATCTTGCAAATAAAGATCAATACATATTTTTGAAAATACATTTACATTCACTGTGAGTACAAATGACAATCTTTTCGCTAGCATTAGTTATAAAGAGTAATATTAAAGCAAGTTGATGTTGAGTATACTACTTACATTGCAGACATCAATGTGAGTTTGTATCAATTATGATTCCAGATGACAAACAAATAGATGCCTGGGTGGTGGATAAACATAGCCGGTAGCTAGCAGTAAATTCATTCTTTGAACTTACCAGCAGGATATCAAATACAGAGTTATTTTATTGCAAAGCAAACCAGCCCTGGAAACTGACATTGGTTTCTTTTAAGTGGGCCGATTCTTTTATTCATTATTAGTTGTTTTTTTCTTTCAGCTAACTATGGTTCCATTTTACAGGTATTCACAAGATTTTTAAAAATAAATTAAAACAATGGAATCCAATTTTTCTACCAGACCAAAAGAAGAAATATTACAAATAAGAAAACAAAACAAAATTAAGAGCTCAAGCCTGAAAACTAAATTATGGGGCATCGACTGCCACCAAGTGCCTGAGATAATTCCTGTGCATATATACGAGCATATATATGAGAGATATTCTGCCTAGTAATAAATTTCTTCTTTTTATTTTCTGTTGACAAGTACATGTATATGCTGTTTTATGAAATAGCTGAATGAATTTTAAAAAAAACGAAATTGTTTGTGGCAAGTGTCACCGATGCCCAGCATTTGTAAGAAAACATAAGTGCTTTTGAATCGTTCATTACAAATTAGTGTTGGATTAAACAAAAGCAGACTGATATTACTTCATATTTACTAAAAAATATTATGCAGTGAAGTTTATGATATGTTTATAATTCCTAGATATTTTGAAACTGTTACTGACATATTTGACTATTTTGTCATAAAATGCTATAAAATAAATTATGATATTATGTGCATATGGAACAATTTCATGACTTTTGAATATTAAGCAGATTTGCAATTTTAAGTCTGCACATTGATTATTAATTTAATTATTTGTATCTCCTTGATTGTTGTTACTTTTATACATGTATTTCCAAACATAATTCGGATCTGAAATGTACCTGAAGAAAAAATTTTGGAAAATGATAAAATACACATGTAGCTGACATCGATGATTCTGCATTTTCGTAAATTAAAGTTACATTGTAATTTGTGCACTCTTGTCTTTGTAAACCTTGAATATTTTATGTAGTGAACATGAAATATTCTTAATAAACAAATGGATTAAGCTACTCTTAGGAACCAAATATAGAAAGAATGCTAAATAAACATGTGACTACCACCGTAACATACCAAATTGTGTTTTTGCTGATCATTTCTTGTTTAAAAGTTGCATTTCTCAAATTAAGTGGGTCCATGTGTCACTTTGGACCAAAACTGATGCCCCATATAACTGGGTTATGGACTTAACAGAGGTAAAGATAAGCAGGTAAAAAATAGCATAATAAAGAAGGATTTTTTCCCAACTGGACCAAAACACTCCACTTATGTTTTCAAAATAACTGAGGTGAGATAAGTGGGTTTGACTGTACATTCATATTGTGTGCATCCATATGGTAAAATTAATAATACTGTAACATGCTTGATTGGTATTATATCATTTGACTAGACCAAATTGTTAATCCCATTTATGTCCTAACCATCAGTGTTACTTTACCTGACTGGGAAGGTACATTGTCTGAGCTGTGTTTTTAAAGCAGACTACAGGTTTTAATCTAATATATTTGATTGCAGTATTCACACTATGGTAATTTCTATAAACTTGCCCAAAAAAATTATCAGAATGGAAAGTTAAATTGAAATTAGAAGACTCATTATTATCTTTATTTGGTCTGATGCCAGTCTGAAATTTTACAAGGCCACCTGGTAGCCATCTTGAATATTTTTTATTGTTGTAAATGGACAATATTGACAACATAGGGTTTTCACCAGTATACTTTTTATGATGTCTATTTGGGCCTAATTGAAAATAATGCCAATCTGACATCCAATGTGTTCACCATGGTGACTATTTTAATAATATTGTTATGGTCAACTCTTCTGAATCTATGATTATAATTGGACTAACATAGACTTTTCACTGAAAGACTTCTAATATCTGGCTAGTCTGAACAAAAATGATGCTGATGTTTCATCCAACCACACTCTCTAATATTAAAATATTGTTTCTCCTACGCATGCAAGATTAAGAGTCAGAATTCCATTGGTGTCAGAAATGAGGGGTTAGATGAAAAGTTTTGGTCGGTTCTGCACAGATAAGGCATAAGGGCAAACTTATTTTATTGCTCAAAAATATCAGAGATGGTTTAAACACTTCTCACTTAAAATTGAAGAAATGGTCTTATTTTGAATTCTGGGAAATTCTTTTTGGTCAGTAGAGCATAAATCCACCAAAGGACTTTGTTTCTGATGGGTGTCTTTGAAGCGAAGTTTGAGACGAAGATGCAGTTTTTTGCTTCAGAGAAAATCAAGACTACATAGAGTGTCTTTATACCCTGTCTATAACCCATGGAATGTTTGGTGTTTTTCATGACATGCAGGTGATTTGATTATTATTTTTAGCATAGCTTTAACAATTTTTGAGTCATATTGCTACAATATCTGCAGTGTGGCAGTTTATAATGATGTCTAGCACTGGGGTATCATGCCGCAGACATGTAGCATGATGTCCCATCCAGTCACATCCTGACACCAGACTGACCAGTCCTAACACTTAACTCTTAATGCTGAGTGCCAAGCGAGGCAGCTGTTAGTACCTTTTATGTAAGTCTTTGGTATGATTTTACCGGGCATCAAACCCATGACCTTCCACATCCAAGGCAGATGCTCTAACCACTAGGCCACCAGAGCAGTTTATGATTTGCAAGAAAGAAGGAATGATGGTAGGAAGAATAAAAGGACTGATACTTCTACTTAACTTTGTTAATTGCAGCAAAAGAGAAATCTCTACCAGCAACTTCATGACACATGAGATACACTGTAAGAGGCACATCAGTTTGTGTGAACACTGTAAGGAACCTGTACCTAAAGGTGAAATGGAGATCCATTTTGAAGAAATTCATGCAAAGATTAAATGTCCCAAATGTGGGAGTGAGGTAGAGAAAACCCATTTTGAAGATCATGAGGTAAGTTTCAATATATGTTATGAATCTTACCATGGAAAGTAAGAGGTACACAATGAATCATGGGAAATGATAGAGACCACCTTTCAAACCCATATTGTGTCCCATAAAATGGTGGTTCTTATTGCAGTTAGACATAATTGGCTTATGCCTTTGACTTTTTTAATATAAATTACTATATCTTGGCTTTCTATCTGTCAGTAAAAAAAAATAAATTTAATATTTTGAATTAATTTATGTAAATTTTGTTTTTTTTGCTCAATTGTTCATTCAGTCATGTAAGTACCTTTGTAACATCTTGCTCCCATCAGACTGTATAAACAATATGGTTCTCTGCTAAATTTCAGCCATGTTTCATTCATGTTTTAAAGAAATTACAGTATGAGAAGTCAAATGTGAAGCATATGACTTTTAATTAGTCACACTGGTATCATGGCTGACCAGATTATGAAATGGGGGAGCATTCTAGGGGAAAATGAAAGCATGGCATGGGAACATGTTAAACAGTACGTCTTTTGAAAATTTTACATGTATTTGATCTGGAAGCTCAGGTTTCAGTTCAGGTTTCAGTTTCCGAGAGGTCATCATAAATGTGAAGTGCCATCGTGTGAAGGATTTGACTGTCACAGCAATGCCCAAGACCATTCTCATGGGAATCTAATTATGTACCCACTATGTTTTGTTTTTTGTCCTGCAGAAGTGCTGGGTGCATTGTTAATATCATTTAAAAGTTTACTACTGGTAGTATTGTATTAGCATGTTAATATGGCTTTTATATTAATGGAGGAATGCAATTCCTCTTGCACAAGTGCCAGCAGTCACAGTCATTTGTTATGTCAACGCATTTGACTAATTGAGCACTAAAACTAAATGAGTTGACTCAGCACAAAAACAACAAATGAGTTGACTAATTGAGCACAAAAATGCTAAATGAGTTGACTAATTGAGCACAAAAATGCTAAAGGAGTTGACTAATTGAGCATGAAAAACACTATATACACATAACATGTAACATAATTAAAGTATCTAAAATTTTCACTAGTAGTTCATTACATTTATTCACAAATATAGGGGCCCCGAGTGGCCGAGTGGTCTAAAGCACTCACCGTTACGGATCACTGCCATCTCACCGCTGTCTGCATGTGTTCGAGTCTAAGATTCAGTGAATGTGGATATGTGAGAAAGCTTGCCAGTAGCTACTCGTGGGTCGGTGGTTCTTTCTGGTGATTGCCGGGTTTCTTCCTCCACCATTAATACTGGCCGCCATGTATAGCCTATCATGTGCTGAAAATGGCATTAAGCACCACAACAACAACAACAACAATTCACAAATATAAAATAAAATTGAGTGAAGCTGTTTGAATAAATATAAAAAGAAACCATAATCTCTTTATTCCTTCTTATTGTAGACAAAATTAAAGAACATCAATGAAATGCCACAGTTCATAATTTTGTTCAATTTTAGTTCTTGTGTAATAATACCAAACATTCGACAGTGAATGACAAACAGAATTCTACTGATATTTGTATTGGTATCAGCATCAGTGCTTGCATAATGCCCTGGATTATTGCATAGGAAATATTGTATTACTGAGACTCCTATTCTAAGGGCTGAGACTCCAACTCTATTTCTGGGAAGGAGTCTTGGATTTAGTGAATCCTATGTATATTATCAGGATCTCCATTTCATGTTTTTTGTTCTTTTTTTAACAGGAAAATGAATGTCCAAAGCGGCCAATGAAATGCCTCTATTGTGAGCTGGAGCTCCCAAAAAGTGAACTAAAAAATCATCAAGACTACTGTGGGAGTCGCACTGAACCATGTGTCAGATGTGGACAGTATATTATGCTTAAAGACCAAATAAAACATGAGGAGAGTAAATGCACATATCCACCTGTTCCTGTCAAACAGACCAATGGACTTAATGCTGGCAGTGGGTTGAGAAATAACTCAGTATTTAGTGAAAGAGAAACCATAACAAATTCTTTTACATATGAGGAATTGAATCGGATGCTGACTGATCCAGCAGCTGGACTTGGACAGGGTCAGTCAGAATTGCCGGGCTTTGTTGGGGCAAGTGGTCAACCAGTGGCCAGATTCAGAAACAAAAACACTATTGCTAATGATTTATCAAGCAGAGCAAATGAAGCGAACAGCAAAAGTATAGCTCTCAACAAATCTTATCTCAACAGGCAGAGAGGTCAGTTGATCAAGGATTATGATAAATTATACAGCCATAATTATTTAACAAGTTACATAGGAAGATTGTAAAATTGAAACAATAGTACAATTTTTTAAAAATTTTCATATGAACATCTTTGTCAGGAAAATGTACTTTAAATACCAAAAAATCTTATGTCTGTCCATCTACTCTTCCTCAGCTACTTGAGGAAGCTTTGCACATATCCCAATGTCTAGATGCTAATAAAGGAAAATGGCGATGATCATTCAATATGGCTGCCACAGCAGTTATCTTGAAAATCGTTTATTATTATTACTCATCAAGGGATGGTGATTGTGCTGAAAATAATGTCTAGTTGGCTGCTGATGAAAATGGTTTTGATCTGGTGTCCAGAATGGTGGTCATTTTGAAAATCTTGTTATAGATTCTGCTTCTGGATGGAAACACATATTGATATGGGTTCTTACCAGAAGACTTCTTATGATGTGTAGTTGGTTCATAATGAAACACACAAACATCCAGGATGCCCACTCTAATGAAAATCTTGTAATGGTTACTCAAATGTTTTTCTCAGTGACACTTTTTATGATGTCTCGATTATCTTAAATTGTACCAGTCCATCCTTCTAGAACAACTTATCATCAATACTCTGAATAAATGGTCATATTTATTTTCACTAAAAGACCTTCTTTTTTATGTCAAATTTGTCCTAAATGAAAATGGTGCCAATTTGATAGTCAGTTAGCTGCTGTGGCAGACATCTTGAAAATCTTGTTATCACTGCTTCTTTTGAGTATAAAGTCATGTTGGTGTGGAGTATTTTAACTAGTAAACTTATGATGATGTCTAGTTGGTCCTAAATGAAACTGATGCCATCTGGACATCCAGTTATGGTCACCATAGCATCCTTTCTTTTATGTTTTTGGATTTTTAATGTAGTTTTTATGATGTCTGCAGTCTGGCAGTTCATAGCAATCATCATGCCAAATACATGTGATATGATGTCCCACTCAGTCACATTTTCCTGACACCAAGCTGGCTAGTTCTAACACTGACCTCTTAATGCTGAGTGCTAAGTGAGGCAGCTGCTCGTACCATTTGTGTCAGTCTTTGTTAGGATTCAGCAGGGGTTTGAAACTATGACCTCCAGTATCTGATGTGAATGCTCTAACCTGAAAATCTTATTAATACTCCTCCTTCTGAATGGCGTATTATATCAACATAGTGTTATCAAAAAAATCAACCTAAAGATGTTTGCTTTGCTTCTAATGAAAATAGCACTAATATAACATCAAGCCAACATGGCAATCATCTTGAAAATCTCATTATTGCTACTCATGAATTGAATCATATCGGCATGAAGTTTCCACTGGAGTCATATTAGGCCAGAAAAAAGCGTGTATTTCTTATTGCACTAGTATTAAAATTGGGGTAGGCATGCATGTTTTTTTAATTGTTTTATTTCAAACATTATATATATATATATATATATATATATATATATATATATATATATATATATATATATATATATATAGATAGATAGATAGATAGATAGTATTGTTTGTATTAATCTATTATTTTCTTCCCACTATTATCAAGATTCTACTACAGAATCCAGGGATAGCACTGTCTTTTCTGTCTCGTGTGTATATATATATATATATATATATATATATATATATATATATATATATATATATATATATATATATATATATAGCTCATTTAGATGCACAAAGCAGTGTCAGAATTATTTTCTCCTTTGAATATGTTCCCCAGTCATGTTACAATATTAGACTACTTCGCAGCAAATCCAGCCCTACTAAAAGACAAAAATCATCTTTTCTTGTCTATCTCATCTAGACAAAGGGTAATACTTCCCCTTGCCACAGCCAGATGTCACTAGATTTTAGCTTCTCTTCTGTACTGGTAACATCTTACAGTTTATCCTCCAAAAATCGAAGTTACTTTTTTGTTTTAATTGAATTGTCCGATGTTCCTTTTGGATTTATTGTGTATATTAATCATTCTGCTGAAATTTGTATACATTCTTTTTACATTGTCTGCCAATTTGAATGATTGTGTCACCTTTAGGGACTTTGTCCTTCTAGGACTACATCACACCATGCTGTCATTGACCTCAGCAAGGTCATTATGAGTTAGCGCATCTTTGACTTTGTCGTCTTGCTGCATTTCTTACAGGGATTTGGTTTTAGTGAGTTTACATGCTGCATTGCTAATATATGCTGTGTTTTTCCATTCTATGTGACATTTCAGTAGAAAGGTCAAATAAATACATGAGTGCATAATTTTAAAGTATAGTCTATAAGTTACACTTGATTTTTTCAATTACTTAGTTAATAATGGGGAATACATATGTGTGTGTTAGTAACATTATAAATTGCTAATTCATCCTTGCTTTCTATTGTGTCATTTCAGCAGAATGTCATCTAAAGGCTATAATGCACCTTCAGAGTATGGAAGTCTACTGTGACTCCTGTTTTGTATGTACTATGTATACATACATAGCTGCCAACCCTCACGTGATTTCAGCAGTTGCTGAAACGATCCAATACTGCTGGTCGTGATATTAGTAGAACTATAGCCGATTGAGACATTTGGCCTGGTAGCAAGCATTTTGACATATTTTAATCAATATGTATAAGAGTAGTTTTACAAATGCTTTTGAGAGAAATGACCCTAACCAGAATTTTGCTCCATGCATTGGCTGGCAACACTTATTTGAATTACCGTGTGGCATCAATATTGAAAATGTTTTTACCACCAAGGAAAAAGAAATGTATTGCACAAAAAAAGTTTACTTTGGAATATACCAAAAAAATTGGCTGTGCATTCAGTCATCAAATGCAGATATACTTTGGGATTTTTGCACACAGTGTTCCACAAGTTTTACATTGGGCATGGTGGCAGAGACGATGTGAAGAAGCACATTATGATTAGCAAAAAGCACATAGAAGTTGGGAAAATAAGAACTTGCAACAGATTTCAGTTCTGGAATATTTTAAGCTATTGTCAGAAGACCTGCAAGCTACTAATGCTGAAGCATTGTTTGTGAGCTTTTTAGTTGAACACAATTTATCTTTATTAGCTGGAGACAATGCTCAACATTTGTTCTGACAAATATTAGCAGACTTGAAGATCGCTTCATGAAATCCTGTCAAAATTAACTAATTTTTATCCCTATTTTCACTTATTGCGAGCCTAGAGGGTTGGCAGCTATGTTTTGTATATACTATATATACATAGTCTGTAACATGTAGCATTTGTAATTGGTCGAAAAAGTCTTGGCTATAGTATTGTTTTCCCATCTTATGTTATTTCAGTGGAAATGTCTACAAAATGCATAAAATGCACATTCAGAGTCCACAAGGAAGTGAAGGGAAGGAAAAATGAATTAGTCAAGGAAGACAACACACAGTTCATTGTTGTTGATACTGACTAATTGGGGAATGTTTACCAGTTTTAGGAAGAGACAGCCATGATTGCCAAGATTATTGGCCAGGCCTGCTCAAGATACCATAGCCAGCACTTTGACGGCTTCTGCCAATCTATACGTGATGTGACATGTCGCGTGTCTGTGACTCACATTATTCAAATCTTGCCCCTCCTCCAATTCCAGACGATCCTGACTGGGTCACTGTTGTCTTTAGAGGAAGTTTGGATGCAGGTAGCTCAGGAACTACCTCTCCACCTTGCCACCTAATGCACATGGGCATTTGGAGCCAACCCAACCCCCCTTCCTGCCTATGTTTGGTGGCCTCAGGACAGGATCTTCTCTGTTATATGTGCACCAGTATCAATTGTTAGGAAACAGTTGTACAGTGGTGGTAAGAAACTGAATTTTGAGCTCACTGCATCTCACTATCCCCTCAGATTAAGTGGGTGGAGAATGATCTAAGTCGTTTCATAGGGGCTTCAGGTTTCATTTGTCAACAACCCTCTCCACACCCCTTCCTCTCCTCATCACAGATACACCATCAGATTGGGAGAAGGATGCCTCTAAAACTGTTACAAGAGATATGTTCACTCATCAAAATAAAATGATGGACCTTGTGCAAAGTCTGCATCCCCTGGGGTTTTATTCAAGGCTGTTTCTTATTTGGAAAGCAAATGGCAAGTTGAGACTCATCATCAACTTGAGTGGCCTCAACCACTTGATTGCACCTCCAGAATTCAAGATAGAGAGAAAATGATCAATCTGCCTCTCCATTCAATTGGATGTGTATGCTGTTAGTCTCAATCAGACTGGTGCATATTTTCATGTCCCTATCTCCCCCCAACAGCGACACAATTTGTCAGTTCAAAGTTCTTCCCTTGAGCCTCAAAGTCAGCCCTTTGCTTTCACCAAGATTATGGATTGCATCATCATCCTGTTCAAATTGAAGTTGTTGCCAATGATGGCAGAATACCTGGACAACATCCTTCAGAAATACATGGTAAGTTCTATCCTAGCCCAGGGCAAGAATGGTCTCATCTTCCTTTTGGATCAACCAGGCTTTCTGTAATAAAAATCTCAAACTCATCAGGTCATTTCCAACAGGACTTGGGTTTCAGCAAGAGAGTTTTGCAGCTCCTTGGTTTATTCAATGTGGCAGCAAACTTGATCACACTTGGCCATCTTTTTATGTGTGCCTTAGAAATAACATTGCAAGCACTATGGTGCCTCTTTTGAAGTTCCCTCAATCATGACCACACCTAAGAGTCAATCATTCCTCCTTCAGTAGCACAACTCAGAATGGCTGACCATGAGAATACCGCTGGTGATGCCCCAAGCAGAAAAAATGGTATGTATAGATGCCAATGCACATGGTTTGGATGCCCACAGGATGCTAGATGTCAGTACAATTATCAGCCTGTGAGAGCCAGGGGAACGGCCTTTATACATTAGCATTCTAGAACTGAAATTTGTCATCAATGCCTTTCACTCTCTGGCAAAATGGTCCTCATGACTCACAAGATCAGTGTCACCTCGCGAAGATTACATCTTCAAAGCTTCTAGCCATCTCTGTGAGAATCACATTCAGACATTTCGATTTTGATATGTAATAGAAGCTGTTGGTGGTCATGCAGAGTTAACCTTCTTGAATTTTATCTAAAAGTAAAGTTACAGAGGAAGACTTTATATCTGGTTGTTCCAGTGGCAGCATCTCAGATGGCCACCAGGCCCAGCTAGATCAGTTAACAGATTTAACAAAAATACATTTCTTTAAAGGGAATACAAATCACATGTTAGCGTCACTGAATTCACCAGTGAAAGTTTGTACATAAGAAGATTTCAATATTAATCTTCATAACTGTATGTAAAGATCACAGGCCAAACTACCCCAGGCTGTGTTGCTTATGTAATTAAGAGAAAAAGTTATCATTTAAATGGAGAGTCAACCATCATTCCCTAGAAAGATGCCAGAGGAAGAGTTCAGATGCTCTGCACTTCCTATTCTTATTACTTTTTCTTTAAGGAACATATTAAAAGGAGAAAGCAAATTTTTAAGTAAATTATGTTTCATAAAGAATACTTACCCAAGCACATTACTTAAAATTCCACCCAGCCACTCTACTATGCAAGCATTCTGATCATTATTAAGGCTGTTGCATGTGATGCAACACTTTAGCTTAAAATTTGTTGACCTGCATTATTTGACCTGTTGGTTGGTTTGTTTTAAAGTGATGTTTACAAAGCTGTTGTGACTCAGAGGTTTGTGGATAATAGGTGAAATCTACACATGCTAGATTGATAACTGGCACTTCAGTAGATAAATTAGGAAGAAAACATTTGATTCTGATTTTCATTGTTGCTGTATACGCAAATGTTGCTATGTGGACTTTCCTCTCATTTTTTCACTTAATTTTTTTTTAATGTCATAATCTAGTTTGAATGAAGAAATTATTATCAAATTTACAACTGGATAAGTTATGGAAAATAAATTTCTTTAATGGAAATTAAAATCACATCTACCTATGGTAGATAAAGATCACAACTCAATCACAAGCTGACCAAACAAATTATCAGAATATTAAACAACAGACATAAATGCTCTCCAGTAATAGTAGCAGCGCATATATTGATTTTCGACATGAGTTTGTTCATAGATATTTAACTGAATACTTGTTTAACATCACAAAATTTCAGTTCATAATACAAAGTGCAACATATTAAATGTATCTAATGTGGAAATGTATAGTTCTGGAGAAATATATGGCAAATCATCAGTGACTGTCTTGGGGTGGATGATGGCACCAAAGTTCATACAAATTTACCACCTTAACTCTAGCTCCATGATAACAAAAATATAAAATTAAAATCTCTTTTTTTAAAAGCAAACTTAACGAATTTAGCATCCACAGAAATACTTGTAATATACAGTATATTATAATTGGAAGAACTTGGATTATGTCCTTTATGTCTTATAAAACACAAGGCTTAATGTTCACAAGCCATTGTAGCTGCTTTGGTTCATAGTTATCTTTCAGCAAATGGGAGATTTATGCAAATTTTAAACTCTTCTACATTTTTCCATTAGAATTAGCTTCACTTTCAACCCCTGATGTGGAAATGGACCGACTACTTGCCATGCAGTTGCAGCATGACGTCACTGACAACGAAGGTGACATTCCTGAGCGGTTCTATTCCATGGAGAAAAGTGAACCTCTCTTTCCTCCTTATGAGCCTGGGTTTAACCACAGTTCTTTTGACAATTTAAACATATTTTCGGAAGGTACAGTATGAAAAAAAATCTTGTCATGTATTACCCTTTGAGTTTTTAAGGTTCCAGGTTTATCATTTAGCTACTTGCCTTCCAGCCTGTAGTCTTTGGGCTTTGAGGAGGGACAGTTAATACTGACAACTACAGGCCTTTTTGGCCAGTTCAATTTTCACTAGACCTGGTTAAATTTTTATTTGGAAGGCCAGTTAATTTTCATGTAAGTTGACCCTGAAGGCCAGTGGAGAAAATAAGTCAACCAGTCAATTTCATGTACCTATTTCTTTTACTATAAACAAAATCATATTACCATATGGTAAGGAGCTAAATAAAGAACTTAATGAAATTCTGTTTAATTTGAATTGCATCTACTAACTACCCAAATTAATTACACTGCTTAGTTAATGGGTTCTTTAATTACTCTGATCCATGTGTAAATGTGAAGAAGAAAAAATACCCAAACTCTAGGTTTGCATTTTAAGAAAGATACCTGAGGATATTACAAGGAGGAAATGACTTTGATGCTTGTTCTTCAACAACTAAGGTAATATTGCCATGATGAACATTACTGTGTACTATGTTCCATTCATTCAGATCACTTTGGGCTTGACTACTGTGTAAATAAAACCTTAAACAAGAACCAGCCTTAGGGCTTGCAGAAATAAATATGTGATTGTGAAGATGATTGATGAAGTTGTCTCCCCATACAATCATAAAAAATTGCTGATTCACACTTACCCATCTTTGTCAATATGTTCAAAAATGAAATCATTTTGAGGGAGCCAGTGGCAAAATATATTAAAAAAATATTGGAATTACATTAATATGTTCACCATGTTTTATACATGCACTATTAAGGGAAGATGTATGTAACGGATTGTTACCCCTTGATTATGATCTGTGGGGGCAAGGTTGGCATGTAAATTTGTAATAAAAAGTGTGATAATTTTTCATCATGAGCCATATAAGTAGCTATAGTTAACAAATATTATGTCTTGGTCACATTTACTACCATTAAATTTAGGAACCCATCAGTGACTCCAAGATAGAAATTAATAGTATTTCTGTTTTTGATATTTTGTATTTTGGATGCTAGTTTTCTGTGTCCAGGAAGGATATACATTACAAATGGAAACAATTAAAATAAAGATTCTGCATCTTTTGGATGACTGTAATGAAATGCCGGAGGGCACATCAGGATTATTCACCATCCCTGCATGTGGAGTTCAGGATGCAGGGTTCTCTGGGTTTGACACAATTTGACCCATTTCTGATGCATGGAAATTTCAGTCTGTGCATTTTTTGACACAATTTGACCCATTTCTGATGCATGGAAATTTCAGTCTGTGCATTTTTTTGACACAATTTGACCCATTTCTGATGCATGGAAATTTCAGTCTGTGCATTTTTTGACACAATTTGACCCATTTCTGATGCATGGAAATTTCAGTCTGTGCATTTTTTGACACAATTTGACCCATTTCTGATTCATGGAAATTTCAGTCTGTGCATTTTTTGACACAATTTGACCCATTTCTGATGCATGGAAATTTCAGTCTCTGCATTTTTTGACACAATTTGACCCATTTCTGATTCATGGAAATTTCAGTCTGTGCATTTTTTGACACAATTTGACCCATTTCTGATTCATGGAAATTTCAGTCTGTGCATTTTTTGACACAATTTGACCCATTTCTGATGCATGCAAATTTCAGTCTGTGCATTTTTTGACACAATTTGACCCATTTCTGATGTATGCAAATTTCAGTCTGTGCATTTTTTTGACACAATTTGACCCATTTCTGATGCATGGAAATTTCAGTCTGTGCATTTTTTTGACACAATTTGACCCATTTCTGATGCATGGAAATTTCAGTCTGTGCATTTTTTTGACACAATTTGACCCATTTCTGATGCATGGAAATTTCAGTCTGTGCATTTTTTTACACAATTTGACCCATTTCTGATGCATGGAAATTTCAGTCTGTGCATTTGTTTTTGATGCACATGGATTTGAGCTGGAGCATCAGTCTTTATATACCTTGAATCACCTCTGGAATAATTTCCTACTGAGTGTACTCTGTCCATAACAAATTGACTGTATGTACCAGTCATTCATGTTACTAGACTGCTACCTACACCTTATCAGCCTCTGTGTAAGATCAATATGAACTGGCCAGAGCCAACTGGGTACTTTTGTCATGCTTCAGTGGCATAACTGAATTTAAAAAATGAAATGTATCAAGAATATAAAAGAAATGCACAATACATAGTCATTTCATTCATTGACATATGATTTTTAACCTGACTGTCACCAAGGGGTCATTAACACTGACATTTTATACGCTTTCCAAAGCAAATGGAATCTTCCATTGTAAATGCATACAGACTGCTCACTGTTTTTTTTTTCTGGTTTCTTGAACAGTCCATTTTATTAAAATCTTTGTTTTTTTGTGTCTAATACTTTCAATAACTAGTTATCATACTTCTGAACCAAACTGAACAAATAAAAAGGAGGAACTCTTGTATACCTGTGCTCAAAGAGATTTAAAACCATTTATGGAATTATTGATATTATCAAAGATGATGAACTGCATCATGTCTGTTGCTTGAAAACATAGATGAGCCCATACAGTTATGGCAACTATGTTACTAACAAATGTCCTAGGGCCCTGAGTGGCTGATTGGTCTAACCGTTATGGATCACTGCCATCTCACCTTTGTCAGTTAATGTGGGTGAGAAAGCCTGCCAGTAGCTTCTCATGGGTCAGTGGTTCTTCCCTGAGTTTTCCAGGGGTTGTTCTCCATCATTAATACTGGCCACCATGTACTATCTGGTGCTGAAAAATGGCGTTAAAAACTACAACAACAACAACAACTAACAAATGTCCCATTTGATTTGAAATGCCAACTAGTTGGCAGTGTTTAGGACTACCTGGCAACAAACAAGTTAGCCCTTATAGATCGAGGAATGAACTGAAAAAGCTGTTAATTGATTACCTTACTGGAGACGTTAAGGCAAGGTGTGGGATTTTTGTGATGTGTTATAAGTAATAAAGGATTTGGGGCCCTGAGTGGCTGAGTGGTCTAAAGCCTTCTCCGTTAAGGATCACTGCCATTTCACCTCTATCTGTCTGGGTTCGAGTCTAAGATTCAGTGAATGTGGATATGTGAGAAAGCTTGCCGGTAGCTTCTTGCAGGTTGGTGGTTCTTTCCGTGGATTTCCCAGTTTCTTCCTCCACCATTAATACTGGCTGCAATGTATAGCCTATCGTGTACTGAAAAATGGCGTTAAGCCCAGAATAACAATAATAAAGGAATCAAAAGAGGTAGATAATGGTTTTAAGTCTTTTAATGAAAACCGGGTGACCTTTCATTTTTTTTTTTGTTGAATTGTTCTTGCATTGGTATAGATATCTACAGAGGAATATTGAAGGAAAGTTGAAACATGTTTTAGTTCAGTTCATGTTAAAATGCTAGAACATAAGCTTTCTCCCAGTGCTAACAAATAACTTGTGTCTAATACATATGAAACTTTGGAATAGATCTTGTGACTAACTCAGAAACTTTCTGCTTTGGATAAACCAAGCTTGGAGAAATATTGGAGAGCAGTCTACAACATTGAAACCTAGCCACAGAAAAACTAAAGTTTGATCTTTCTTGCAGGCTGAGAATGCTAGTTTGTCATTGCGGTTGTTCATACAGAGAAGATACTGTCCATTTTTTGCAAAAAATAAAGTTGTTCAGGGATAAATCTGAACTAGAAAACTAATGAGAGACTCTTAAGTGAAACTTAATAAGCACAGTTAATGCCATCAGTAGTCACCAGTAAGTGATCTTATGAATGAAACTAAAAATGCTTGTGAATGCCACAGACATGTCACATTATCCTGACACCAAAATGAGCAGTCCTAACATTGGACTCTTAATACTAAGTACCAAGTCAGGCAACTGCTAGTACCATTTAATTAAGAAGTATTTTGTATGACTTAGCCGGGGTTTGAACCCGCAACCTCCCATATCTGGGGTGTATGCTCTAACCACTACACCACTGGAGCACTCACATGGAAAGCACAGTATTGTTTGCCTATCAATACCTACTATAAGCTGACATTTTTAAAAAAAAATATGATTCATGCAGAGTAGGGGGTCCTCTTCAAACATGATATACAAAATAAATTGATAAATCTGTGGTGATGTTGGAAACTCCAGTTTCTTGCAGTTCATAAAATTACTGTCCATTCAGTACTTTTATGTTTTATTGCCACTGTGGGTGGGTGTCAATAATACATCATTGCACTGATTATGGATGAGACACTATCCTGTATTAATCTTTTTAAAAAATTATGAATACTGTAAATATATATGTAATGCCATCAGCACATGTTTTTTTATTTCAGATATGTCTCTGATTCCTTGTGAGTTCTGTGGGCAGCCATATCCTGCAGATGACCTTGTACTTCATCAGGTAATAGAGTTTTCTATAAACTGAATTCTATCCAAATACATTTTCCCAAATATTTATATGATTACTTTATTATTAAGTTTATAATCTGACACAAAAGTGCCAATGACAGAGTCAAGTGTGCATGTACTCTCATAACATTGTTGTTTTTTTTTATTGTAGTTGCTAATTGGTGTCATATACATATGAAGGTGCTATAGTTTACCTATTGATCAGAATATTTGTTTGACAGACTGGTTACCACATTGTATAGACTGATGTACATAATCATTCATAAATTTAATACAGTGGAACCCCGCCATAACGCGCCCCGCATTAACGCGAATTCGGATATAACGCGGTCGTAGCATGGCTCCTGAAATTTCGTATATTCATTCACACATGGAAAAATTTTTGGGAGAAAAGTAAAAAAAAATAACAACAAAAAACACAAGAAATTAACTTCATTTTGGGCATGAGATTAGTTGGGACTTTTAAAATAATATGATCGTGGCATGGTTCCTGAAATTTGAAATTCATTTACGTGTATTTTTATGGGACCGTGAAAATATTTGTTTAACGTACGAGAAATAGTGTGTAAAAACGTTTATTATAATTTGGTGGAAGAATTTGCATATGACTTTTAAATAAACGATCGGAACTTAACAATTTATCCAGGTTCTTTAAGTGATTTTGGAGAAGAAATCGTGTATGAATTCTAAAATAATACGATATATATAACGTATGAGAAATAGTGTACAATGCTTGGCTTCTGAAATTTATCAATTTAAACAGGTTGTGGTGAAGCTCCGTATTCCACTCTAGAAGAGAAAACTGGTTTCAGTAGGTTTTTGAATTGCTAAGCCAAAGTAAACATTATCGGAAGTGTTACTTATTACGGATCCATGAGTAAAGCCAGTAAATCGTCTTTGTGATTGTCTTCCGTGAATTCAGTATACAGTCATTGCTCAAACAATAGCCGACATGGGCTTCTTATTTAGCTGCAATCACAGCCAAGCAGCAGACCAAGCTGAGGTTGATACAAGAGTCACACAATTTAATAAGTATCAAAGGACGAAAGCCGCCGACATGTATACTGTACTTGGCAGTGTGATCAAACAACAAACAGTTCAAAGTAAATAATATCCACTTTATTATCTGTAAATTAAAAGAGCTTGAAATTGTACATCCATTCAGCTTAATTTTGTTTTAAATAAAAAGTGATTCATAACCCTTGCCGGCCTTTATTACTTAGTTATCGAGCTTTATCTGTGTACGTTGTTTGCTTATATATAAAAAAAATATTTTACTGTTATGGAAAAGCAAGTTCAAAAACGGAAGTTGTTTTCTGCTAAAGAGAAACTGTATGCCCTAGATCAACTAAAGAAGGGCAAACAACAAACTCAGCTTAAAGACGATGTACCTTTAGCAGAAGAAGCACTCAAAAAATACGAGCACAGTCATCATGATATCCTTAACTGGTATTCAGTAGATGACATCTGCCCTATATACGAACACATATCAGATGACAAAACTGTTACAAATGTCAGAAGGAAGAATGAAGCTGCCCAATCATAACCTGAAACCAGTGACGATAATGATGACGATGACGATGGCACACCAACTCCCCCCCCAAGTGTCTGAAGCAGTAGTACCTTTAGAAGCAAGTTTAAGGTGGCTGGAAACACAAGATATTGACAGCGTCAAAGTCCTTCAATTAAGAAACACTCTTGACTTTGCTAGAACCCAACAGTTTGCGGCAAAGAAGCAAACGTCATTGAATATATTTTTTAAGAAATGATGAAATTTAAATTTGGGACCACACTGACTTTGCACTTTGGGCAACGATTAATTTAGCAGTTTTCACAGGTTTCTTTTGATGTTCACAAAATCTGAAATAAAAGTTATTTGCACGCTGAAATCATGCTTTGATTGTTAATTATTCTTGCAGTTGTCGCATATGATAAAATTTTAGCGGTATGAAATTTGTACAGACACCGTATGTAGACCCGGGAAAAGCTGCATGCAATGACCGTACGATATCAGACGGCAAGTAAATGGTTTCAATAGTTTGTTCATTCTATATTTTACACGATGAATTCAGACTATTACAAAATTATTGAATATTTAAATCTGTACAATTTTCAATGAAATTACATCCATTTTGGATGAACTGTATACCACGATGGCACGGTAGCATACAGTGTTGATGCACTTTTCATGATATAGCAATAGTCTGGCATTATCGGTCAATCTGTATTATCGTTCAAACAAATAAAAATTAGTAAATGTTTGTAATGCACAGTAATAACCTATAAATATCTTAGCCATCGATTATTTTGAATATATCTTAATTAATGCAGTCCAGTTAATATTCATCTGATGATAAGCAGACTTTTGATCATTGTACATGTATACACGTATATGTTCTCAGAAAAAAAGTTAAATATTATAAACCCCACATTAACGCGACCCCGCTTTTAACACGATCCAATTTTATGGACCCCCGATCATCGCGTTATAGCGGGGTTCCACTGTACTAGGTGGACACTGCCTGAGCCATGAGCTTGAATTATGATAAAAGATTTGTTTTGCAATAAACACAAAATGATTTCATCATTTTCTCAGGAACAAAACACTCATGTGAGAAAATACACCATTAATAAATAATTTGTAAATAATTTATGGAAAAAAATGGCCACTCCTAAATCAGTTAGAAGTGTACTTAATATCATGAAAAATTATTCCATGCTTTTTGCAAGAATAATATTATTTTCAAGATAAACTAGGAGACACAATAAAGTGTTTCCTTGATATGTGTAACAAAAGAGAATAAAATTTTATTTAGAATTATTTTATAAAACTTCAAAGAATCGATGCTTTATAAAAGTAGATGTCTTAATTTTCATAGTTTTTCTGGAGAAAACCCCCCACTTATTTGGTCCTTAAATGTGTAGATTTGCCTGTCATAGTTTGCATATGAATGGGTATTTAATTTATGGATTATTTCTACAGATGCTGAAACTAAAGAATACAAAATAAGAAAACTATGCCAGCAAAATATGGCAGTCACTTTACTGATTAAAACAATGCTGTATGCGTATAAATCAAACATCTGCCGAGATCAGTTACTTACGCTGTATTTTCACCGAAGTGCTTCACATCAGAGGGAGCTGATGCTATGATGCTGCCAACAATACAAAACTAACTGTTATTAAGTGTATGATCTCTTATTTAAAACACTATCTTTAGAATTACACCATCAGTCTTTTCTAATGACCGTGGCATAAACACTTGGTATAGGAGTGGTAAACTTTTAGTTAGACTCCCTCACTTTTGGATCATATCATTTGACATACAAACCAAACTCAAAATCAGCTGACCCTAGCTCATGCAGTTAGTAGTGACAGTTGTCTTCAGAAACCATCAATTATGTTAAGATGCTGCCTAAATTGAAAGATAATGGAGTAACTCCTTTGTGCCTCATGTATGGTCCAACAGCAGCCACTTCACTTGGCAATAAATAAGAACAATATAGAAGAGCTAAAATCACACATTAACACCTGGTATGCTAAATAGGTCATGGGGACTGTAAGGGAAAAGATCACTGGTGAAGATTAGAGTCTCATATTAGTGGACCTAACAATCGAATACAGTTGAACCCACTTATCTCAACCACAGTTAACTCATTAACCCTATAGTCGACATTTTGAAGTGAAACTGCCAAATTCTCTCTTTGTCTTAGCATTTTCTCATTGGTTATGTTGATTCTTTTATGTCGATGAAACCTAATATCTCAAGTACAAAAGAAAGCCAAATTTGCCACATGACCAATCGACATCGATTTTTCCCTTATTGGTGACAGACATTTTGGTTATTTAATTTGTACAAACAATCATGGATTTGGACTGGATAAATTAAAAGTGAGAATGAAAGGAAGCCACAAACTTGACTAAGCAATGAATTGGAATCAATCAGTACACAAATGATCCTTTGTTTGTATTGACAACCCCATCTTAGCAGTGCATTGTTACATCATAATCTGCTTATGCTGATGTAGGGCAGAGTACTGTATGCTGTGACAGTAATTCATGCTACATACCTACAACTGGCCAACTTCTGAAGACAGGAATAGAACAGATAAAATTAATGGAATAGCTAATCCTTCTGTTTGTTGTTATAGATGGGATAAAAAGTTAAAACAGATGTTTTATGATGTATGGCAATTTATCAAGGCAAAGTTTATCAATTAGTTTACAATGGGCTGTAATAGTTTGAAGGAGTATGTCACCAAACATAAATCCAGGCGAGGTAAATAATATTTGTGCAGCATTTTACTCATTGATCTTTTCGTGTAAGTTTTTTTTTGTGGGAATGGAGATCCTATTTTGCAAGAACATAGTCTTTTGATTTTTTTAATTTACCTTTTGCGATTGGTTATGTTTATACTAGCTTTGGACTTGGCAATAAAATGATCATACTTGGTTCACTGTGCATTTTAGACTTTGCAAAGAAACCATAGTAACCGTGTATATGATACTTTTCAGAGCTGTCAGAGTAAAATGACTCACATATTTAATTTTGACACTGGTTAGCTTTTTGTAAAAACGAACTACACCCTGCATGTTTTTTTGTGATTTTGTGAGCGATCTTTGAGTTTGCAATGGTGGAGAATATAATAAAGGTTTGTATCAAGAATCATTGGTGGTTTGTACTGTATACTAGTAAATCTCTGCTGTTGGTGCACACATGCCTTTTGTTGTTAGCAAATATGTAATTACATTTTTACAGTATGCCGATCACTTCATCAAACAAATCGTGGCAATGCTGTGGTGTAAAAAAACTTCCAAAAACGTGCATGTACGCAAATCATTTACATAAAAAAATTTTTTAAGCACGTTAATATATTGCCATCATATTGGTGTTCATTTATCTCCATAGGTTATTTCGACACTTTTTGGCAAACCCCTAGCCCAGTAACATAACCAAGTTCGACTGTAATTTGACCTAATTATCGGTCTCTCTGAGAAAGCTGAACTTCATTTCAACAACTTGGGATTATTTACCTGATAAATTTTGTGTACCAGTGGACTTGATTGATGTGATGTTGATTCCATGGTTTTCTCTAAAGAAATTAGTAAAAGTGTAAGCTTTGTATTCTGCTGTAGTGTATGCACATCATCCTTCCTGAGCAGACCTGAGATACAGCTGCCAGATCTGGCGCTCACCAGTTATTATGTACTTTTGAGAGAGTGATTTATGCAAGGTGAAGTTGTTTGCATTTTAAAAATGCATAGTGGAGAGAATGTTGGCAAACCTCTATACTACTTTAATGTAATGTGGCTGAAATTTCTTTGGATATTGTACTTTTGGAAATTTTAAATGATCTTAGGACACTGCTTACTGCTCCCTTGTGCTCCAAAAATCAACCTGAATTTGTCTAAAGTATACTATTCTTGGCAGCTATTAAAATATGGAAAATGAATTTTGCCAAACTAGACAATACCAGCTTCAGAAAGAGCAATGAATGAATTATCAAATACATAAAATGTAAAAAAAGTTATCAGCTCTATTTTTTTACAATTTACCTTTGAAGTTCAAGAAGTGAAAATGAGCAAGTAAATCAGCACTTTTTTGAAAGGTGCACATCTGGAGTAAGGCCAGGCTGTATACTCTCTAACCCATATTACACCCATCAATCATACATCAAAATAAAGGGGAATTAAAGGTTCTTTGAACAATACCTAAGATATACAAAGTCTCTTTTAAATAGCCAGTATAACTAGTGAGGAAACCCAGGGAAACTTCTTTTTCTTTAAAATTCTAACCCTATGCTATATATGAAACCGTAGAGCACCACAAATGCTTATCAGTGGATGAGAATAGAATGCTGGGATTTCACTAAAAAAAGTACCAATAGGTGTCATTTCTGGTTGGTACTAAATCAACATGATGCCAGTCTTACATACAATATGACTATGGAGGCTGTCTTACTAAAGTATATAGAGCTATTTTTCCTGATCAATGGCTTTTGCAAGATGGCATTTTCACCAAATGACCCCTATGATGTCTGATTGGTCCTAAATAAAAAAGGTGCTGATCTGACCTCCATTATGACCACTATGGTTGCGATCTTGAAAATTTTGGTATTGCTACTGTAACATGTAATTCTCCTAAATGGATACTCACTCATAGAGTTATTTGGTTTTGACTACAGGATTTCTTAATATGATACCTAGTTGGCCTGGTACAAGGACACCTCCCCCCTCCCGGATATCCCCTCATCGGACCTCCCTTTCCCTGACATTTTTTTCTGAATACGAATAGACGCAAGTTAAGTCAGAGATTCAAAGACAACTTTGGTCTCTTTTTTTTTCAGAGGAGCTTCATTGACTTTTTTTTTTGTTTCAGTCTGCTTGTGGTCATGATGTAATTGGCCTACATTTGCCTCATGCTGCCGATGATGACCACAGTAACAATCGCCTTGACAACAGAACAGAGCATATGCCAGCATCACCACGACAACAGCCAACCATTATTGACAATCTAGGACGCCTCAGAACTGATGAACTGTGAGAAATCTTTAATAATTTCATTATTAGCTCCACTAGTTATAAAACACTGTTGATTCACAGGTGCTAGTTAACATCTTAAAAACCACTCAACAAAATATCACCAAATTTGACAGAAAGCATTCTGGCTTAAAAAGAGCTTTAGATTTCTTCAGATGATGCCCATTTATCATTAGATAGTATTGATTAGATGCCATTCTTACCATCAGATATGGCCAACTTTACCAAAATTGGAAAAAATGACTTCTGAAACTTCTCCGTAGAAATTGACCAAATTTGACAGAAAGCATTCTGGTAAAAATGACTTTATTAATAATGCTCTTTCACCAATATATTAAGAAACACTCTAGGTTAATAATTTCATAATATTATTATCAAAAATAATAGAATCAATTTAAAAGACTTTTGTTAATTACCAGTGTTTAATATGGTGGATACCTTCATAGGAGTACTAGGTTTGATTCCCAGACTAGGTTGGCTAGGCTACTCTTTTGTATACTTAATCAAGACACTTTATGATAAGATAAGATAAAAATTCTTTATTTCAGACTGCATAGTCCATACATCTAAATTAAAATATGGATATAGAGTAAAACATTGTAAACATAAAAGAACAAGTATATAAATACATTTACAACAATTAATTGTGCCCTGCATTGTTAAAAATGAAATTAAGTGGCACATTTAAAGAGTAATTTGTTCTATCTGCTTATAATATGAGAATTTAAATGAATGTCATAGTTTCAAAGTGATTTCAAAATACAGTTCTCACTATTAGATAGTCTTGTTATCATTGAGAATACACACTTTCTCATTACTTCCTCAAAACTGAATACATTATAACTTACAAACATGTTGGAGGCACTGTTCCATCTAGGAAGAACTAATAAAAAGCGAAGTCTATTATTATAATTACTAGTTTTCTTTTCACATTTTCACTAAAGTTTGTCCACAGTGGAGTACAGTACATAGTACAGCAATAAGATTTGAATAATCAAATTTTAATACTAAATGTGTAACAAGGCTTAAATTTGCGTAGAAGCATGTTTGTTTGAGTATATAAATATTGATAATGTCTCATCTTATTTTCATTATTTGATTGATTGGATATCAAAATATGACCCAAATACATATAATTGTCAACATAGGTAAGAGCATTGCCTTTAAGATGTACAGAGGGAGGTGATGGTAATTTAAAAGAAGTTGGCTGAAAGACCATGCATTCTGATTTTTGTGTATTATAGATGATATCATTCTCTAATGCATATTGTTCACATATCTTCAATAATTTTCTTAAACCTGTGACAGACAGACTTCTCATTGACATACCATCAGTTAAAGAGTGTCCATTGATCAAATGCCTTATTAGCGTCTAAAAAGCATGCAAATACTGGGCTGCCATGTTCCACATAATAGCTGACGGTTTCCTTAAAGGCATATAGATATAAATCTGTAGAATTCTGCTTTTTAAATCCAAACTGATTATCGGAGATTATGACTTTGCATCATTGCCAAAAAAAAAAAAAGAAACTAAAGTAACAAGACAAACACCTCAAAGCACACTTAGCCCTAAGTATCAGAATTTCTCTTCTTTTTTGCAAGAGAATATTTTCTTGGAAAATAACACATTTTTGTAAAAGCCATTACAAATTTATGAATATTCATGCATTTTGTACTCATGGACAGTATTATGTCTGCTTTTTACACTTACCATATATACTGGCTTATAGATCTGCCATCATATAATGGATTAGTAGATCCGGTTCTATGCAGTTTTTTTTTTAGGAATAATCAGTAGTACAAACAGCATAGACTCAGATTTGCCAGCACATTATGCAACAGCAGATCAGGGTATGTGTTGTTTGCAGTTGGTTTTGACTTATAAGTGATTATATATGGTAATTCAAAAAGTAATCAGTAGATTGGATTTCTTTTCCCAGTCCTTTAATGTATCTACATCTGCCTATTCATCCTTTCTGTGTATAAGTGTATCTCTGCATCAACTCATTCATCCTTTCTGTACATCATTGTATCTCTTTATCTGCCCATTCATCCTTCCTGTCCATCAGTGTATCTTTGTATCTCCCCATTCATCCTTCCTGTCCATTACTGTATCTGGTATAATGGTACCAATTGTACAACCCCAGGTGGGAGAAGCTTAAGGTGTAGGGAACATTGCATTCAGAAATAAACGACAAAACTAGCCGTGATTGGTGCATTATGTAAGAGTTGTACTTTCTATTAGGCTTTAAAAAACGTTGAGCCTCTTGGCAACATGTGAAATTATGTTAATTCATATATAGATCACATTTTGTATATTTAAAATTTTTTTAAAAATGTGGTACACATGACTGAAAATGTATCTGGTGTAACTAGATAACTCTTACCCCTGTCTAGTTCCAGCAGAGTTATCTCTCTTAAACACAATGGAGTACCTATTTTCGATGTTATCAAATTAACAATCTAACATTGTTCTCTGTGACAGTATGTGACATGCATGCTGATGTAGGATAGAAAGTATATTTATTTCGCAAAACATTAGCATTGCGGTCTATGGAAAAGCAATTGGTACCGTGATACCTAAAGGGAAGAACAGCCTCCCAGTGTATCCATAGAAACGCATACATGTTGGCGGCATTTATGAACTGTACTAGTTTGTTGTAGGAAAACTAATGTATGCTGAACATTTTGGTCAAATATTGGCAATCTTTTAAGAATAAAATGTATAAAATCTTAAGAAAATAGCACAAGTTGACTTAGGATTGGGGCTTTTGATGTGACAGACATAGACTTATATTACCTGATGGTGATGGTTTCATTTTTGTGTTGTCAGCTCCAAGATTGGCAAAGATGCACCAAAGTAAGTTATGTAAACATATTATAGTAGATTTTGGCCAAATATTGACTATTTTACCTGTCAAATATTATAAATCATGCAAATTAAAACAACAGGCCCAACATTATTGAGTGGTAACCATATTAGTCACATATTGCCCATTCCTTCCATTCAAGTAATCACTGTTATTCAAACTTTGCATCCCATCGCAAGAATCTAATTGGCATGGGATCATATCCGCATGTTTATGGAAGGCTGTACTCCAGATGTTGGCATTGTAGACAACATGAAATCAAACAAGCCGCCTCACCTTTTAGAACAATATTACATCACTCTTGAGGACTCCATTACATACAGAAGCCGGAATATTAGGTTCCCACTTATCAATAGTGTATATCTTGGGATAATTTAATTGCATTGTTAATACATGTGTTAATAATGCCATCTCTATTACATAGATAATATATTTGAGGAAATAAAATGACCACACCTTATGTATATAAATCAGTTATCTCCCTTACACCAGACAGAACAATTCAAGAAATAAAAACTTTCATTTTCAGTGACTGGTTATAAAAATAAAGAGAAGATTTGTGAAATACTATATTAGCCCTCAGTCTTGATGAAAATATAAGTAAAAGCAATTTAATAATTTCTCACAGTAACTTTTACATGTTTAAAACCAGATAAGTGATGTTTTGTTTGGTTTAGGTATTTTTCTGCATAAGTTTAGCCAGTTTCTATTAATTTCTTATATAAAAGAAATGTAAATTATATGCATCTATATCTTCTAAATTATTTGCCCATATGCATTAGATGGGAATGAACACCACTTCACTTGAAATTTTATTGCATGTGATAGATATTGTTTCACATGTGCCTACGGACTGTCCTTGGACCAATGGGGTACTGCCTCCATATATTTGTCCAAGGTAAGGTCATGAAACTTTTGCTTCTCATTTTCCTCATTGCTGCTTTTGTCTCCTTTGATTCCTTTATCATAAGTTACAGCTCTCTTTTAGATACACACTTTCCTCCTGTTTTAACTCCATTTGACTCACTTTACTTATTGTTTATCTTTGGCATTTTTCTATATTTTATTCCCCAAATTTCACCCCTAATGCAGCATAACCATTTAAAAGTTGTGAATATACTATATTTGGTGACAGATTGGCTTATTTCATTAATTTTATTCACTACACTAAGGAGGGAAGGTTTCTATTTGTATTACCAAGAGGATGGGTAGGTTGACCTTTGTATGAGGACTGGAGGTTAGTGACCTCATGTATCTGCAGACTGTGTAAAGTGTTGATTGCTTATACTTTATAATAAGATTGGTTCATATCCACCTGTCTCTGGTGTTAAGTTCTGCATCTACCAAACAAAGATAAAGTCCTTTAGTTTAGGTGAATTGTGCTTGATGAAGTAGAAGAGGTATGTACTGTTCAGTACACTGACCTTTGACCTAATTATTACATAATATGATATGATGTGATTTATCCCATATCACCCATCTGAAGTTCAGTAAGTGTTGATGTGAATAAAACACAACTCATAGTTAAAACAAATCATTTTATTCCAAAAATATGGTTTGTTAGTAAAGCACACATATGAAAACAGCAGCTGAAAAAGTTCAAAGACAATTACATACACATTAATATAAAACACAGTTAAGGTATCTCATAAAATTGCTTCTGACAAGCGAGACTAAGTACATTTGTCACTTGTACAGTCCCAAGCTATATCAAAGGTTATTGAAAAAATTAAGGTTGGCTATAGGTATAATGGTACCAATTGTACAACCCCAGGTGGGAGGAGCTTAAGGTGTAGGGAACATTGCATTCAGAAATAAACAACAAAACTAGCTGTGATTGGTGCATTATGTAAGAGTTGTACTTTCTGTTAGGCTTTAAAAAAAGTTGAGCCTCTTGGCAACACGTGAAATTATGTTAATTCATATATAGATCACATTTTTTATTTTTTAAGATTTTTTAAAAATGTGGTACACATGACTGAAAATGTGTCCGGTGTAACTAGATAACTCTTACCCCTGTCTAGTTCCAGCAGAGTTATCTCTCTTAAATGCAATGGAGTACCTATTTTCGATGTTATCAAATTAACAATCTAACATTGTTCTCTGTGACAGTATGTGACATGCATGCTGATGTAGGATAGAGAGTATGTTTATTTCGCAAAACATTAGCATTGCGGTCTATGGAAAAGCAATTGGTACTGTGATACCATCTGTGCATCTGCCCATTCATTCTTCATGTCTCTACTGTATCACTTTGTTGATTACCTCAGTTTAAATTAAAAGTGTAGTTCTGAATACATCTTGGCTTGATTATAACCTGCTTTCCAGGATTTTACCAAATTTGCTGCACAGAACAAAAGTTACTTTGTATTTCTATCTGTAACTATCAAATTTGTCATGGGTCATTTGACCTAATATCCAGGATGTATTGAACATTATTTCAAAATACTGTCTTATGCACCAGAAGTATGGATATATGTGAGTTCCAGTTTTCTAATAACTTACTTTTTTTGCGTGCATGTGTGTTGCAGTGATCCAGAGTTTGATCCCTTCAGTACTGGGAGTATCGCGGTTGTTGCCCGACATGTGGAATTGTTACCCTGCGAATTCTGTGATGTATTGTTCCCAGAAGATCTTCTTTTTCAACATCAGGTAAGGAGTATATCTAATGATATATTAACTGCATACATCAAAATTATTAAAGTTGGGTGGGGCTGCACCTATAAATAAATTTGATTAATAAATACAATAATAAATATAACTGTTAAACAATTTTGATTTTTTAATTACCTTAAACAAACCTAAAGCTGATAGTAAATAAGTTTAATTATTTTCTAATCTTTTATTAGTGCAATGTATTTTGATTCTTTTTTTGTGTTACAGATTTTGCTGTTAAATCATTGTTTCACCTGCGTAAGTGAGGTGAGACATAGTAGTCATTTTTTTGGCGACATTGGCGATGGTGTTATCAGCAAGTTTTATGTTCAGGATTTTGAAAGCCAGAAAGATTTGTTATGTTGATAAAGATGCAGACACAGTCGAGATGGCAGGTTCTGTGAAGTTCATTTTGGTGAATTTAACATGTAGCAAACCATAGAGACATAGGTGATCAGCGGCATGTGTTGTACTTTTAATTGAATCTATCAGTCTTGACATGATGGATAAAACAGTTTGAAAAAAGTAAAGACAAGTTACTGGTAATAACTTAATTGAAAGTTGTTCCTCACTTTATTATGGAAAATATTAGTGTCCAGTATAGAGTAGTTTGTACCTACAAAAGAAGTCACCTCTAATAGCTTACATTAATACAGAACCAAAGAAATCAGCTGCATTGTCATGAAACTAATGGAACCTTTCTAAAGATTGATTGTTGACTTCACCCACCACTCATTCAAATATTAGCTGATTGCAACTAATAATTACTCACTGACCACTGCTGCTGTTGGATAGGACACTTTAATAAAGTAACTAAGTAATATACTGATTTGACTAGTCACAATGTCATAATTCCTTGTCCAATTTCTGTAGAATTTATGTCCAATATGAAGATTTTGATTTTTATGTAAATTCCTATCTTAACAAGTAGGCAGAATAATTACCTCTAATTGGCTGATCCATAAGTTGTATGTCTTTGTTATACACTGTGTATGGATCATTATTACCTTCCTATCTATCTGTTGATCTGTCTGCCCCTACGTTTTCATCTATTTTTATTAGGGCTCAATCAGTTTAAAAACTCTGGTTAGGCCAACTCAGATTTTTAACAAGGCTATTTGCTAGACTTAAATAAATTTAGTTTGATTTTAAACTTTGGTTATATTTTATTGGGGGCTCCAGTCAGCTGTCAGATGTAGAATGGCTTGTTACAGCCTTAAGGTTGTTGGAGGTTCCTAATGGAGGAAACCTCTTAGTCTCTGTTCATTACATGTAGTCTCTGTTCATTACATGATGAAAGATAAACATTTTTTCATAGTGTTTTGCTTTTTACTTTGATATTTGTTTATTTTAAAGTTCCTGCATGTGAAAAGATGAATTAAAAATTTAATACAGTAATTGAGTTGATAAACAATTAATATACTCCTCGGCATTGTTTGTGTAAACTGTGCATTAGATTTATGTGCAGTATGACAGGACTTCTTCATTCTTTCCTTCTGGTACCTGTGCAGTTGAAAATTGTTGTTGAAAACTTGAAAGTAGCTGTCTGCAAAGTATCATGGTAATAAGACTGACTATTAATCCAATGAAAATTGATGTCTTTGAGAATTGAAACTTGACTTTGCATTGGTTGCAGCATTTTTGAAAACTTATTTTTAATTTTACAGCCTCTGTGTGATAAAAATGCCACTAGTACACCTAGAGTCACCACACCTGCGACAAGAACCACACAACCAAAGAAAAAGTTGTCAAGCACCCCCCCTTCATATGACATTCCAAATATGCGCTCACATCGGCATCAACCTCCACCACACTTAGAGTGGCAGGAGGATAGCACAGAAGACCAAACTAAGAGTAGGTCAAGTAGAAGTAAGGTGTCATCAAACATTGTCAGCGGCATTGGAGCTGCAGGAGGCACTAGAAGCAACCTCGGCTCATTTGGGATAAAATATGGAGGAAAGTATGATCATCAGGATCGTGATCATGGATCCAGCTACCCGCAGCCAAATCTTCTGTCTGGACAAAATTTGAATGTTGATAAAGAATCAACAAGGAATGTACCAGCAAGAATAAGAAAATCGGTTAGTGATACAAAAACAAGTACACTAGAAAGCCTTTTAAAAGAGACATCAGACACCCAACAAACACATGACCTTCTTGGGCATGTCTCCTCAGGGAGGAAGAATCAGAAAAATGACATGAACAGCCTGCGTCAGAAAAACGTACCCATGGGAGTTAGAGGTAACTGGAGAATTTTAAGATTGTAGATAAAAGATAATTATAGTAAAATAGTTTGTGTTGATTCATTTCATTAATTTCTTTATGTAGCTCAGTGTATATGCCAGATATTGTATGACCAGGCTTAACAGCAGATTGGTTACTCACATAAAGTTTGTTTGGTTGAATTTTAAATTGTCTATAAAGGTTAGAAAAATTAGTTTACATTGTGACATATATATGACTCTTTGTAAGATGAACATGGGATTTCATTGTTTGATTTACCTAAAATTTGATGGGTTTAAAAGTAATATTTGTTGCAGGTAAATATGTTGATGAACACATATGCACAGGACAGCAAATTAGCAATATCTTTGTTTTCTCCTTTGTTGGCACTAAATAACAAAATCACTGTATTTGCTAGCCCGTAAGTCGATGTGGAGTATAAATCCAATCAGCAACTTTGGCAAATTTTCCATCCTTCATACACATACAAGTCAATGCTGAATATAAGACAAGGCCAGATCAATACCTCAGATTGTCTTTTTCACTTCGTTCCACACAGCATCATGTATTTTATTCTATCTGTAACTCAGTAACCTTTTCAGTCAAGATAATTAATTATTTTGTTTCACATGAAATATTTTAAATGTATTTTGCACTTTTTGCAATATACAATGACACTGTCCTGAAAGTTTTGTGAGTTACAGATAGTATAAAACTCAGTATGCTTTGTGAAATTTGTGAAATTAAACTATAATAACTTTTGGTTTCATAAATATTATAAGTATCACTTTATGCTATTTCAGATTACCAGCAATAAGGAAATTACACCATTAATGCTGAAATCTTTTTCTGCAGTTTTTTGGGAAGAGAGATACAGAGAGAAGGATGCATATGTATTTTTGTTCTTATTGGTCCCGTTTAGTTTAAAGCTTTTGTCAAAGAGAGAAAAAATTAATTACTGAAATGCTAAATGTAAACTCTGAAAATGTATACCATATTCCTTCAGGGTTTAAATATTCAAATGGTTATACCCATATAGACTCCAGTTAGGGTAAATTCCAAGAATGACCATTTTGCATGTTGTTTATGCTATACTTTGCAAGTATAACCACCTCTCCATTCCCCCAAATTTTTTTTAAAAAAAAAGTTAATGTATTCTTCCTGTATTTAGGTGGCAAATGTTTTTTTTTAATCTTTGCTCATGCTAGATGTTACTTCAAATTGCTGTCAGTTCCATTCAAAATTTGAGGAAATGTCACTGGCTGAGAAATTTACATAGTAACCAACTGGCATTTCCTTTCATTATATGGTACAGTATTCATAATACCCATGGGTAGCCTTATCTCCATGTTGGTAGCCTCACTAATGTGATCTGGTCTGCCAAATATTGACCTCAAGCAGGTGTTAGCTTGGAAAGACAGCATACAGTGTAGCATATTTAATTGGAAAGTAAATACCACTACAAAGCCATGTGATTCTTGTATAATGGAGGTGGCAACAAAAATAGAAAAAATTGCTTACCTAATGGTATTAATTGATAATGGAATATGGTACTGCACTTGTACACCAGTAAGATCAGTCATCAGGTATATAATACTCTTCAGATTTACAATCATAAATACATCTCTCTTGTCTGTCTGTCTGTCTTTCAATGGGGCATAAGTTTTATTTGATCATTAGGTGCAGGAAGAAAATTATGATGGAATATGTCTTTGTCATCTTTACTCATCTTCTAACTTGTAAATTTTAACACTCATATATGTAATCAAATTTAAACAATATATATTACAAACAACATACATTACTGGTGCATGGTACACCAATGCAATTAAATCTGATGTATGTTAATTTTTAATACTGACGATCATGTAATTGTTTAAAATACACAATGTGGGAACCTAAATTTTTTCATACTCTATCTCTTCCCTAGAATGAAATATTTCTTTTACACAATATTTTTGGTACTTTTAGAGAATTATTTTCCATTTGAAAAAATAAAATATAGTGATTCAGATGACATAATCTATGTATAAGTCAATTTGGAGTTTAAGAAAAAGCTAAGATTTTCAGGTCAGAAAGTATTGTCTTTTAGGCTGGCAAATATGGTATGCTATATAAAGCATATAGAGTTTTAAATGTGACCTGGCCGGATCTTACTTTACAAGTGCATTTGCATAGGTTATACTGATCTGAATGTCACTCAGCCATGTCTGTCAGGTTGTGAAATTAACCTAGGATGTAATTCGTTGCCATTGAGATCTGTATTCTGAATTACTTTTATTTACATTGAAGATTTTGGTAGCTGAAGGAGACAAAGTCACAATCAGAATGACTTCAGCCTTTGTTATCATAGCGTGTGGTTCACTCAGCCAAAAGCAAATCTCAAAACACACCAGGTTGATGAGTATTCCTGCAGCTTTTTCTGATGTTATTTGATGTCCTGATGGAAATTGTCAAGTGATGATTCAGTTGAGGTTATATGTAGCCTGCGGGAATGCACCCTATCAATTTCATTGAATTGCTGACATCCTGTGCTTTTTAAGCAATTGTCAAAATTTAATAATATCTTTAGTTTACTGTGTCAGCAGAGGAGTTTCCTGACCTCATTCTTTGCTGTGGAAATAGAGACAACAACTGTCCTTGCTAAAGATATTTTAGAATTTGAGGTCACTTGACAATACCATTCATTGAAAAATGGCAAAACAGTGGAGGCTAACTAAAGAAGAGAAAATTATGAAAATCTGACTGTCACTGGGACTGTTCACAGGAAATTTAAAAGAATAAGAAGCTGTACCAGATGCTGAGCTGCAAAAAGAAAAGAAAATTTAACTTTTTCTTGAACTTATCCATTATTGAAAAAGACAAAAGACAGAATAATATGTGACATCTATTGTTCTCCAATACAGGAGAATTCATGGAGAATTCATTCACCGTGGGATGCAATAATTACAGGATAAAGACATTGAGAAGACTCACATCTCGCCTTCCAGGATCACATTAAGTCTATTAAAGAAATAATGTGGAAAAATATGATGCAGGTTAATGTATCTTCTTTACTGCTTTTCAACAGTTGACTCATTAAGAATATTTCACTCTGATAAATTTAATCAACCAATGGCAAAAAGCCCCCAATTTGTTCAGTGACAGTTTTAAATAAACTTACTAATACAAGATGAACAAATGACTAGACTAAGCACATCAGTAGTGTGTAGTATTGTAGCAAGTTATTGCAGTTTAAAATGTGAATAAAAATGTTCAATATTGAAAGATACAGTATTTACCATATATATTGGGATACAATAAAATAATTTTTTTCTGTCCCAGAACTTATGGTGAAACTTTTTTCACCTAAGTCATATGTCCCAAGACCTAAGAAAAGAATTAACTTGTATTGAATTTGTTTTCTGCTCCCCCCTTCCAATTGCACTTTGCAAAAGTAGATAAACAAAATGCTTATTTGATCATAAAATGAAATAAACTAACCTTTAATTGTTATCATTTATTCCTGTTTGCATCATGAGCATTAAAGAATAAATATATCCACGCACTCTGTATATGTAGTGTAGGCTTCCATGCTGTAGCATGTATTGCTTATGTCCAATAATGCATGACATATTGTTCATTGACATGAACATTGAGAACCAAATTGTGTTTGATTGTACTCAAGAGTTTGAATATTATATCTGACTGAAAACTGGATCCAACAAAATCGAAGATGAGAAGAAAATAATCAATTGATCGTTTGAAGACAAGCACCATACATGCATGACAAGGTGTTAGGTGCAAAATAACCAAGACTAAATTATATTCAGGTCAACTATATGACAGTATCTCTCAAATAAAAATCATTATTTGAAAATACATTTAAACGAGTGCAGATAACGATCTTTTTCGCTAGCATGGGTTACAAAAATTATAATTAGAGCAAGTTATTGCTGTGTGAGCTATTTACTCACATATATGATTGTCCATTTGTATTAATTATGACTACAGATGCCAAGCAAATAGAAGCCTTGGTGTTGAATAAACACACCTGGCAGTGAGCAGTTAACTCGTTGTTTGAACATACTGATAGGACATCAAATTATTTTTTTTACAGAGAAAGCCAACCTTGGAAGCTGACTTTAAATAATACTTTAAAGCCATTTATTATTTTTTGTTCTTCTTTTTTTAAAGGATATCAGTACAGTGGGTTTTTTATTACAAAGCAGGCCATTCTCAGAAGCCAATTTGGAATACTTTAAAGCCAATTTTTTTTAGGATATCAATACATTGATTATTTTATTACAAATCAAGCTGACCTCTGTAGCCAACTTTGGATCCTTTTAAGTGTGCACAGTCAACATTCTTGAGCTTTTATCTTAAAGACTTTACTCTACAGTGGCATACTCTGGTTCAGTTAGGCCCAGTCTCAGTTGCACAAGCGGCCGAAACTTTTATGTGGTAAGATCTCATTATTTCTTCTTTCCAAACATGATCCATGTTATTTCTCATTGTGCTGCTCACATGTAGGATAGTAAGTTAATCTTCATATGGAGAATCCATTTTCTCCTCTCAGAGATTACATGGAGTATAGGTTGAATCAACATCCCTTCTGCCTATTATCTATTCTTCTAACGATTTGAAGGGGGAGGGCCAAGTAGCCAAGTGGTCTAAAGCCCTGTCCGTTACGGATCACTGCCATCTCACCTCTGTGGGTTCGAGTCTAGGATTTGGCAAATGTGGATATGTGAGAAAGCTTGCCTATAGTTTCTCGTGTGTCGGTGGTTCTTTCTGGTGATTTCCCAGTTTCTTCCTCCACTATTAATACTGGCCGCCATGAATAGCCCATCTTGTGCTGAAAAATGGTCTTAAGCCCAACAACAACAATGATTTGAAGGAGAAAGCAAATATTTTTGTGTTTTTCCTAGAATATTTACCTGATCACATCACTTTAATAGTCTCCTCAATGTGAGCATCCTGTTACACGATGTTCCACTCAGCTTTCAATTACCATCTAGTGTAGGTGGCAAGGTGAGGTATCGGGCAAGATTATTACCCTTGGTCTATATTTAAAGACAGAAAGACAAATTTTCATGTTTGGGAGGTCTGGATTCAGGTAATAAAGATTATTATATTATATGAATGGCTCTAATGTGAACCTTAAAAAGATATGACTCAGGAAATGGAGCTACTGACTAGATGCAAAATTTATCACGTAAATTTTGTATGACTTGTAGATTCACTGAATTAATTGCAAATAGAGCTTGCTTTCCAGAACATTTACTTTGTTTTATTCATTATTGCTTTACCTAATTTAGAGGCATTTTAGCTTATATCTTGATTCTTTGTTACTTCTGGAGAATCTGGATTCTGTCCTTGAATTGTTTATATATTTTTTTCACATAATCCTGTGTGTATTCTTGCTCCATCAATGTTTTCAAGAATTCCTTTCTCCATCAGAATTTTAAAACAAAAGGACCAGCCTTCCTTTGTACTACTGTGGACTGGATTAGTTGCTGACATCTTACGTTACTTTTAGAGGCATCATTAATTGACCATTTTTCACATAATGATGACTCCTTTCCAACTTCATCCAAGCCTATTACAAACTAAGATCAAAGCCATTAACAGATATTTACACAGGTTGGCATATCAAAGTCATCTAACATACACATGGACCAGAAACACTTCCAAGACAAACAACAGCTACTGTATGTAGTCATAGTTATTGGTTCCTTGCCTAGCCTTTTGTAGTCTTGCCATTCTGCAAACATGAACAGCCTAGACCAACCCATCAGAAAAACAGTTGATGAGACACATACCTGAGAATCACTTACCAGCTCAACACTTGCTTTTCCAGTTCCATAGTTGCTTTCAGCAACCACCAGCTTGCAAAGAGAGACACTATCCTATCTACATTGGACACCTCAGAACTTTTCTAGACTCAGAACTTTTCTAGAATGCAGTCCTTAAAATCCCAGCCTTTGACTTATAGTCTCACATTTCATTCTATTTAAATTAGATCAGGGAAAAGGTTGCTAAGGAGGCATACCTTTTACTCATCCCATTGACCTAGTATCTCATTTTCATTTCTCAGATGGGGCCAGAAAATTGGAAAGAATCCCACTAATGTAAACCCAACAGGAAACCTTACCCATCAGAAAAAGCCCAGTTTCTCAATAGGGCCAGAAAATTAAAAAGAATCCCACTAAGGTACACCCAACAGGAAACCTTACTCTTCAGAAAAAGCTCAGTTTCTCAGAGCCAGAAAGTTGCAGTTCATATATTCAGAGCCAGGAGCCAGGGCTAAATAATGTATGTCAGTTTACCTCTAATTACCTGTTGACTTAGTATAACATGGTTAGGTAGAGTATTTAAAGAAGAAACCAATTTTTGAAGTAAAAGAGTGTGCACTTCCACTTCATTGAAATAAAACATGTAGGATTAGGTTCCAGTCTCTCTATTTGAGAGGATACGACTTTCAATGCTAAAACAATTCATATAATGTTAGCATCTTTGTTTTTTGCTTGGGAGGATTGGATTTGCAAGGTTGTTTTTTTGCTTGTAAGAATTGGATTTGCAAGGTTGATGGACTATAGTGACTGAATAAGTATTACTGTATAGGGCATAGTTTACCTGAAAATTGGTTTTCATTTAAAAACATTTTATGAAAAACAATTTTTTAGAAAACATGAATGGAGAAATATTAGACCTAAAACTCTTGGAAAATGTGTCTATACCAACAAGGCAAATATTCAATGCAGACCATATAAATTAATATTTTTTCTGTTGGTCAACAACAGAATCTTTTAATCTGTGTAAAAATGTATAGAGATCATTACGGTCAGTATAAGAATTAGAACCAAAAGCTGGCATTGAAAATTTTCAACTGGTTGCAGGTACAAGTAATCCCAAGATGACAGGCAATGCCAGAGGTGAGACAAGAGAGCAAGACAGGTATGGGCCCAGACCAACTCCAGGCACACAATCCAGGTATCCATGCATTTTGATTGAAACATTTTTGTTTTTCTTTCTCATTATTTCTAGGAATTGCATATGACAGCAAACCAAACCCATCTTTAACATATATAAATAGCTTTCTCAGAATTTAGTTTCACTTCCTCAAAAATATCAGTGCTGCTAAGACAGTGGTCAGAAGGTGGGAAATCTTAAATCTCCTCCTAGATAGATAACAATAGCAGTGTGAATTTTTGTTTCCAGGCGATTTATGATGTCATGTTGGTTTTACATGATAATGGTACCAGTCTAACATCCAGTGTGGCAGCTATTGCAGCTATCTTGAAAATATTGTTATTGCTACTACTTCTGAATGCAAAATCATATTGATACAGAGTTTCACCAGCAGACTAAGTATTGATATCTGATTGGCCATGAATGAAAATCTGACCTCAAATATGGCTGTCACAAAGAACATATTGAAAAATCTTGTCTCTAATTCTCCTGAATTGATAGTCATATCAATATGGAATTTTCATAGAAGTCTTCTAATGGCGTCTCTTTTGTACAAAATGAAAATAGTGTCAATCTTTTCATCCAATACAGCTGCCACAGTAGCCAGTCTGAAAATCAGACTGCTCAAGAATATCAGAGTGGTTTGAAAGATCTTGTCTTGAATATTTGGAATTCTTTTTGAACAGTAGAGTACTAAGGCTCCTCAAGGATCTCTTGTTTACCTATGTCTGGCAGTATTTAGTTTTAAGTTAAAGGCTACAATACTACATATGGTTAAGTTTTGAGTAGCTGTGTAATAAAATGCAAGACTACCCACTCCATATCACCTAGCAATGCCAGTATACGATTATGCAAATGTGGTTACATGGACTGAAACTTTAGATGTATGCATTCTAGAACTTTTTTGCACACGCAACAGCTAATGCAGCCTAAGAAATCTTTTCTTTTTTTTTTTGTTTTGTAAAACCATGACATTTTACCTTTGCACTTGGAAGAACTGTCAGCATTGGTCCATTGAATGTTAAAGATTGCCAAATTTAACTAGATATTGTATTTTTTTCAGAATAGAAACTCTTTTATCCAACAGTTTGTCATAGCAAACATTCTAAATAGCAACCTCAGCTTAATAAACTTTAATTTATTCTTAGCTTAAGGTATTTAATTTATAAATTTCAAACTGGACTCTAATTTTACCAGTCATATCACTAGATTCTTGACTCAAGTTTAAATTCAGAGAATATATTGCTGTTGCTGCTCTGAACAGACCATAGTCCAACAAAATAGTAATTTTATTTCTTCAAGTACAGATTGGTCATTTTTGCAAAGCATTGTCATTTTCTTCAAGGCATTGTGGGTAAAACTGCAATGTTTAATAATTTAGTGACTTATTAGCTTATACCTTACTTCATTGAAACAGATTTGAAATGATGACCTAATACCAGTCATACCCATAATGCCTTCCAGAAAATAACCCACAGTGACTTGTAAAGATGGCACCCATTTGTAAAAGAATGTATGTTTTTTATTGTGTGTTATATATTCAACTTACAACTAAATTTTAAAAATACATTTTCTTGCTAAGAAACAATTTGGTTTTCTTGTAGTTACCATATTTGCATTTGGTGAAGTATTTTTTTCTTCAGAAAACTGAATAATGCTCAACCTCAGGATATATATATATATATATATATATATATATATATATATATATATATATATATATATATATATATATATATATATATTCATTATTCAGCAAACTATATTCATTTATGATAAATAAATGTAGAGATATTGTATAAATAAAGTGCACACAAGATTTATAAATGATGGCTTCCAAGAGTGTGTTACATATAAACTTGTATATGTGTGTAGTTGTATAGAATGAAACATCATTTATCCAGACTTTGCTTTCGAATAATGTTCCATTTTCCAAATCACAGTTATGTGCCACTACCTTAACTTATCTACCAAACCTCACAATATCCAATCAACTTTCTTGTCTTCAAGGAAGCTTTGATAAATGAAGGCTTTACTGCTGTAAACATAACTATATAAAAGACACCTTTATGTTATGGACACCTGGCTCCTAATTCACAAAATTCCTATTCTGGAATGTACACTCAAACTCAATAGTAGGTATATAAAGGGAATTTATTTATATATAGGATTTTAAAGTTTAAATTTACCTGAAAAATATAGAGGGTAAACTTAATGAACAAATCATGCAGTTTGTTAAGAGTAATCTGTAGAACTAAAACATAGACCCTTGATCTGCCAGCACTTTATGTAATGTTAAGTCAAAGTCTGTGTTGTTTGCAATTAGACTTTTAATTGTGTATATACAGTACAAAAATAACCAGTAAAGCAGTATTTGAGTATGAGATTGCATTAGGGTTGATGAGTTTTGTGAATACAAAACCTGTTCCTTAAATATTAGTTTGCCCTATTCTATGAAAGCCATCTGTAATAGTTTCATTGTGTTACATTTGGAATCATAATCCCTTTACCTTTCAAAGTCTAATTATGATAAGGAAAACAAGTTCCTTTAGAGATAGTGTAATTTAAAACTTCACTTAATACATTGACATTGTATAAAACATGTCTTCTAATCAAATCATGACCTGTAAGCCAAAATATTGTTTTTTCATGCATGCCCAAGTTAACATTGTCATTATGTTTATTTCTGTATTGTCTAGGACCAGCAGAAGTTCTAGAACACAGAATGATGATGGTGATGGTCCAAATTCTAGACCACAACGAATGAGAGTGAATAATGTGTTCACCTATAATGAAGGCCTGGCATCTCCAACAAACAAGGTAGACATATCATAAGTCAAAAGAGTTGCTTCAGTTACACTATTGCTTTTAATTGTATTCATTTGATGTTGATGATATATCATTTGTATTAAGGAGATCACTAAGTTTAGATATGCATCCACAAATCGTTGCAAGTTCTAACTCCATTCAAATATCAATGGTGTTAAAAGCCATTTGGGAAGAAAACTAAACAATAAGCCCAGCCATAAACCATGAGTACTGTTGAGTGACAAGGACTATATCTTAGAAAAGGTAATGAAGACAGGCAGATTTAATGCCTACTGTAGTATTTAGCTAAATTATTCATGGATATTATTTAATATGAAGGCCATGGATATTATTTAATATGAATTCTGAGATCTAAATCCAACAAGATGCTAACAACCTTTGCACACATTTTCTAGCTTGGCTGTTCCATTTAAACAGTCAATTTTTTTTAGCTCTGCTGGCCATAGACCAGAAGAACTTATGGTATGGTTGTTTCTCTGTTGACCATCATCTATCATTCTGTTAACCCAGTTTTGTAATCATTGTTTTCTTACTCAAATATTTTAAAATTGTCTTGAAACTTTACACAAGCATACCATGGTCTGGTTGGTTTTAAATGAAAATGGTGCTACTTGGACATCAAATCTGACCACCACCATCTGTCAGCCCTTTAGTTCATGTTTGTTTATCACTAGTGTGCATGATGGATGATTGCCTTGAAGCTTTAAACTCGCATCCATTCCAGTCTTGTTGGGCATAAATTATGATGCTGAGGCATCTGATATGACTCAATGATTACAATGACTAAAATTGTTATAGCTATGTTAAAAATCCCAAACATGCACAAACTTATCTCATATGACTAAAATTGTTACCGCTATGTTAAAAATCCCAAATATGCACAAACTTATCTCATATGACAAAAATTGTTACCGCTATGTTAAAAATCCTAAACATGCACAAACTTATCTCACATGACTAAAATTGTTACAGCTATGTTAAAAATCCCAAACACGCACAAACTTATCTCTATGGCATCATCTTAAAGATTCTTGTTATAGTTATACTTTAAAAGATATGTTGTCTAATATAAAATTGTACTGAGCTCACATCCAGTATGGCCACCATTTCAACCATTTTGAAAGTATAGCTTTTCTTACTTGGATGGGCTACCATCTTTAAAAATTTTGTTTTTATGGCTTTGCTTGAACAGAAACTCATGTTGAGGTCAGGTTTTCACCAAAAGATTTCATAATGATATCCACTTGGTCTTAAATGGTACCAATTAGACATCCAGTATGGATACCACATCAGCCATCTTGAAAATCTTGTCACTGCAACTCCTACTGAATGGAAGGACATATCTTAAAATATTATTATTTGACAATATCAGCATAGGGTTTTCACCAGTAGACTTTGTATGATACCCAAATGGTCCTAAATGAAAGCTAATTTTAAAATTTTGTTATTATTGCTGAAGGCTGCCAGAGATGGTTTGAACACTACAGTTAAAAGGAAGAAAGGATCTTATCTTGAATTCCTAAAAGTTGTTATTATGTAGTACTTTGTCAGACCTTTTATGGATTTCTTGTTTAAAATATATGCCAGGATACCCAGATCACACATTGAGTTCCTACAAAAATTATACAAAATTCTAAACAGTATCTGTGTCTATGACACATTTACACTGCTTTCCTTAGGCCCCATTTATGTTTTACTGAAACATCCCAAAGTATGTTTGAATTGGATTCTAAACTTAGCTTTAGCAGTTTTTCAATCATATAACTATGATGTTTGCAGCATGGCAGTTTATAGTGATGTCTAACACAGGGGCGATTTTTGCCGCAGACATGTGACATCATGTCCCACCCAGTCACATTATCCTGACACTAGGCCGACTAGTCCTAACATGTAACTTCTTAATGAAGAGCACCTGGCAAGGCAGTTGTTACTACAACTTTCATAAGTTTTTTTATGATTTGGCCATTGTTCAAACCACTGACCTACCACATCTGAGGTAGATGCTGTGACCACTTAGGCCACCAGATTGCTATCAAAAGATAGATTGTCAACAGATAGATGTTAGGCCCTAAACCAAATCCATTGACAGCAAACCAGGCCTTTTTTAAACAAAGACATTGACAGCAAACCAGGCCTCTTTGCAACAAAGCCAGTGACAGCAAACTAGGCCTTTTTGAGACAAAACCAATGACAGCAAACCAAGCTTACAGACTAGGTCCTACTGAGACAAAACCAATGACAGCCAAAGCCCGTGTCAGCAAACTAGGTCTTTTTGAGATAAAAACAATGACAGTGAACCAAGCCTTTTTTGAGACAAAGCAGTGACAGCAAACTATGCCTTTTTGAGACCAAACCAATGACTGCAAACTAGGCCTTTTTGAAAAAGCCATTGACAGCAAACTAGACCTTTTCAAAACAAAGCCAGTGCCAGCAAACTGGACCTTACTGAAACAAAACCAGTGACAGCAAGCTAGATCTTTCTGAAACAAAACCAATGATAGCAAGTCAAGGCTAGTTGAAACAAAGCCAGTGCCAGCAAACTAGGCCCTTTTGAACAAAACTAATAAGGGCTGTTCCATTAAAAAATACATGGGACCCAAGGAGGCACATTTAAAGTAGGGTGCCCATCCATAGATGGCAATTTATAAGTTCTTATCATATTAATATGAACTTTGTGATATCAAAGTACCCCATCATATATTTTTAAAAAAAACGCTTTTCTTGGGTACCATGTATGTCTAAATGGAACAATCCTGAAAGCAAACCAAGCCTTTTTGAGACAAAACTTGTGACAGCAAACTAAGTCAGTTTGAGATAAAACCAAGGACAGAAAACTAGGCCTTTTTGAAAAAAAGCCATTGACAGCAAACTATGCCTTTTGAGACCAAACCAATGGCAGCAAACTATGCCTTTTTGAAATAAAGCCATTGACAACAAACAAGGCCTTTTTGAAACAAAGCCATTGACAGCAAACTAGGTCTCTTTGAAACAAAGCCAGTAACAGCACACTAGGCCTTTTTGAAACAAAGTCAGTGACAGCAAACCAAGCCTCATTGAAACAAAGCTTTTATCATTTCCTCACATAAACAGTTCTGTCAAAAGTTAGTTTTATTTCTCGAATAGCATGGTTATACAGTGGCAAAAAATTGCTTGTACCAGAAACATGCAACCCACAGATTTTTTTGTGTCATGGCCCAGGCTATTGCTGAGTGAAATTAGTACAAGGACAGTGGAGATGTATTTCTAGATAAGGTCTCAGTTGACCTGAAGACCTATACCTTGAGCCTATTCACTCAAAGCATGGTGGATGATTGCCACACAAAACATAGTGTCACTTTGGATGACCATAATTAAAATGGACTTTGAGAAAGTGGAACTGCTGTTGTGCTGAATGCTCTGGTGGCCTAGTGGTTAGAGTGTCTGCCTTGGATGCGGGAGGTTATGGGTTCAAACTCAGACCAAATCATACCAAAGACTTCTAAAAATGGTACTAACAGATGCCTCGCTATGCACTCAGCATTAAGAGGTTAGTGTTAGGACTGGTCAGCCTGGTGTCAGTAAAATGTGACTGGGTGGGAATCATCAAGTGACATGTCTGTGGCATAATGGCCCAGTGCTAGACTGCAGACATCATAGCAATATGACTGAAAATCTAAATCACACACACATACTATTCATTCAGCATTTAGTATTTAACTAACTGCATTTAATTGCAGTGTTCAGGGGAGCCAATGATTTTCTGTTAAGCCTGGGATTTTTTCTTTTTCTTTTACCACAAGATAATTTTTTTTTAAATTAATGAAACAAATATATTAGCATCTTTCTGTAAATCAAAAAATATTTTTGCAATCTATTTGAGAGGGGGGGGTGACATACCTTTTTTCTAAATATTGTAAGCATTTGTTTCTGAATATTGTATTGGAATTGGGAATACAGTCCTACCCGAGGAAATATTGTCAACATAGAGGGATGTTGAGATAAGTGTTGGGGTTTGAAAAAAAACCCAAGTTAAACTCTCACAGAAAGAGGTGAGATGGCAGTGATCTGTAACCATTAGCGCTTTAAACCACTCTGCCACTGTACATGAAGGCAAAACAAGTGTGAAAGGCTCTTGTATATGACAAATTACATTTTGGTTACCTTTGTGTAATAAAATTAAAAATAAAATATTGCATCTGTCACATCCTGATATGAAAAACATTACAGTATTCAATGTCAGCATTATTACATATTTACATGCTCCAAGCACATGTACTTGTACTTAAATTGGTTTAAATTTTGGTCAGTCTGTTCCTGTCTTTTTGAGGCTTCCATGGGGGATGGGGCTATTCACGGGGAAATGAAAACCTGTCAACAAGCTGATTTAAACAGTACTTGCATTTAGTTACAGAAGTCATCATGAAAAGTACATAAAAGCGAACAAGAGATATGTGGCTGTTATGATTAATGAAGGCATAATATTGTATTCAATGACGCATGCTAATGAGGTATTAAAAGAAAATGATTTTTACAATACAATATTGTAGCAATGTCAGCTAAATACATATAAAAATTTTCATAGACATCTTTATGAGATGCCCCACCCTCAGCTTTCCTTAACAGCCAGATATTCAGTTGCAAGAGACTGTAAATTTAATCTGCGTTTACACTGCCATTGGTAATCATTGTAAATAAAAATAAAGTTAAAAAGGAAACTTTCACAGCACAATAAACCTGTTTTAATCACCGATCACTTTGCAAAATGCAAGAATCAGATCAGATTTAATTGCTTTTATTTAAGTCGCCATGAGAGGCCAACTTTATAGGATGGAACAAAAGCCTGTTTTTTTAAAATCTGACTGACAGTAAATCTTGCCAGCAAGATCAACTAATTGTTGAACAAAGAATGGGTAGGAACTAGCAGCTTGTCAACATAAATGAAAAGACAACAAAAGATTTGTTCAAGCTGGGACCAAGGGATACTGTTGACATATACATTTATTTTTTTATCTCAACATTGACATAAGCATGACAAATTTGGTAGTAATAGTAGACCAAGGGACCTGTGAAAGATTCTAATCTTGACTGATATTTAATTTTCCTGAACTTTAATACCATTGCAGTGACATATCTGAGATGTTTCCTAACTTGATTTCATAGTTTTAGGGAGTAATATAATATAGCATATACCCCATGAGCAATTTATTACTAGAGTATCTGACTCCGTCAATGCATTAGTATTAGTTTATGAAATTTTGCAAGCAGATAAATTATATTCAGTAAATTTTGAAATTTTGCATGCAAATAAATCATATTCAGTATATTTCCATTGTTCATCATCTTCTAATAATTTCTCAGATAAATAAATATTAGATTAAAGCACACAAATTAGTGATTTTTTCCATTGGATGTGGTGGGTGACACTTCACTATCAGCTTGGATTATATTTTATTGTGCTGTTAACTGTGTGTTTCAGCTTACCCATGAATACCATGAAAATTGATACCTCATGAATACTATGAAAATTAATACCCATGAACACTACAAAAAAAACTTGATACCCCATAAATATCATGAAAATTAATACCCGTGATTGCTTTGAAAATTTACCCCAGTAAAACCATGAAAATTGATACCCATAAGTACACTAAAAATTGATATTCATGAATATCGTGAAAATTGTTATCCATGAATACCATGAAAATCAATACACATGAATATACTGAAAATTAATACCTAAGAATACCATAAAAAATTAATATCCATGAAAATTAATACCCATGAATACCATGGAACTTGATACCCATGAATACCATGGAAATTATTACTGAATGAATATCATGAAAATCAACACCCATGAATACCCAGAAAATTGCTACCCATCAAAACCCTGAAACTTGATACTCATAAATACCATGGAAATTAATTCCTAGGAATAAAATGAAAATTATTACCCATAAATACCATAAAAATTCATACCCATGACTACCCTGAAAATTAATCCCCATGAATACCTTGAAAATTAATACACATGAATACCATGGAATACACACATGAATACCCTGAAAATTCATCCCATGAATATCCAGAAAAGTGATACCCATGAATACCCTGAAAATTAATAATCATGAATTCCCTGAAAATTTATAATCATGAATACACTGAAAATTGATACCCATGAATACCATGGAAATTAGTACACATGAATACCATGGAAATTAATACTGAATGAATACTTTGAAAATCAACACCCATGAATACCCAGAAAATTGTTACCCATGAATAACATTAAAATTATTGCCATTTGAATACCCTAAAAATTGATACCCATGGAAACCCTGAAAATTGATACCTATAAATACCATAAAAATTAATACACATGAATACCATTAAAACTGATACCCATGAATAACATAAAAAGTAAAAACCGTGAATACCTTGAAAATTTATAATCATTAATACCATGAAAATTGATATTCATGAGTACCTTGAAAATGAATACACATGAATACCATGGAAATTCATACCCATGAATACCCACAAAATTGATACCCATGAAAACCCTGAAAATCAATGCCTATGAATACCATGATAAATGATACCCATAAATGCCATAAAATTAACGCCTATGAACACCTTGACAATTTGTGCCCCATGAATATATCATGTTTGATGTACTGTTAGTGCTATAAATTCTTTTTTTTTTGCACTGGGTAACAATTTTCATGGATTTCATGGTTTAGTAAACAGATTTTAATATATATATATATATATATATATATATATATATATATATATATATATATATATATATTAGTTAAGTTTATGTAATTAAGTTCATTTATATGGTCTGAATTCTACTTCAAGTTCCTTTTATTATATTTACAGAGGCCTAGTGGGAAAAAACCTGATGCACCTCGATGAAGATATGTTTTGAGTTGACTGAAATATGAAGTCTATTGAACATTAGTGATGGTTTTCAGACCTTCATAAAATCAGCCGTGATAATTATCATGTAGTAAACACCGTTATCCCAAGCATTAGGTACAACCATCATGTCTGATTCCTGAGAAAATCCATGTGAACATCCTTGACCTTAATAATTGACAATGAGTGTTTTTTAGTGTATAGACATGTCATATTTCATGACTTCATTTTTCATAAATTTTTGTCTTAATGTGTCAGAGTGGTAATAATAATATCTAATCAGGGCTGACACTCGTTAAGTCTTTTTCAAATCAGTGATTCACAAATTCAAGACCATGTTTTTGAAAACCCTTGTTCTCGTCAAGCAGAGGTATCAAAATTTATATTGTAATATTTAATAGAGAGAAATCCAGTCATCATTTACAGATTTGGAAACTATTGATCTCAATTCTCAAATGAATTGTTGTTGTCAGTCATGAAAATGGTATAGACCACAAATTTAAAACACATGTACAATAAAAAAAGAATAATTGACCTGACTTATGTAGAAAATAGGATTCATTTCTTCACAATAAAATATTCACAGATTGAAACAATGTCATCCACCAACCACCAATATCAGAATGATATTCATAAAAATAAATGAATTCCTATGGCTCTGTGGTAAATCACTAAAGCTACTACAGTCTAACCTGAATTGACTATCTCTCTGCTATGTGAGACAACCTGTCTTGAAAGACCATATTTCCAGTGCACATATGTATTGATTATATAGTGGTATGACCTGTTATGAGAGACCACCTATCTTGAGAGACCATATTTTTTGGCAGAAGGTGTGGTCTTTCAAGAGAGGTACTACTGCAGTAAATCGAGTCCAACTGCAGTCTGCACAGACCCAGATCTGTCATCCCATAATATACTGGCAGATCTGGGTCTATTGTTATTAGTAATCAGTAGGAAAATAACAAACAACAAAGACCAAGATCTGCTGGCACATTATGTGATGGCAGATCAGGGTCTGTGTTGTTTGCCATTGGACTCGACTTGTGAGTATATCATTTTACAAAGAATAGAGTTGCCATGACATTTTTGATATGCTTTATTATTAGTAATTTTTTTTATCTCAGATTTTTCATACACTCTGAATTTTCATTCACAATTAATCACTAAAAAATTCACATTTTTTACCCTTTAAGTTCTGGTAACGAAAACATTTCACTTGTTAAAATTTAACATATCTTAGGTCCCTAAGAAAATGTATTTGTTAATTACTGCTTAATAATAAAAAATGTACCAAAAATTACTGACACTACAATCCTGGGAATTCTCCATAGCAGCATAATATTTTTAATTGGGTCAAACAGTGCACCATCCTCAGAATTTGTACTTTAAGAATTTTACTCAGTTATGGCTTTTACTTTGTGTTGTATGCCTGTTGGGAATTCTTGAATTTACTCAGCACTGTAAAGCCATGAATGTGCCAATACATTGTTGTATACATTTAAATACATTTTAATTTAAAGTGATACAGATGTGTGGATTTTTCAATGCTGCAATTCAGAGGTGTAAAGATTTCAAGACACAGCAATTTTCCATAGTTTAATTAGCTGATAACATTTTTATCATCTACAAATAACAACACAGTTTTAAATATGCATGAAAATAAATTAATTCACAGTATGAATATCTATCAAAATCCCAAGTCAAGCCTTTGCCTCACCTAACCAAAGGTATGCCTTACCTATGAAAGTTTTCAAATTAATTTTGCAGAAACTTAATTTGTCAGGCATTAGAATGAGAATTGGACACTAGAAACCACATCCTCCAAAATAAAAATGCATCTGTAATATTGCTAATGTGACTTGCTTTTATTTTCATAAACTTGTTCATTAATATATTTGTTCTGAAAATAATTACCTTAAATAATTTGTGCTTTTCCATACTATGTTATAAATACACATTATTTGCTTTTTATTTAACTTGGCAATATAAAACCTGCACAAGACAATCTATTTTTCCTTCAAAATTGTGCAGTGGTTTACAATTCATTTCTTTTTCATTTTTATTTCTAAAATTATTTGTCAGTATCCAGCTGTAACATGCATACTGTGAATTCACTATTTTTCATTGAGAATCAATTCTGTGAATTTTTTCAAGGAGTAGTAATTTTTTGGAATTATCAAGGATTGTCAGATTTGTGATTTTCTTGTTTGTAGATCATTAATTTTAATTAAAAAAGGGACAGTGATGATTCTTATGAACTAACAGGATCCCTAGCACATTTCACAGCTTGCAGGACCTTTAAAATTAAACCCTAAAAAATATATGAATTGACTACTGTAATATATAGTCACTTCATCATATTTAACACAATAGTATTATGACTCCTTTTCAGTAAATGCACTGTATTGCTATGCTTGCTTCTAATTAACATGATACCTTTTTTGCAAATTTAGTTTTCTTAGTAAATTTGTCAAAACTATAATTGCATTGTATGCTCCAGAAAAATGTGATGTACAATGTTTTAATTTAATTATTAATTTATATTTATTTATTAATTGTTGTTTCTCACAGGTTCATTGTACTGGTAGCATTTGTTTGGATTGTATAGTTGCTGCAAATCATGAATATGAAAAGGCATCCATAAGTAAACAGTTTCTCACATTCCTATATATATGTGTGATGCAGCTTTTCCATATTAGAAAGACAAGTGGAATACACTTAACCCACATGAGCGCACCCAATTGATGACATCACAGGTGATGCTATGTTTCTTACATGTTTTGTATTCAGAAGACCAATATTGCTAAAATGTAAATAGTAGCTGCTGTTCACAACAGATTATTTATGGAGTTATTTAAATAGTTTTGGTATTTATAAAGCTGATATCTATAAAATAATAGAGAAAATTGTCAAGCAATAATAAAGAGAAAAAAATCACAGATGTACCCTTTAAAGGAAATCTTGTCTCCCCATTAGTGATTGCCATTTTTGTAAAAGAACAAAAATTGATACCTGTGAAAATGAATTTATATGCTGCTGTTTTGTCCATGAATTTTACTTGTTCATTGTTATATTCATCAAATGCACATGGCCATGTACATCCTTTTTGTATGCATATTTATTGTTATGTATTTGAAATGTATTTAATATTTTCTATTTGCTTCTGTTACATACGTTTTGTAAAACTCTGCTGTTGTTTTGGATACATTGTAAAATATAGGCCACATGCTTAGTATCTGATTTGTTGTTTCACAATTGTTTTGCTGACTGACATAATTCTGTTGTAAATGTTAAATGAATGTCTTGTAATTTACATGAAATCATAATGCTTATATTGGATAGCAATTAGCAGTTTTTATGGCACTTTGCACCATTTGCAAATTGACCTCTTGGAAGTGTATATCTGCTGCATAGCTGTCCAGCTGAGAAAAACTTGCCAGTTTTCTATTTTCAGCTTCACTTGATTTATTCCAAATTTATTCATAAAGACTATCAGGCATTCTTTGCTGAACCACATATTTAAAGACAATTATGTTAGATTTTAAATTTGAGATGTTACCTTTTTTAATATATCAATCTTTTACTTAATCACAGAAGGATATAATTCTATAATAATTGAGGACAATACCCTGTCATCTTGCCTATCAATAGCAGTGGAAATAGCCCCCTCGACCAATTCATAAGACAGGCACATGTGATATCATTCAACAAAGCATTTGTGGCTCTAAATTTTAGCATCACCTGGAAAAAGAAAGAACTAAATGCATCTGATTAGAAATACTAATTCATAAAAGCAACAGCACAGCACTGTTAGGTTCAAGGTCAATGAAACTGAAAATGTTTCCTTGGCCTCATTTGCATTCAGCTTTCAAGGCAGACTGACTACCCTTAGGCAGCTCGCTATGTATTCCAAAGCCAATAGTTGAAATTTCATGTTCACTAGAACCAACATTGTAATTTTGTTGGTTCTACTCAGCACATTTGGATTTTGGGAACCAATTTTGATCCGACTTCATAAGTAGCCTATCATTGGGCAGATGAACCCCACTGTTTATTCAGAGGCTGAGAGACCCTGAAATCAATAGGACTGAGGACAAGGTTGCTGGATATGAAAATGGAAACAAATTTTGTTTTTCATCTGTAATAGCAATGGTTGGTCAGGTATAACAACTATTTGTCTGCTGGCTATTTTTAGGTTATGAATATTTTGTACAGATGTACAATATTATAAAAAGTAATATTTTGTACCACTCATTAATAATAATGTTATTATTTCTTTATGTATAACATTATGTAGTTTGGTAAATTAAAGCCTACAAAAAATTACAATGTTCTGATAAAGGAAATGTTATCTTTTGGGCTCACCTTGCTTTAAGACCAAGCAAGCATGTAGTATGGTGCTGTTTCTGACATTCATCATGTGTACTCTATCAACAATTGCTGTTCTTAACTTGTTCTTCAAAACCACTCTGCTAATTCATCCTGTTTTGGCATAGGACATTCTGTCAAGAAGGCCTTGCAAGTTTGCACAAATAATGCTAATCATCAAATTAGGCCATAATTAATATAAATAGAAATATCTTAAAACAACTTGTCTCAAAACCCACTGGATAAAATTTGAACAAATTTGATATAAACACCCTAACATAAAGATTTTTCTGAACTGTGCAAACAGTAATCGGACATCAAATATGGCTGCCATTATGAAAAAATACAGAAACCGTTACACAGTAACTTAACTAGATGATATTCACAAAAAGCTTTCTTGCATAAAGATGTTTTAAATTTTTAAAAAGATTGTAATTTTATAGATTGCTGCTATTATTAAAAAGAGAAAACTTGTGAACAAAGTTTGACTTAACTGGACAGCATTCTTGTATGAAGGGCCTTCAAGTTTGTACAAACGATGTCAAACATTTTTTTTGTAACCATTACTAAAATAGAATAGCTGTAAAATGACTCCTCAAACACTTGACAGAATTGGACCTAATTTAACAGAAACCATCCCGGTATAAAGACCTTTTAGATTAGTACAAATGATGGCAGATTGGCAGCTATTAGGAAAAATAGAAAGATAAAAACCTTTAAACAGTTTTTTTCTGTAAATCCACAGAAATTAATTTGATACAATGGAGAATTGCATAAATATCATTTAATTTGTACAAATAATGGTGATTCACCAAAAGATATAGCAGTCAGTTCTAACCTTTAAACCGCTTAATATTATTGTTAGAAGAAACAAATTCACACTAGTTTTTGGCCCACTAACACATACGATGGATTAATTTTCTGTCATTGTTTGCTTGAGCGTAGTGTTAGATAAAAAGAAGAGATGATATCAGCACTGATGGATTATACTTCCTTTGCAGTAAACACTGCAACTTCCTCTAGAGTAGTAAACTAGAAAACTTTCAAAATGCTTTGTTTGTGATTGCAATGCTTCTCTGTAGAGAGTGTGATACTCTGCACAAGTAGAAGTAGTAAGAGAAGTATTTACAGGACTTGGCATCAATCCCAGTATCAACATGAAATCACTCTGTCACCTAGGTGGGCAGATAATTTGAACTTTAATGTTTTAGCTGGAATTGCAAGGTAGTAGTAGTTCTCGTTAGCTGTTATGATCAGGTAACATATTTAAAGAAGAAAAAGTGCATGTTACTATGTAGTTACTATGTATGATGGTATTTGCTTAAAACTTTAATTGGATAAAGAACATTTTCTCCAATCTGTTTTCCAGGTTGCCATCCTTAATGTATTGTATTGTCTCACTCTTGAAAATAATGTGTCAGGTTATTTTGTGTAGTTGGTGTTGCTCATTGTAATATTATAATTATAAACTCTTAACTTTGAAATAACTTTGTATGTAAATAGCAAGCTCAAAATGTTATAAGTTTATATGTGGGTTCAATGTTTCAAGTAGGAGTATAAATCTGCAACTTCAAGCACCAGGAATTGTACATTAAGATACTTTGCTTACATTTTCACACTTGTATGTGCATGTTGTCATGGCCGACGATTGTCATCATGATCTCTCACCTTGTGTCCAGAATTCATTGTTAAAGCAGTTTTGACAAATTAGATATTAATCTCAAAAGTTGGTTGATTTTGTGAGAAAGCAAAGAACATATAACTTTGTACATGCACGCCTAAATAAGATAATCAGAAGACAATGTTAATACCAACTTCTTTGTGTACCTTTGAACTGTTATAATATTAACAACTTTACCTCAAAAGTTGTGAAAGCTACAGCAATTACTGCAAGTTATTGTATGTAAACATCTTTCAAAGATAACAAGGAAATGTCAATACAGACCTTGTGGACACTTGATTCAACCTCCTAAAATAACTTTTGTACTTCAGAATGTAATATAATATTGCCTGCTTAAATATACAGATGGCATAGGAATCTTTAGTTTTCAAAAAAGGTCTCTACAACCTTGTAAGGTTCAGCCTCTCTGCTGCTCATTCATACATACATGCATACAGACATACAGTGCCATTTTAAAGCATAGGCAGGTGAGGCACGTGCCTATCGCCCACATGCAGCAGGAAGCCCGCAGCGGCTCAAAAACAAAATTTCTGTGTCGGTTGTGTCACAGGATTATTAGAATTTATAATACCGTTAAGGTGATTTCATGTCATAAATTTTGTTGTGCTTTATTGATAAAACTGCAGACTCCTGTGGTTGTGTTAGTGGTTTAGTACTATATTAATAAATTTAACAAAATGACACACATGCACATGGAAATGCAATGCAATACTCTTTATCTGAGACTGTGTGAATGAGGCGCAATTATGATAACTTTTAAGGTTAGAGTTTGTGCTGCCCCAAACTTCTTAAACCAGTTCTGTGTGTGTGTGTGTGTGTGTGTGTATATATATATATATATAATTATTTTTATAATTGAACTTAGGGATCATTTCCAAAACTGGTTAGTAATTTGCCAGATAGCAGAGGCACTTACCTAGGTGATGGTGCAGTGTGTTCCCGTGGAACCAAATTGGAATATCCACGACCTTTTCAATCACAGTAGACTCATATATAAATAATGGCCATCTGAACTGATATCAAATTCATGAGCATCATACTGTGTGACCGTGCAATTATTTTGTAAATGGTTTAGCGGCACATTTTGTCGTGGTCAACGTGACACATAACAATTAACTTTGACATGCTGGTTAGGCAATATTACATCGCTGCTTGTGAAGGATGGGAAGCTCTGGCATGGGGTATGGTTGTATTTTAATTAGGACCCGCTGGAATAATGGTTAGAGATACAGAAGAGTCGGTGTTAACTATGGGTTTAGAAGTAGCAAACAAAAATGTAGAAACAAGCCTGAGAAAATTTTGGGCAATTTAAAATAACTATTATAAAATTAGTTTTTCCAGAATGGTTATTAATTAAACGTAGATTTTTAAAAAATAATCTAATTTTAATGTGTGAGTTAAATTTGTGGCTGTTAAATAAAGTTAATCTTGACTGGCTACATTAAACCATGAGGTGTGCTTCCCAAACTATACTCAATGTTTTAAGTATCCTCTCTCGTGAAATTAGTTAAAGTTTCTCTGTTGAAGCTGAAGTCTGGGTGCGAGGAATAACAAGTATTTTTCGTTATAAAGCATCAAAGGGAAAGGTGTCTGGAAGTGAGGGACATGGAAAAGATAAATTCAGCTTCATACAAACAAGTGATAGTTTCAGGAAAGCACAATGTTTGTCTCAACCGCTACAATTATGTTCGTTGATCTAAGTTTGTAAATATTTGTTGAATATATTCGTTTTAAATTTATACATCAATTTTTTGTTAGTTCAAAAGTTAACTATGTATTCCTTTGTTTTGAATACTATATGACTCATGCATTCAAAAAATGTTCCAGGTCAATATGGAGAACAAAACATGATTTTTCTGTAAATCAATGCCTTGACATATATCCAATGCATATATTTGTATTGCAGAAATATACAAAGTAGATCCAAACTGTGATCATAGTTATCGGTAATTATTTGTCGACAAACATCCGGCTGGATACAAAGTATAGTTGTTTTTGTTTGGGGTTTCACGCCATTTCTCTGTGTCTTATCGTTATAAATCATGGTGTTGAAACAAAATTTGACACCGTTTCTCCATCAATCCGTGTTTTAATTTTTAATGTAATTTTCGTAACTTTCGATACTAAAAGTAATAAGAATGTAATAATTAATTTAATTTCAATCGCCTCAAATTTTAGTATAAATAATGATAAGTTGTGTAAACTTTGAGATATCTGTGAGGTTATAATAACGCATTAAAAACAATGCGCATGAATATAAACTTTGTAAGTTCCGGTGCATAGTGGCATGTGGATATTTCAAAATTAATATAGTTGTTGTTCTTTCTTTTTGGGGGATGTGGTGGGGTATGGGCAGGGGTCTGATTCTCTGCTGTTTGTTTCGCTTAAGTAACATGACTGTGTTGATTGTGAAATAGCACGTCCATTTCCTATCTGACCGCTCCGGTGGCCTAATGGTTAGACCATCTGCCTAGGATGCAGGCGGTTGCAGGTTCAAACCCAGGGCGAGTCATGCCAAAAAAACTAACAGCTGCCTTGCTAGGCATTCAGCATTAAGAGGTTAGTGTTAGGATTGATCGGCCTTGTGTCAGGATAATCTGATAAGGTGGGACATAATGTTTGAGCACCTTGACACAACCTCCTCAGCATACTGCATGAAGATTTGCACTGAAGAAAAAATAACTGATGGCAAACAACACCAAATGGCATCAGTGCAGAAATAAAGGTATGTGGACACAAGCTGGAAAGATTCACAAGCTTCAAGTATTTGGGATTAATTGTCACAGATGATGGCTCCAGACCAGAACTACTTTGCAGGATTGGTCAGATGACATCAGTAATAACAATACTGAGATCAATATGTAAAGATACCAACATTGCTTTTGGTTCCAAAATAAGGCTGATGCGCTCGATTGTCATATCCATCTTTCTCTATGAATGTGAAACATAGACAAGCACATCAGATCTACAAAGAAGGATTCAAGCCTTCTAAATTTTATCCTACTGCAAGATCTTGGGCATCTCAGACATTGACCATGTAACCAATGAAGAAGTCCACAACAGAATTCAACAAAGCATCAGATCCTATGAAGGCCTCTTGAACACTGTAAAAAATCTAACTTTAGTGGTACAGTCACTTCTCAAGATCATCTGGACTGGCAAAAATCCAATCTTGCAAAGTACAGTGCGAGGGTGCTGAAGAAGAGACTGACAGAAAAAGAGGTGGGAAGACAACATTATGGAGTGGAGAGGCATGGAATTTGGAGATTCCCAAAGGGCAGTACAGAACAGGGAAAGATGGAGAGAATTCATTGTAAAGTCAACTGTGATGCCCCAATGACCTCCAAGGTTAAGGGATTGATGATGACGACGACGATGATGATGATGAAAGACATCATGCTGTCTCAGTGCTGCACATCACTATAGATGGCAACACTGCAGGCATCATAGCAATATGACCAAATTTGTTTCAAAACTACGTTAAAAATCAAATCACACACACACTTACACACACACACACATTTCCCATCTGGTGGAGTGTATGGCAGATACTGCCACAGAAAAGGCCAACAATTTTTCATTTGTGCCTTTACCACTTTTCTCTTTCATAATCTTCCCAATTTGTATCGTCCAAGGGTTTGTTTGCTATAATAAATCTCAGATGTAAATGATGGCGAATTTTAACTACCCCTGAGATTCGTGGTTTTGTTCTAAAATAATAATTTCATGGCACCATAAGAAGAAAAAAAACAACTAAATGACATGATAGATAACAGCGACATAACAACTAAATGACATGATAGATAACAGCGACATATAGCTGATTTCTATTAATTTCTTCACTATGATTTACAGAAATAATATTCAAAATCAAAAGTGTGGATAATTTAGTGACTGTTGAAATGTTTAGTTTTTTATACACTGTTTTAAATATTTTTTTACACATTTAACCAATTCGGTAAGTATCACCACGATTACCTTCGAGTCTCTTTCAGACCATGATGTTTCGAATGATATTATGCATTGCGAATAAAAGTAGTTTTGAATATAGTTCTCAGTGGTGATGAATTTTATTTGAATATAGTTCTCAGAGGTGATGAATTGTACCTAAGGTTCAACAATGGGCTTAAGAGAATTTTTAAAAATGGCCACAATTTACCGCCTAAGGTGGCACTCTACAACTTTGAATATTGCATAGGGGGTTTTCAATCAAAAAGAAATTATTCAATGTTTACTTCACAGTTTATACTGGCTAATTCAAAGAGACCTTGTATATCTTAGGTATTGCTAAAAGAACTTTTAATTCCTTTATTTTGGTGAATAATTTATAGGTGTAATTTGAGCTTACTTCAGATATCCATCTGTCAATAAACTGCAAGCTGGTCATTTTCACTTTGTGGACTTCAGAGGAAAATTGTAACATAAAAAGAGCAGATAACTTATTTTTTATTTTACATATTAAATACTTCATTGATTGCACTTTCAGAAACTAGCATTTTATAGTTGGCAAATTAATTTTCCCTATTTTAACAACAGCTGAAGATAGTGTATTTAGACCAATTCAGTATGATTTTTCTAGCACACTGGATCAGTATGTTTAGTTAACTAAGTGCTTAGATCATGTACAATTTCCATGAGTAAAATATCCAAAGAAATTTCAGCAACATTAGATGAAAGTAATATTGCGATATGCCAACATTCCCTGCATTGTGAATTTTCCAAATGCAAACAACTTCATCTTATACTTGTCACTCTTTGATGCCCCATACTTTTTTTTTAGGTAAACTGCATAAATCTTAAAAACACGAACCTTGTGGTTATCATTTCCCACAGAAACTAGATCTCCAATTTAGTTTACATTTACTTTGAATTAAGCCTGAAAATGGGTTTGCTTGTTCGGTGGCTGATTGTCACACAAATGAACAACTTGGTTGACTTGTTTATGGACATCAGTAGACCAACAAGTAGGTCTCTGCTTTTTTTTTTATTTTATATATCTGACAGCTTACTTGTTAGTCTAGGACGTCAGCAATAGTTTAAATATAACAAAATCGACTGGTGTTTGGAAGCATGCTAATTTATTGTAAGACTAAAATTATCTTTAGATAAATGTAACATAAAAAGCATGGCACTTGAAATGTAAATAACAATATGGTATCGGACAAGAAACTCAGTAACATATCCCTCCACCCCCCAAAAAATTACCAAGTTTAATGGTGTTTTTTATTGGTTATTTTTTTTTTTTTTACAGATGACTTGTTTTGAAATGTTACAAATTGTGTTGATTGTACTGGAGTATACAGTAACGTTTACAAATCAAATATATTGCCTGCTATGCAGTGGTAACTTTAACATATGCCAGTCTACAATAACGTTGTCTAAGGCCATATTTGCAACTTCGAGGCCACTTTGGTGGCTCTCTACAGTTTCGTATTTAGCATAGGGTTAAAATTTTAAAGAAAGAGAGTTTCCCTGGGTTTCCTCACTAGTTATACTGTTTACTTTGTATATCTTAGGTGTTGTTTAAAGAACCTTTAATTCCCTTTATTTTGATGTATGATTGATGGGTGTAATATGGGTTAGAGAGTATACAGCTTGGCCTTACTCCAGATGTGCATCTTTCAAAAAAGTGCTAGCTCTACTTGCTCATTTTCACTTCTCGAACTTCAGAGGTAAATTGTAAAAAAAGAGCCAATAACTTTTTTTTTACATTTTATGTATTTGGTAATTCAGTCATTGCACTTTTAGAAGTTGGTATTACCTAGTTTGGCAAAATTCATTTTCCATATTTTAATAGCTGCCAAGAATAGTGTACTTTAGACAAATTTAGGTTGATTTTTGGAGCACAAGGGAGCAGTCATTTTAGTTGGCAGTGTCCTAAGATCATTTAAAATTTCCAAAAGTACAATATCCAAAGAAATTTCATCCACATTACATGAAAGTAGTATATAGGTATGCCAACATTCTCTCCACTGTGCATGTTTAAAATGCAAACAACTTCACCTTACATACATCACTCTCTCAAAAGTACATAATAACTGGTGAGCGCCACCTTTTATGAATCAAATAACTTGTGTTTTTGTTTGGCATTTAGCCGAGTGGGTCCGAATGCCTACGATTTTTGTGACCGGAGATTTGATTAGCTTACTTCTGTTATTGAATAAATGATTGGGTGTTGTAACATGACATTCGTCGGCTTACAGCACGTGTAGCGTAAAATAATCATTGTATAGTGTTAAATTAAAGATATTTTAAATTTGTAATTTTTTTAAAAATGGCAGAGCTAAACGAAGCACAGTTAAAACTTGTTGCTGATCTTGAATTGGAAATGATGGCCGACATGTACAATAGGTAACGATCAAGTTTACACCCATAAACCCATTTTCGATGTGTATTACATATTTTCGGTGTGGAAAATCTTATTGTTTTTGGTTGCATTTTTGTTGTTTTTTAGACGTTCGATTAAAAGCGAAGAAAACATATTGTTCGAAAATGGGTCTTCAATTTTTGGGTGGGTGCGTGGAGATATTTTAGGGATAGTCGTACAGAGCAAAATACTGACCCAGATATGTTGATTATACTATGTAAGGCGCACAGGTGCTCAACGCGAGCTTTGAAAAAAAGAACAATAATCTGAAGGAGAAAAAAAATCATAGTGACAAAAATACCGCAGATTATCCTCATGACCCATACTGACATAGGACCCTATTTCTCATACTATATAAGAGACGAGGTCAGTAACTTTCAACTGCTTCGTTCCACCCATGACCTTCGATTTCCTTCTGCAGGCACGCGGCCATACTCTACTGGTTATAGACCAATTCTCGCCGTATACCATTTATTCCCACATTAATAATAACTCGCGACCGCACGCAAAGTTTTGGTTCCTGTTTTTAAAAAAATAGTGATTATAGCAGAAAAGCACGATCGAAAAAAAGCATCAGCTTAATATTATTAACAGTTATTATTATTATGGCGAGAATTGGTCTATAACCAGTATGGCTTGTTTTGCTCCCAAGATATTTTTCTATTCATCAAGCTATAATAACTTTTCTGCGTTGCACCAAACTGAAGTTATGTGCTCTGAAACGTGCGAATGCTGTAGGAAGGAAGAAAATATGTAAAATTGTAATGTTAGTGAACTTATCTGCAGATCAAAAAGATCCTTGTTAAAAATTAATGTGGAACAAACAATTGAAATATATATATAGTAGCTAAAAATATAATGAGGCCACCTACATATGCACATAATCATACCAAACTTCATTAGTCTATTTAAAGTAGTTTTTTTTTTATGCTGCTAACAAGGTTTCCATGACAAAATATAGTGTCCAGAAAGGTAAAAAAATGTAAAGAAATTTACTCAGACATTTAGAAACAAGTATATTTTGCCTAATTGTACCAGTTTTATTGAAGAACATAAATTTAAAAAAGTCAAAAACCTGAAAAAATTAAAAACATAGTTATAATGATGTGAAAGTTTAATTATATCACCTAATTATAACATAGTTTACAAAATTTCTTGTCTTCAACATGTCCATATTACATTTTGTTTGCAATCATGTTAAAAGGATTAAGGAGGGAAGGAAAGCAAAAGGTGATTTCCCATTTTTGCTACTGCACCATACATGTTTATAAAGCTTTGTTTGAGCTGTTATGTCTTTATCCTGTACAATATGAAAGTTTTTGCCTTGGGCCTTTTTGAGATTTAATGAAGGTGGAAACTTATTTATCCTTTTAACAGTGCTCAAAAATGTGGATTGATGTGTACATATTAAAAGTTGCCTATAGTGACATACTGCTCTAAAGGATTTCAGATATTTTTTGTAACAAATTTCATCATATAGGTACAGATTGTTTTCATGTCAAACTTTGATAGATATTGCACCAGATATGACATTTGTGAGAAAAGAAAACAAATGTTGATACATTATGTCACTGAATATTGTTCAGTAATTGAATAAAGTACCACTGCCTACTTTTATTGCACTCTTACTTTGGTTATTTAATTAAATGAATTTTGGGGCTCCAGGTGGCCAAGTGGTCGAAGGCAATCACTTTTACTGATCACCAGCATCTCACCTCTGTAAGCCTTGTTGTGAGTCTTGGGCTTAGCTGACATGTGTGAGTGAGAAAGAATGCCAATAAGCTTCCTGTAGGTCCATGGGTTCTTCCTGGGTTCTAAGTACAGCAGCCTATGTTGTGCTGACAAAAAGGCATTAAACCTACAAAAATAAAAATCCCCAAAAATATTTAAATTCCTTTCAAATCACCTAACTCTTTTAGATATTAAAAATGCTTTAAAAGTAATATTTTATGAATTTAATTTTCAGGATGAGTAACTGCTGCCAAAAGAAATGTATTGCTCCAAAGTACAAAGATCCTGACTTGAATAAAGGAGAAGCAGTGTGTATAGACAGATGTGTGGCTAAATATATGGAAATTCATGATAGAATTGGCAAGAAATTGACTGCTATGTCGCAGCAAGATGAAGCCACAGTCAAGAAAATACAAGCTCAAATGCAACAGCAACAAAAATAACAATGTATCACCAACAACTCGTGTTTAACAGGAGTTGCAAGCTGTCTTGTTAACTGCTGCTTGATATTTAATGAGAAATGAAGGGAAAAAGATGGATTCAAGAATAACTTTACCTTTGTTCAAATTGTATACAACAGTGAGGTGTAATCGGGCAAAAGGACACATCACTAGTAGTAATAATTCAGTTTGATCCATCTCCTGTATAATATTAATAATGTATGCTTCTAAATACATGCATATTGAATTTACCTTGGAATAGTTTTTAAAAATTGTAAGTATTTTCTGTGTGCTTAAATACTTATGTACATGTATACATATACATTGATGGAGGTACAGAATCCAAAATCTGTATGAAACGAGTCAGCAAATAATAAGTTGGTCACCAATATTAAAAAGTTTTGGTAGAATTCAGGATATCAACAACAAAGTTCAGTATGTTCTGAATAAAGCAATGTATCAAATTCATGTTTTGATCAAGTTAAAGGTTACTTTTAATTAAGACTAAATCAAAATGCATCCTAAATGAACATAAACTGTATGAAATCTGAAAACATAACCATATTTTTCAATGAACTCAATAGGATTTTCCTTTTAGAACATGTTTGGTTGTCACAATGAAAACATTATCCCAAAAGTTTGTAATGTTTACTTCATATGTCCATAATGTTCCTGAATTAAAATTACTATTGCCATATTTTATGATTCAGTGGTCTTAAACTATGTAATAGAAAAGAGTGAAAATGAAAAAGTTTTGTAAAATTAAACAAATAATTTATTTCCCAATAATACAAAGTAAAAATTTAAAGAGTTTATAGTGTGAATTAAATCTAAAAATGTTCTATCACTAGTCCTAATGAATAATGTTCTAATTTAATTTCAGTGGATAAGATTCAACAATGAAGGTGTTCACATACCTGTAGTGGCCTGTGATGTGGTGATGTCACAACAGTCTTTTGATTAATAATAATAATACAATCTAAGATGTCTTGTATGAATTCACTAGAATTCACACTTAATGTTTCAGTCCAGGAATATTGTTTAAGAGCACTGTGTCTCCAGTGAAAAATAATATAAAATTTTACCCGAATCAAATATTTAACACAAGAAATAAAAATTAGTCTGCTCCAAGATATTACAGCAGGAATAAATAATTTCAAGATAAACAAGATTATACAGCCCTCTGATTGACCTAGGTTAATTAGCAATTTTTGGTAATACTATGACAATGGAATTTTTCCATTCTGGAACATTTTGTTGCTAAAATTATAATATAGAATTTGCTAAACATAAGTTAGATTGGATATTTTTATGGGGGAATTACGATAACTCCCTTAAATATAGTAACTATGTATTATATTTGTTTACCAATTAAGAGTTACAGCTCAGATAGACAACTTATTTCATTTTGAACAAGATCAATTACAAAATAAAATTATAAATTATAATTGTGGAGAAAAACTAACAAATGTAAAATTCAGTACACATTATACATTTGGTTTTTATCAAAAGAATTCTTATAATGTGTAGTGGATGCAAAAAGAAAAATTGTGTTGATGTGATGTCCAGTATGGCCAGAACAGTGACCTGCTTGAAAATATTGTTAAATTGATGGTTGTATCAACATGGAGTTTTAATAAACATCTTATCCAGATCTCTCATGATGACCTGTTTACCCAGATTTGTCTTTGCTTCCCCAACATCCACCCAATATTGATATTTTTTCCATATTCTCACACCCTACTTCTGGGTAAATAGAAACTGGATACTGGTAACTGCTGACTGCATTCCATGTCCATTCAAACTTGTATAACTTTTTCTCCCATTAAAAATCCTTCGAGTCATACTAGTAGAAATAGAATCCCTTAGGTGATACTAGTAGAAATAGAAATATCTTTTGGTCATACTAGTAGAAATTAAAATCCTCTTTGTTATACTAGTAGAAATAGAAATCCCATTGGTCATACTTGTAGAAATACAAATCCCTTTGGTCATACTAGTTTAAATAGAATCCCTTTGGTCATACTAGTAGAAATAGAAATTCTTTTGGTCATACTAGTATAAATAGTGCCAACTTGAAATTGAACATCCCCATAATGGCATGTATCAGTTAAAAATAACTTGTGATTGTTGCTCCTCTGAAATAGAAAGTCAAGTCAACATGGAGTTTCTATCAGAAGACTTGTAATGATTCCCTACTGGTCCTTGATGAAAATGATGCCAAGCTGACATCCATTATGTCCACCACTGCAGCTTATTTTATAAATCTTTTTTTCTAATTTCAAAATTTTATTATCCCCGTAATAGGTTGACCATTGGGTCGGGGAACCATCCCAAGGTCACCTTACAATCAAAATTTCTTGTTTCCAGATAAACTAGGGATAGTAAATATAATCTATATTAAAAGAAAGAAAAAATAAAAGACAAAACTAACATGCACACACTCATGCATATGGCACAATGTAGGTGACATAAGCTTTAGAAAATAGTGTTTTGTTCCTGTTTACCATCCAATCAGTTACAAGTTACCTATTGATCTATTGAGGTCCATTTCTTAAGAAATTGGTCCTCTTATTTTGTTTATCTTAGCAGCATATTTTTCAACATTCTTATACATTACAACTCTCTGCTTAAAAGCATAGATGGAAGGATTTTGCATATTGAATCTGCAAGTATAAATATTATTTTTTTTCCCAAAATAAGTAAGAAATTACAAAAACTGTCCAGTTCACTTCCTAAAAGTATTTCTTTTTTTGACAAATGTACAATATTTGGGCAAGATGGTGTGAAATGATCAATAAAACTGTACCAGAACTGTGAAGTAATATTGCAATCATAGAAGAGATGTTCAATACTTTCATTCTCTCTTTTGCAAAACATACATTTGTTGTCGTCCAATATGTTTATTCTTTTAAAAAAATCATTAGTAGCGATGATTCTGTGGATTAATCTAAAGTTAAAAGACATCAATTTGGTATCCTGGGTACAAAATGTCCCCCTGCTATAGATCTCAGACCACTTCTCACTACTTATTTTTGTATTTAATAATTGCATCCAAGATTCTTGCTTAGCAGTATGTTGCCTTTTAGCAATTTTTAAAAGATCTTTGTAAACAAACTTGAGTGAATTATATTTTTTCAGATCCATTATTTTATCCTCCTGCCTTTCAAAATTATTATTTACTAAATGTTGTTATGGCTTCTTTCCATGCTTTTGGAATTTTGGATATTAAGGAGAAGTATTTCAAGAAGTCACCTCTTCTAGTTTTTTTGTTTTATCATTTCAAAAGGTAATAAATTGCCATGATCATCTACTAGATCATTCAAAATTTCAAAACCAGCTTCTGTCCAGGATTTGTATTGATAGAACATTCTAGGGGGGAGGGATAAAATTATAAATGCTCATGGATAAGAACTCATTTGCACTTTGTGGTTCCTCTTTCCAATAAGATACTGCAAAAATGACATCTTTCCAGAAACTGTTTTTAATAAGCTTACTAAATTCTTCTAATTTCCTTCTCCCTAAAATCCAAATATCCTTTTCATTTCTGAGTATAATTGTATTGACTAAGTTCTGCCAAGCTCCATTTTCATTTTCCAACAATCTTTTTACCCATCTTATCTTAATATACCTAATAAATGAAAATATCTGTATCCTATTGAGTCCTCCCTCATTCTCTGGGGCTACTAATATATCACGGTTAATTCTCCCTACCTTTCCACTCCATACAAATTTAAATAATGTACGATTTAATTCTGCTTCAACTTTGGCTGATGGATTTGGAAGTGCTGAGAAAAGATGTATAAATATGGGCAGAACAAGGGTTTTTACAACAATTACCTTACCAACAACTGACAGATGTCTTTGATTCCAGCTTGCCAATATTTGTTTTGCCTTTGTTAGTTTCTTCCTATAATTAATTTCCACCATTTGCTGTAGATCTGATGAAAAGTTTGAGGAGGACCAAATTAGGCCCTTATCGGGACATATTCTTTCATTAGAAAATTTCTTGTTTCCAATCCAAATGGCTCTTTTTTTGTTATGTTACATTTAAGTCCAGACAATAGAAACAGACTTTGCAAGATATTCATAGCTACTTTAAGAGAAAGTTGAGATCCATCAAGAAGAATAAAAGCGTCGTCGGCATACTGACCCAATTTATATTGATTGACATCAAAGATCAGTCCCCGTACATCCACATTTTGCTTTAAAGTTATAGCTAAAATCTCAACCCTAATAATAAACAAGGTGCAAGGGGATCTCCTTGACGACATCCTCTTTCTAGTCTAAAAAAAGATGACATATGCCCATTATTTATAACACAATTTTTAGAGTCATTACAAAACAGCCTAAACCACTTACAAATAGAATCACCAAAATTGAAAGATTGTAAAGCTTCTTCTACAAAGGTCCATTCAATTGAATCAAAGGCTTTTTCAAAGTCTATTAGTAATAATAAACCATATCTATTTTCATTTTCAAGTTGATTCATGATATCGTATAGTAGCCTGGTATTTTCTCCAATAAATCTTCCCTTCATAAATCCTTTTTGGGTATCACTGATTACTGAGCGAAGAACCTTTTTGATCCTGGCTGCAATGGCTCCCGAAGTGATCTTATAGTCAATATTTAAAAGTGATTTAGGTCTCCAATTTTGGAAGAATCTTCTATCTTTTTCTTCCTTCGGTAGACATGTTATGACTCCTTAAGTCTGAAAATCTGAAAGTTTTCCTACAGAGTATCCATAATTTATTGATCTACAAAGGAATCCCCCAAGAAACATCCAGAAGAATTTATAGAACTCTACAGTGAATCCATCTGAGCCAGGACTTTTTCTGTTTCCCATATTTTTTAGAGACAAACTACATTCATTTAATACAAGCACACCCTCGCATGAATCTCTTTCCTCTTGACTGAGTTTAATATTATGATTAAAAAATCTATTTTGGTTAGATAATCTATTTTGAGTTTCTCGAGTCCCTCATCATCAAGCTGAACAATTCTACTTTTGTACAATTCAATATAAAACTGTTTTTGGGCTTCTAAAATATCTATTTGATAGATAATTTTGTCCCATCGTCTAAAATAATTTCCTTTATTGTCTTATTGACGTAATTTCTTTTTTCAAGATTTAAAAAGTACATTGTGCTTTTTTCTCCAAATTCATATCATCTGGCTTTAGATCTTAAGATAATGCCCTCTATGTACTTTTTCCTAGATTCCTCTAATGCTGCTTTCTTTTCCTCTAACTTTTCTAAAGTTTCCCCATCTGTGTTATTCAACAGTTCCCCATAAATTTCTATTATTTCTTGTTAAATTTTTTAAAATATTTCCTGTTTCTTTTTTGTTTTCTTAATAGAGAAGCATATAGTTTCAGATCTTATTTTCATTTTCAATATTTCAAAGAACATTTGGTCATAACAGGAAAGAGAAACATGGAGGGAGTCATCTTTATTTCCCCCTACATAATATTCATTTACAGTGTCAGATATACGCTTTTTGACTAAATCAGTATACTCAATGTTCTTCAACAGTTGGGCATTAAATTTCCAATATCCTTTTCCCCTTGAACATGTTGAGAAAGCCACACTCAGAGCAATAGCTGAATGATCAGACTTATATCCAGGTAAGATACACACATCAACCGTAATCATATGAATGTCTTCAGACACGAGAAAGTAATCTAATCTACTTTGCTTCAAGGGAGAATTTTGCCTCCAGGTATACATCCTTAAGTCTTGATTCAAATTTCGCCAGGGATCAATTAGTTCCAATTCATTTTTTAGGCCTTGCATCACTGTTAGTGTTTGTCATATAAAATATTATAAGTATCCAAGTCTAAATCCTGAACAGTATTCCAGTCTCCGCACATTATAATTGATGATTTCTCAAGAAATGAAATCTCTTCCTTTAATTTTCTAAAGAAGCTAGGATTATCTTCATTAAAACCATACAAATTCACGAGGGTTATTCTGTTGTCTTTAATTGTAATATCTAAAATAATAAACCTTCCTTGACTGTCGCATCTTTCTCTATGAATTACAAATTCAAACGTATTTCTAAAAAATATTGCAACCCCAGCACTATTACTAGAGCTGTGGCAAAATATACATTTGTATCCACATTCAGCTGCCCCTTATATTTAATTGTTCTTTGTACAATGAGTTTCTTGCAAGCATACTATCGATACATTCTTTTGTTTTACCCAGTGAAAAATATCCCTTCGTTTAAAAACTGAACCTTGCAGGCCTCTAACATTCATAGATATAATTTTTACGTTATTATCCATGAGAGCGGCAGAAATTTTACATATACATGTTCTTGTACAGGAATGTATGAAGTAATTATCACCTTGAATTTATCATATGTATGGTTTTCACATCCACACTCACACACATACTCACACAAAATACTAATATCTATAATAAAAGCATCCATGGTGTTGCAATACATGCTGTAGATTTGGCTGCAGTTAAAATTGATACCGTGAACAATAGACAACAAGTGAAACAGCTCCATTTATGATAACTAGGCACAGATTAATAGTATAAATTACAAAATGAATGAGAGAAGGAAAGGGGTGAAGGGAGGGGAAGAAAGTATGAAAGAAGAGCATACTTGAATATAGTGAATGACTGAATAACTGAGCAAGAATGAGAGAGCTAAAGTATTGAACGAGGATGAGTAGTGTTGAATATGATGAATAAACAACTGAGTAAGTAGATTTGAATATGGGTTAAAGATAATAAAGATAAAGATAGTGGATAAATTGTTTAAGGAGAGATTGATATAGTTGACTAGTGAATAATAAATCTATTAACTAATGACAAAACTGATGAAGGAAGGAAAAAACTTCTAAAAAATAAAAAAAAATTAGAGCAGAAATGGGAGTGTCCAAAAGAAAGGTTCACATACTTATATGGCTATTTTCAGGATTATATAGAGTTGTAAATGGCACTTATACTCTAATTTTCTTATCAATATCATCATAAATGTCAAATTTTATCCTTTTCCCTGATTTGGTTTTACCATACACAAAACCGTTAAAGTACCATGCACTATCAATCTCCTGCTGCCTAGATAATTTATTTATAAGTTCAGTATTCATCTTCATCACATCCTCTACCAGTCTAATTCCTTTACTCTGTTTAAAGTCTTTCCGCTTCTTGATAATTGGAAGTTTACAATCCAGACTCCAGAATTTGACAATCACTGGCCTTGGCTGTCCCTGTCTGCCTGGAATCCTATGTACAGCCACTATATCCCTGTTATCCAAATTAATCTTTGTGACTTCTTTAACCACTTTTGGAATTTTCTCTCAGAATTTCATTCTCCTCCTCCTCCAGCCCTAAGACTTTAACATTCAGCTTCCTTGAAAATTGTTCCATTTGGTTTGAGGCTGCACTTGCTTGTTTTGATCTCCTGCAATACTCTTTCATGTCACTTTTCATTTTATCATTGTCCATTTTTGCCTCTTGTAGTTTTTCTCGCAATTGGTGGTTTTCGAATTCCAGTGATTCCACCCTATCCATCAGCTCTCCTGTCCTCTCCTTTACTACCCTTTCACTTTCTACAGCTATCTCCTTTCTCAGATCTTCCTTCACATTCTCTAATAATTTCCTCACAATGGTAGAGACAATTTCTGTAAGGTCATCTTTTTTCACCAAATCAGCAATAGCAGATATAAAATCCGCTTTGGAAATGCACCCTTTGAGGCTTTGCTTTATTTCATCTAAGTCCAGCTGAATTGTACTTAAACTTGATTCACTCAAACTTGTGTCAGATGTTCCCATTAGGGACCCTCTCTGTAATCTGGTTTTCATTTGTTGCTTCTCTTGGTCTTTCTTTCCACTCATGCTTGTAGCTAATCTTGTTTGGACTAATTTTTTCTCACTACTCATTTGTGACACTGATTATTACCATGTACCAGATAATTCTTAAAATGAAAGCAAAAATAGGTAATAACACTGAAATAAGTAAATGAGTCAAGCAGATCAGGTAGGGAAAGGCTCAAAACTGCACCCAGTAAGCTCCCTTTTCTAATCCATCATGTATGAATTTGAGTGGAAAAACACTTGTTTCAAAATTGAGTGTGATCCACCAAAAATATTATATACCCTGCATTCCTTGAATATCCACATATCCTCCCAACAAATATGAACCATTTCACTGTAAAATAAACCACTACCTTCCACCTATAGCCACCATTCTTATTTTATAAATCTTGTTGCTGCGAAAGAATAGTAAAGATAGTTTCAACACTTTGCAGTTAAAAAGAATAAATGACCATGTCTTGAATTCCTGAACATTTTCTTTACAGGATCATCATCAGTTTTTGCATACCAAGCCATCAGGCCAAGTGTATGGTCTAGTCCATCATCCAAAAAGCACTTAAATAATTTACGTGTTTTACAGGGAGCCTTTTTGTATATAACTATTGGATGTCATCTGTCATTGATTTAGCTATTAGATGCCATCTGTCATTGATTTAACTACTGTATGCCATCTGTCATTGAGATTGGCTGTTGTAACTTAAAATATCAAAGGTTGTGACCAACATTGGCAGAAAGCATCTGGCATTAAGGCATTTTAAAAATTTTAGCCACCAGCACATATGGCCACCATTACCAAAAATGAAAATACTTTTTGAACACTATTTGGGGGTGGGGGTGTGATTTTTAATCCATATGGAAAAAATAAAATGGAACAAGAAAGAAAATACTGAGACAAAAAGACACTTAATATCCACTAGTTTTCACAAAACGCCAATACACAAACTCATTCACCCGGAAGTAAAGAAGAATAACAATTATTATAAGGTCAGTTATGATAAGGACATTTTTTCACAACAAAACAGTAAGGCATAAATACCACTATATTTGACCTCGTATGCACCCCAACGTCCCATCACTCATGATTTATCATATAGATTATCAAAGTTACTTTGCCGATTTTATATTGTTATTGAACTTATCAATAAGTTCTTGTATATTCAAAGGAATATAATGACTGGATATGGAAGCAAACCCTCCTGTTTGCTGGGGTGTCTTAGTCACCCTGTCCCTCTCTGGTTTCATAACTATTGTAACTCATCAGAGTAAATAATATGGGTTGATTGGATTGTTCAGCTTATCACTTTGTTATGTCAATGTGAGGTTTATATACCCCTTTGTCGCTAGTACAGCTGATATAGTACTTGTAAGGTCATGTGGCTAGTATTGTCATGATAACAGTTGTAACATCCAGGTTCCAAAAGAAACAATTGTCTCTTAGTCAGGTTTTGTATACATAGAGAAATATGATATTAAAGAGGGGTATATGACCAGCAAACTCTTATTTAATTTTATTTTGATTTACAGAAACTTATTTCTAATAAGTTAATTTCTTTAATGCGTAGGTGTCAATGTGCGTGTGTTTGATTTAGAGTTTTAACATAGCTTAAACAATTTTTCAGTCATATTGCTATGATGTCTGCAGTGTGGCAGTTTATAGTGATGTCCAGCACTGGGGTATCGTGCCATAGACATATAGCATGATGTCCCACCCAGTCACATTATCCTGACACCAGACCGACCAATCCCAACACTATCCTCTTAATGCTGTCAACTTGTGCAGTTTACCTGTAATTTGTATGGAATTTTTTTCCCATTTTCACAAGTGGGTACAGCTGTACAAACGTTTTGTTTTTCTTCATACAAATATTTTATATACCAGTATATAATTTTTTTTCTTTATGTGTGCATCTGGGACTCTGGACAACAAGATCAGGGTACCCTGAAACAACCAATCAAATCATACTTAAAACCGCACTTTTCCTTTGATAATAAAATGAGTTTCATTTTATGGTTCAACTCTTATGTATGAATCTTCTTGTTTATCGCTCTAAAATTTGCTCACTTGGATTTCTAATACTGACTACCTACCTGTGTAGTATGCTTTTTTGTTTTATACATTATTTCATTATTTATACCTATTACTATTAAATGCATAAAGTTTACATAAATGTTTCATACTTTATATAGCATGACAGTCATGTTGGTGTAACCGTAATTTGTCTGACTTTCTGTGTGGAGATAAAGTTGATTTATTAAAATTGTTAATATGCTGAATTTAGCACCAGTATTTTATTGTGCTGTCAGTTTTTGAATTAAGTTTGTTAGATACAAACAGGAAGATGCATTGCCATAACAGAAGTAGTATAGATACTGAATGTCATTCTCATAGCTTGATAATATGTAACACTGCCAATTTATATAAAGTTTTTTACCATAATCAGCACACCATATAGCAAATTCATAACCTTTAAAATGCCAGATATACAGTTTTAATGGAAATGATTGACAGCTTATGAAGTATAAACTTCTGGACTTCTACTTTGTCAAATTTTTAATTTTTAGATTTTAATTTTTGGATAGCTCCCGGCATAAAATCTTTGGGTTTATGGGGGAAAATATAAATTTGTAACACATTTGTAATCTGGCGATATTCCTCTATCACATATAAAATCTAAATTTTTAAATTATTTTTTTTTCATTTCTTTCCTTTGAAATGCAAGCTTGAAGACACTGATTGAGGTTGTGGCAAGTTTCAGGCTGATTGGATTAAAGACCTCCCTGGCATTGTAGATGTATCCAAGTTAGGATCTTCATATGCTTTTTGTCAAATATGCAGTAAAGACATTAAAGTAGTGACATGGGGCATATATGATTTGGAGGAACAATTCAGGACAAACCTGCATGAAAGAAATTTTGAAATGGAGAAGGGAGAATCCATCAAAAGCTTCTTTGCTATGCCAAAGCAGGAAGATGATAGCATTATTAGTAAAAAAAATGAAATAAAATTTCAAAATTATGTAAATATGTGTAAAAATACTTTCGTGTATTGCATTTGTCGTTTTAAAACTATTATCTAATATAATATATGAATACATTTTTTCATGTAAGGTTTAGTTTGGTCTTTGTAAGGTTTTTATTGGTCTAGCTTACAAGTTTTCATCTTAAGGGGTTGACACCTATGGCAATACAATTGTATTAGATGAAGAGCACTTCAGTTTAAGATGAAATCTAATTTCTTTTCTTTTAAAGATTTTTCTGCAGTCACGGCAAGATATTCTGATACCAAAATGTGTGATCTTGACATATTGCACTAACAATTAGAAATGTTTCAGTTAGGTTTCACAGTACACACATAGGTAATTCATTTTGCTGTATAGCAGAGTGATGGCATCATAATTTGTGATGCATACCACAGCTGGGGCAGCATCTTTAGGGTAGTGATTTCCTCAGAAGAATGGAATATTCCATCATAATGACTGTTAGGGCCGAAATATCTTAGTTTGCATGAGAGGGAAAATAATAATAAATTAGAAATGCCTGTACTCCCATTTAGACCAAGATGTTAATCCCTACTGGCTCTAGAGTATGTATTTGTTATATCCAATAAAGTTTTCTAACTTTCTTACAAATAGTGCTACTGTAGAGCTCAAGATCCAATTTAATAATTTCTATCATCTGATATTTACCACAAGCTATGCTGTGAGCAGATAAATTAAAATCTCTTGCACAGATTCCAAAAACAGGATATATAACACCATCAGTATATTTACACATTTAAGTTTGGATCTCCTTTGACACCAGGGAATCTTAATGATTATGGTAGGGATTAATGTCTTGGTTAAAATGGGAGTAGTACTGGCCTGTAGAGTATGTATTTGTTATACCCAATGGAAGTACAGGCTTATTTGACTTGTATATTCAGAGCTTCATATATAGTCATGAAATGGTGATAGATTTTGTTTTACTAATTCATTTTCCCGATTTTCATAATCTGGTATTAGACAACTTGGAAAGTAAGGACGGTCCTTTATAAATATCCCCGATGTGATTTCTCTAGATAGATCATAATTCATATTGCCAATCCCATTTTGTTGGTGAATTGGCAATGAGTTTTAAATTTACATGGTAAGATTTGTCTTCTTTCGCCATGTGAACACAGACCAAAGTCTTGGAAAAAAGTTCACCCCTTTCAATAAATTAATGTCAAAGTAAATTATTAAACAAGGAAATCAAAAAACTTTTGGGTGTGACAGATGTGCAGTATAAATTCTTAATACAGAAGAGCAAGAATTTATACAAATACACATCTTGGGTCACACACACACACACACACACACACACACACACACACACACACACACACACACACACACACACACAGAGATATTTGTTTTTAAAAGGAATACTTACTGGCAATCAGCCGATCATTTTTTTTTATTTATGATTTATAGTCACAAAAATTGGAACAGCTTGTTCAGTTCTGATAATTTTTCATACACATATAATCCCCACACAGGCATATTTAACACAAATGTACATTTCATATTTAACATTTCAAAAAATGACATAAAAGATACATCAACTGAACACTGGCAAATATGCTGAGAGGAAAAAAAAGGGGAGGGTGCTTCAAATTTTTTTTGCCATACAGCTCCTCAGACACACGCGTGAATGGATTAAGCTGTGGGCTGCACAATGAGGGACTGGGCTGTATGCATGCTAAAGACAGTATTTCTACCATGTAAACTACTTAAACCCATGCTTGCCAAACATGCCATTTTAGCCAATGCAGTCCAGCCATAAGCAAGTTCAGTATAGCTTTATATACCTGAAATAATTCAAGGTTGCTCTTTCTGTTAATTGAGTCAAACTAGTCAGTGCTTTCATATGGGTTAATTTTTTTCAAAATGTTTCAAAATAACAGCAGGTACTACATGTTTTTTTTTGTTCCTTGACTTTAGTCTCAAATGTAGCAAAGGTTTCATGGAATGAGAGAGTTCCTGATACCAAACCAACCATGTGGCACAGAGGTTTACAGCAAATAAAGAAAATGGGACAGAGATACATCATTTACCACAACTGAAAATTGTGCACTTTACACTTTATTCTAGACCAGGAAATATAATTATGTATTTAATTTGCAAATCTGGGGTATGTGCTTCATTGAGAAAATCCCAATTTTCTACAAGTCACTAGCTGGACAAAGTACTCCCATTTTTTATTTCAAGTCATTGTATAAGTGAAATTTTGTTTTTAGTTGCTTTTAATTCTCCTGCTTCAGACTAGTATATGACTGATCTAAAATAGATTCTTGCTCATGGTTAAGGTTAGTATATAATCAGTCATGTTACTATAGAAGTTACTGCATGATCATTACACTGTATAAATAAGCAATATGTATGTAGCATCATACACATTACAATGAAAGAATGGTATTACCTTATACCCTTTTATTTTGTCTCATTGGGTATGGACTGCCTTTGGTATTGAAGGTGTGTAAAACACTGACATATTCTATTTGGTTCTGTTGAGTAATGTGGTGATACTCTGACCAAATTTGCATTAGGAAGAAAGGGATATACTTAAAAGTCTAGACTTAAATGGTTAAAGGTCATGGAAGAGTTGTTTAAATTTTGATATTCCTTGCTTTAACTGTACTCTATCTTCAGTGTGTGTGTGAATGGATTTCCAAGGTCCTAGCTGTATACTGGTGAAAGGTTTTAAAAGTCAAAGTTGTCTTGTACCTCTATCATTATGCTATCATTATGTTTATAACACAAGTTCACAATTTATCATAAAACCTAATTTTCACAATAGATTTGATGAAAAGGTCATGGGTCAGGGGTAGTCATAAACTGGTTAAAGGTTGCCAAGTTACATCTTGTATCTACAGAAATGCTGCAATTATTTTTTCAGCACAAAGGTCAAGGGTCAAGTGGTAAACGGGTTCAATGTTCTGAATTTATCTTTATCAAGAGGTCGTCAGCATATTCTGAACACAACATGGAATATAATTTGAATATAAGATGGATGAAAGAGTCAAGTTCAAAAGTTCAGTTGTGAATCACCCTGGGTAATATTCCTTTTTGATACTATCATATAAAACTTGGATGGTCAACTAGAAAGGTATCCATGGAACATAAATCTGCCACATCTGTTCTGAAATCACTATATGCAAAACTTAACCAAGGAATAACAGACAGACAAAAAAGGGTAACTATGCCTTTACCATTGCTGTGGTGGGCATAGATACATAAAAATATGTATTAAAAAATATATTCATGGTTTGTATAAAAATATATTATTTATAAACCTTAAATAAACTATAATGTTATTGAGAATTCATATAGTGCATTAAAACAAGTACTATAAATGAAAATTGATAAAGATTTGTTCTGCCTCCAACTGGCTACCATATGGTGGCTGTATATCAAATGGATTTCCAGAAAAATAAGAATTGCATAAATCTAATTAGAATACCCTTTGATTTTTTTTGTATTCTAACCTGGGAATAAAAATAAAAATCTTCATTTTTAAAGTTTGCATTAAGCTAAAATATCAAGAAAATCCAACAAAGCTTGGCTCTTCATGCTTCTCATTAGAATCCAGTCCTATTCTGGCACTAATGCTGGGGTCAGCAAGAGTGTAGACTCTTTCTTTAGGAGTCCTTATTTCCTCTGGTCTTTTTTCATCTAAAATCCTCTTCTGTTCTTTGACGAAGTCTGAAATATCTGCTATGCTGACAACCCACTCTGTTCCATATTTCTTTAGAATCTGTTGAAAATAGTAAAACTCAATCACTTTCTTTAATTCAATTAAATTTTTTTAAAACATGTTTGAGCTTATATAGATTAAGGTAAAGCCATTCAGTATCTAAATATATTGCCACTTTGTAATCTACTAATTTCAATTAATTTACTCCATCAAACTCAGAGTTTGAGTGCATACTCAAGTTGAGGAATTTCATAAAAATTAGGCCATAGCATCCTGTCATAAATCCTACTTTACTTTATACAAAATGATGTTGATCAAACATAAATTTAGCCAGTGTTACTAATAAAGAGAAAAATGTCATCAGTCACCAGTCGCTATTTTCAACATTTCATGCTGCAGAAAAGAAGTTTATCAAATTAAACAGAAAGCATCCCGATATGAAAAACTTTCAAATTTCTATCTTGTATTTTGTAGCATATATTGTACAGAAGACAAGAAAAACAATTTACTTACCTCCCCTTTAAGCCCCAACTGAATTGCTCTCCTTGGAAGTTTTTCATAGGTTGGAGAGTGGTCAGGATCCCACTGAAGTCTAACCATAATTTTTTCTTTCTCCAGTCCTTCAGATTTTTGTAACTAAGGAAAAAAAAAGAGAAAATTTTCAATTCATTACAAACTTTTTTGAAACTGTCTAATTGTCATGGATAATAGTTACCCAAAAAGTCCATTAATGTATTCACTAATTGTAAAGTAGATTTCCCATGATAAGACCACTGGGTCAGCTTTCTAAATGTCAAAAAGTAGAAGGTGGGCTTATTATAAGATAAAGACATCTAACGTAAATATTTGCCATACTGGCTAAGTTATTTTTATTAGGGTGTGCCTATTGTCTAACATGGGCTTGTCATCAGAAACAATTGGTACATTACTGCATTGTACCAATCACTATTGTAAATGTCTCCATTTTATATTTTGGATAACATCACTGATTATACACTTACTATAGTATCATCAATACCAACTGCATACCTTGACTTCAACACATCTATTATATGGGTATGATTCAGGATGCCAAGCAATAAATAAAGGTATAAAATATATATTAACAAAAAATAATATAACTGTCAAAGGTGTCAAGATGCCATAGCAAACATTTTCCAAAAGATCCATCTGCTGATTTGTATGAAAACTCATTTTCTCTTGTTAATTCACATGATTATTTCAAGTACACCCATAGCATACTGATAAAAACAAATCCCCCCCTGCTAATTCCCAAATTTGAATTTAGTTGTTTGTTACAACTTGACCTTTGATTTTGACACCCCAAAATTAAAATAGTGCAATATATCTTAACCTTTCCATTTCTGGCACGACAATATTGATCTAGTGTTGCTTCTGCACAAGCCAAATCAGAAACTGAGCTTGCAATGAATTTTGTACTTTAGCTCCTAAATCAGTTGCTTTCATATATTTGTGGCCCACCCAATTTTTTTTTTAATAAAATATGACTGCAAGAAACTTTGTCATATAAAAACCCAAATCTAAATTTTCATTTTAACTGGTTGCTTTCCTTATGCCTATGTAATGTACCAATAAAGTCTGGGTTTTCAAAACCGGGCTTTTGCAAATAGAAGCAGCCACAATATGAAATAAAAATGAAATTAAAATCTTGCAAAGGACAGAAATCAAAGAATATACTAAAATCTGTAGATGGTAAGAAACAAATAGTAAAGATTAAGTGAAATGCCTCTCCCTACATACTGTCATCCCCACACAATTATAAATATGGAATGATAGCAGTATGCCCATGTAGAACATAACATTTTAATATGGAATGATAGCAGTATGCCCATGTAGAGCATCATACTTTAATATGGAATGATAGCAGTATGCCCATGTAGAGCATAAAACTCTAATATGGAATGATAGCAGTATGCCCATGTAGAACATCATACTTTAACATGGAATGATAGCAGTATGCCAATGTAGAACATCATACTTTAACATGGAATGATTGCAGTATGCCCATGTAGAGCATCATACTTTAATATGGAATGATAGCAGTATGCTCATGTAGAACATCATACTTTAACATGGAATGATAGCAGTATGCCCATGTAGAATATCATACTTTAATATGGAATGATAGCAGTATGCCCATGTAGAACATCATACCTTAATATGGAAGGAGAGCAGTATGCCCATGTAGAACATCATACTTTAATATGGAATGATAGCATTATTCCCATGTAGAGCATCATACTTTAACATGGAATGATAGCAGTATGCCCATGTAGAGCATCATAATTTAATATGGAATGATAGCAGTATGCTCATGTAGAACGTCATACTTTAATATGGAATGATAGCAGTATGCTCATGTAGAACATCATACTTTAATATGGAATGATAGCAGTATGCTCATGTAGAACATCATACTTTAACATGGAATGATAGCAGTATGCCCATGTAGAATATCATACTTTAATATGGAATGATAGCAGTATGCTCATGTAGAACATCATACCTTAATATGGAATGATAGCAGTATGCCCATGTAGAATATCATACTTTAATATGGAATGATAGCAGTATGCCCATGTAGAGCATCATACTTTAATATGGAATGATAGCAGTATGCCAATGTAGAACATCATACTTTAACATGGAATGATTGCAGTATGCCCATGTAGAGCATCATACTTTAATATGGAATGATAGCAGTATGCTCATGTAGAACATCATACTTTAACATGGAATGAAAGCAGTATGCCCATGTAGAATATCATACTTTAATATGGAATGATAGCAGTATGCCCATGTAGAACATCATACCTTAATATGGAAGGAGAGCAGTATGCCCATGTAGAACATCATACTTTAATATGGAATGATAGCATTATTCCCATGTAGAGCATCATACTTTAACATGGAATGATAGCAGTATGCCCATGTAGAGCATCATAATTTAATATGGAATGATAGCAGTATGCTCATGTAGAACGTCATACTTTAATATGGAATGATAGCAGTATGCTCATGTAGATCATACTTTAATATGGAATGATAGCAGTATGCTCATGTAGAACATCATACTTTAACATGGAATGATAGCAGTATGCCCATGTAGAATATCATACTTTAATATGGAATGATAGCAGTATGCTCATGTAGAACATCATACCTTAATATGGAATGATAGCAGTATGCCCATGTAGAATATCATACTTTAATATGGAATGATAGCAGTATGCCCATGTAGAGCATCATACTTTAATATGGAATGATAGCAGTATGCCCATGTAGAATATCATACTTTAATATGGAATGATAGTAGAATGCCCATGTAGAACATCATACTTTAATATGGAATGATATCAGTATGCCCATGTAGAGCATCATACTTTAATATGGAATGATATCAGTATGCCCATGTAGAGCATCATACTTTAATATGGAATGATAGCAGTATGCCCATGTAGAGCATCATACTTTAATATGGAATGATAGCAGAATGTCCATGTAGAACATCATACTTTAATATGGAATGATATCAGTATGCCCATGTAGAGCATCATACTTTAATATGGAATGATAGCAGTATGCCCATGTAGAACATCATACTTTAATATGGAATGATATCAGTATGCCCATGTAGAGCATCATACTTTAATATGGAATGATATCAGTATGCCCATGTAGAGCATCATACTTTAATATGGAATGATAGCAGTATGCTCATGTAGAACATCATACCTTAATATGGAATGATAGCAGTATGCCCATGTAGAGCATCATACTTTAATATGGAATGATAGCAGTATGCCCATGTAGAACATCATACTTTAATATGGAATGATAGCAGAATGTCCATGTAGAGCATCATACTTTAATATGGAATGATAGCAGTATGCCCATGTAGAGCATCATACCTTAATATGGAATGATAGCAGTATGCCCATGTAGAATATCATACTTTAATATGGAATGATGGCAGTATGCCCATGTAGAGCATCATACTTTAATATGGAATGATATCAGTATGCCCATGTAGAGCATCATACTTTAATATGGAATGATAGCAGTATGCCCATGTAGAGCATCATACTCTAATATGGAATGATAGCAGTATGCCCATGTAGAACATCATACTTTAACATGGAATGATAGCAGTATGCCAATGTAGAACATCATACTTTAACATGGAATGATTGCAGTATGCCCATGTAGAGCATCATACTTTAATATGGAATGATAGCAGTATGCTCATGTAGAACATCATACTTTAACATGGAATGATAGCAGTATGCCCATGTAGAATATCATACTTTAATATGGAATGATAGCAGTATGCTCATGTAGAACATCATACCTTAATATGGAAGGAGAGCAGTATGCCCATGTAGAACATCATACTTTAATATGGAATGATAGCATTATTCCCATGTAGAGCATCATACTTTAACATGGAATGATAGCAGTATGCCCATGTAGAGCATCATAATTTAATATGGAATGATAGCAGTATGCTCATGTAGAACGTCATACTTTAATATAGAATGATAGCAGTATGCTCATGTAGAACATCATACCTTAATATGGAATGATAGCAGTATGCCCATGTAGAATATCATACTTTAATATGGAATGATAGCAGTATGCTCATGTAGAACATCATACCTTAATATGGAATGATAGCAGTATGCCCATGTAGAATATCATACTTTAATATGGAATGATAGCAGTATGCCCATGTAGAGCATCATACTTTAATATGGAATGATAGCAGTATGCCCATGTAGAACATCATACTTTAATATGGAATGATATCAGTATGCTCATGTAGAACATCATACTTTAATATGGAATGATATCAGTATGCCCATGTAGAGCATCATACTTTAATATGGAATGATAGCAGTATGCCCATGTAGAGCATCATACTTTAATATGGAATGATATCAGTATGCCCATGTAGAGCATCATACTTTAATATGGAATGATAGCAGTATGCCCATGTAGAACATCATACTTTAATATGGAATGATATCAGTATGCCCATGTAGAGCATCATACTTTAATATGGAATGATATCAGTATGCCCATGTAGAGCATCATACTTTAATATGGAATGATAGCAGTATGCTCATGTAGAACATCATACCTTAATATGGAATGATAGCAGTATGCCCATGTAGAGCATCATACTTTAATATGGAATGATAGCAGTATGCCAATGTAGAACATCATACTTTAATATGGAATGATAGCAGAATGTCCATGTAGAGCATCATACTTTAATATGGAATGATAGCAGTATGCCCATGTAGAGCATCATACCTTAATATGGAATGATAGCAGTATGCCCATGTAGAATATCATACTTTAATATGGAATTATGGCAGTATGCCCATGTAGAGCATCATACTTTAATATGGAATGATAGCAGTATGCCCATGTAAAGCATCATACTTTAACATGGAATGATAGCAGTATGCCAATGTAGAACATCATACTTTAACATGGAATGATTGCAGTATGCCCATGTAGAGCATCATACTTTAATATGGAATGATAGCAGTATGCCCATGTAGAGCATCATACTTTAATATGGAATGATAGTAGAATGCCCATGTAGAACATCATACTTTATGTGACTCATTGTAATTCACATGATGTCAAAGCTGCATATTAATTTGACCATCACTTCTGATTTGTTTAATATCATAACATATAAGAAGTCACATGTTCCTTTTATATCAATTTCATCACAGAATACAAGCAAACTATCTCTGATTTAACCACATTTCAAAATATACAGTAAATTCAATGGATCTAAAAGTTTTCAATATATATTTTGTCATTTTATGACATTAAATGTACCAACTTTACACAATTTTCTTTAAAAACTATGTGGAAATAAAAATCAACAATGTGGATTTGTGTGGAATATGTAAATTACTTCCTGAAATCATTCGCAGCAAACCTTAGAAAGCCTCATTCTGGCCATGAATTATGACTCTTCATTATGGAACTGAATTCAAATACATATGAAAGATTCTATTAATTGTACCTGTAAAATGTGCCATGGCGTATTCTGTATGGCTTTCAAAACTTACAACACAAAAATGCCATAAAAAATCTTATCATTACTGATATCAAAACCTGCAATAAACATGTCATCTCCAAATGTGAATTATAATGATTTTTGTTATAGCAGTTTCCTTGTAATGACAACAATACTAATGCCAGAAATGTGAGATGTGACAACTCAATTATACTTGAAAAAGTAGCAACAAACCTTTGCTGTAAATGCATTTGCTAGAATCTCTTCAAATCCAGCTCGAGTTATTCTAACTGCCAGGACTCTCTCTTGGTTTTCTTTGCTGGCCCATCCACACCTGTACATCATCCATAAAAAGTTTGTTTTGATCCATGACATTCTATCAAAGCTGAAGTTTGGACCACCAAATCTGAAAAATCAAATACAGAATTTAATAATGCTTGCCTTTAGCAAATTAACATTATTCTATACTAAGTATAACATTTCCTTTCCGAGTTAGGTGATGCCAAACTGGTTACAGTTAAGCATTCAGGAACTTAGGTTCACAAAAGTAAATCAATATGATGAAATTAATGCTAATTCAGTCAGTGACATTTAGGCCACAAGTTCTATAAAGATGAATGTAAAGGAAATGCAAATTTGAATTATTCACTGACCTGCAAGATATTAGCACTTGCAGTTCATGGGTTCCAATCCATAATGATTTTGGTGTCTTGGAGTATGTTCTATTACATTCTCCAATTGTAAAATGAAACTGGTAAATTAATGATCTGTTATTGGCTATAAAATTTGGACATATTATCAATACTGAAACTATGCTAAAAGTAAGATGTTATTCTATGTTCAGGGAATTTAAAATTATTGAATCTGCTCATCAATTGACCTGAGTGCAGTGTGTGTGTGTGTGTATTTTTCAGCTGATCAGAGTTGAAGAGGTACAAGCTATAGAGCTAACCATAGAAGGTGGTACTGTACAGTTTCATATTTAGCATAGGGTTAGAATTTTAAGGAAAAAGAATTTTCACGGCTTTCCTCACTAGTTATACTGGCTATTTAAAAAAGACTATATCTTAGGTATTGATCAAAGAATCTTTAATTCCCTTTATTTTGGTGTATGATTGATGGGTGTAAAAAGGGTTATAAAGTATACAGATTGTCCTTACTCCAGATGTACTCCTTTCAAAAAAGTGCTAGCTCCACTTGCTCATTTTCACTTTCCGAACTTCAGAGGTAAATTGTAAAAAAAGCAGAGCCAATAACTTTTTTTTTACATTTGATATATTTGGTGATTCATTCAATAGAGCTAACCATAGAAGCTGACTATAGCAGCTGTAAAGGTGGCACTGTACAGTTTCATATTTAGCATAGGGTTAAAATTTTAAGGAAAAAGAATTTTCACGGCTTTCCTCACTAGTTATACTGGCTATTTAAAAAAGACTATATCTTAGGTATTGATCAAAGAATCTTTAATTCCCTTTATTTTGGTGTATGATTGATGGGTGTAATAAGGGTTATAAAGTATACAGATTGTCCTTACTCCAGATGTACTCCTTTCAAAAAAGTGCTAGCTCCACTTGCTCATTTTCACTTTCCGAACTTCAGAGGTAAATTGTAAAAAAAGCAGAGCCAATAACTTTTTTTTTACATTTGATATATTTGGTGATTCATTCAATGCACTTTCAGAAGCTGATATTGCCTAGTCTGGCAAAATTAATTTTCCCTATTGCAATAACTGTCAAGGATTGTATACTTTTTAGACAAATTCAGGTTCATTTTTGGAACACAAGGGAGCAGTCATTTTAGTTAGCAGTGTGCTAAGATCATTTACAATTTCCAAAAGTACAATATTTAAAGAAATGTCAGCCACATTACATGAAAGTAACATAGAGGTATGCCAACATTCTCTCCACTGTGTATGTTATAAATGCAATCCCACCTTAAATACATCACTCTCTCAAAAGTACATAATAACTGGTGAGCACCACCAAAGGTGAACTATAGCAGCCGTAGAGCAGAGTGAAAGTGTTGCTGGTCCAGTAGCAGGTGACTGGGCATTGCTGACTGAGTGGTGGACAATGATTGACCAAGGAATTGAATGGTGGTTGGGACTACCTGAAATGCTGACTGCTTGATTGACCAGTGTGATTGGTAGCAAAGTGTGCTATTGATGAACTGTTTTGTGTTAATCCATGCATGTAATCTTTCAGCTGTGTGCTAATTTTAGAGTTTGTTATACCCAGTGTTTTGGGACTGTAAAGATATTTGTATATCTGTCCCTTTGTTTTCATCAGATTACTATTTAGGGTTTGTTATACCCAGTGTTTTGGGACTGTAAAGATATTTGTATATCTGTCCCTTTGTTTTCATCATATTACTATTTGAGTAAAGCACATTATTTTTCACTATAGAGTGAATACAATTTACTATACCAGTAAAGTACATTATTTTTTACTATTTGAGTAGAACAAATCCTTCTTTTTGATGTGTGAAATTTACTGTGAATCATTAACCTTTGCCCTTGTACTATGTAAGTTTGTTTATTTGTATTCACATTTATGTTGCATTATTAAGTTTGTGCAGATTGTGTTCACTTGTCCAATATTTGGATCTTCTACATGCACATATAATCTTTTCTCATTCAAGTCATTTATCAATAAACATTTATCTGTATCAAACATGTTCCATTATAAATCCAAAATCCAATCTGGTTATATTGTTACAAATTATCAATGTGTTATAATTTTCTTTATTATAAATAATGAGGTCCACAAAATTAGCAGAAGTTGGATGTATGTTACTGATGTATGACATCATATTGAACTAAATCATAATTTTTACAACAATCCAATTTCATTTTTAGTATTTAAGTTTTATTTTACATGATTAGTATATAATATAATATAAATGATAAAGATAAATTCTACATAAATTTAGCAAAATCATGAACACATACAGATCAATGTATATAGTAAAACTTTTTTAAACCGCATTGGCCATTTTTAAATTTTGTGGGTGTCAGTAACTGTATTATTCTGAATGAACTAAACTGAACTATTTTAATTTAAATTCTGTACAAAGGTATACTAGAAAGCTGCTTTGAAATTATTTAACAACTGAATTGGCAATGCAACACAAACAGTTTTACTTTAATTCATTAGATCTATATACAGAACAGTGCCATTATCTTGTGTAAAATCAGAGTTTTGCTTCCCTGAATGCACTTCTGAACTGCTCAAATGTACCTGAGAATAATGACAAAATCCCATTTGAACCAAATGTAAATCTTGTATTTGAATCTTGATAAAAGTAATAATAGTTTATATGTTCTGACAGGCCTATAATATTGTCCAACTCAGCATGACCTTTGGTATAAATAAGCTTTAAATTTGGTGCAAATCAATGGCCTCTGGTCTTAATTAGTCCATAATCTGGTCCAAATAAGTCTGGTGTAACACAGCCATGAATTAAATTGAACTAATTTTGCATAAATATAAATAAGTCGCTTTGACAATATCCAACTACTGAATTGGCCATGCAAGATACACAGTCTTACTTCATTTCATTTGGTCTGTATAATGAACAGTGCCATTATCTTGCATAAAATTCAAAATTTTGCTTCCTAAACTGACAGTTTTTAACTAATCAACATACTTGGAAATAATGAGCAATCACATTTAAAATAACTGCTACATTTGAAATGTTAAACAAAATATTTTAATATTTTACATGGTCCAAATCAACCAGTAATTTAGCCTGAATTAGTCTGGCTTTTGGCATTGATCTGCCTGTTAATTTGGTCTGAATAAACCTGGTCCATGTCATTCAAGATCTGAATCAGCTTGCTGTGACATTCCCACCACAAAATCAATGGGTCTTCTGTGACCTCCCACCATAATATCAATGGGTCTTCTGTGACCTCCCACCATAATATCTATGAGTCTTCTGTGACCTCCCACCACAACATCAATGGGTCTTCTGTGACCTCCCACTACAATATCAATGGGTCTTCTGTGACCTCCCACTACAACATTAATGGGTCTTCTGTGACCTCCCACCACAAAATCAATGGGTCTTCTGTGACCTCCCACTACAACATTAATGGGTCTTCTGTGACCTCCCACCACAAAATCAATGGGTCTTCTGTGACCTCCCACCACAACATAAACGAGTCCTTTTAGACAGTTATTTGAGCAAGAAATTAATCATTATAAACATATTGCATTATGGGTTTTGCTGGATGATGAAAACTTAAATTGTTGTACTGTTTGTTGTTGGTGCTTTTGTTTATTGACTGACATTAATTTATGATGGTGTTGTTACAGTACAATAATGGAACACCATGTGAATATACAGTAAGGTACACTATAACATGGTAGCTAATACAAATCTATTTTTGTATGCATGCATATGTATGTATGTATGTATGTATGTATGTATGTATGTATGTATGTATGTATGTATGTATGTATGTATGTATGTATGTATGTATGTATGTATGTATGTATGTATGTATGTATGTATGTATGTATGTATGTATGTATGTATGTATGTATATCTTCAGTTAGGATTCAATGTTTTAATTTTTTCTAATTATGATTAAAATTGTTATTTTCAGTAATGTGAGGAAATACCACAACATAAACAAATTGATAGTAATGCACCACTGAATATTAACATTTTATTATATGGTCTTAAACATTATTATCAAAAATAATACATTGATCAATTTATTGTTTTATTAATATCTTTGTTGTTTATTTATATTGTGATATTGTCTGTAATGTAGAATACATGATTCTGAAGAAGGAAGTACATGTTTTCCTGGACAGAATCAGCTTAAAAACCAATGATGACGATTAGGATGAAAATGATTATAATGATATTTAATAATGATAGGCAAGAATAAATGATGCAAGCATCAGTGACACTAAGTTCACCAAGGACACAGGATCAACAACCAAGTTTAATCTTTTTTACATACAACATCTTAAAGTATCCTGTTAATTGATAATTATGTTTGGTCATACATGAAAGCACCAACTAAACTAAATGGATTATTTGCCCAATTATTGGTTTACAAGAACAGACATGAATAGAATTTCTAGATAAGCAGCCATGCACTCTTCACTCATGGAATTCAGAACTCCCTAGCCTATATTTGAGAGACTTAGTAATCACTCACTTTAGAAAAGGAAAACAAAAAGCATATGCTCATTATTGTAATAATATAAGGATTGAATTCTTAGCCATTTCTAATTAAAAAAATATTTTTCAGTAAATATAATGTTAAGTATAAACATTATACTTTTATAATACTTTTCTCCTACAACAACAGTAAAAACAAAACAAAAAAAAAGACCACAACAATAGTATTGTCAACAATTATTTATAATCCAAAGAATGATCATTTGAAATGGTTAGTTGTCTTCTCTCTTCTCTACAAGTACAATATCATCTTCATTGCCACGAAAGATAATTACACGAGTAAATACCTACCATTACAATGTTTGAAAAATAAATTAAAGAAATGAACAAATATACCAAGAATCACATGTGCATAAGACCCCATATAATTCAGAATAAATATGTTACAATGTGTTAAAATGCCTTATGAGTTGATCCTAAGGAATAAAGATGAGATATAAGGTGGGTTCTAAAGAAAAAAAATGACCTAATCTTGGCACATGTATGGTACTTTAATACACAAAGCTTGTGACTGCAGATTTTAACTTTTTTCTTCTTCCTTTTGTTGGTTCATTTTCATTTCAAGTTTGTTTCCAGAAAAATGAAAACGCATTGCCAACTCATTTTTGTAAGTCAACTTACTTTTCAAAAGTTATTACTAAAACAGTAGTGCTCTGTAGAAGTTATATGTATTTAAATAGGAGTTATTATGCCATATACCACCCAGTCACATTATCCTGAAACCAGGATGACCCATCCAAACACTAATCTCTTAATGCCAAGACCCAAGAGAGGAAGTCGCTAGTAACAGTTTTATAAGTTTTTGGTATGACTCTGCTAGGGTTCAAACCCATAACCTCACACATCTGAGGCAAATGTTCTAACAACTTAGGACACTGGAGCGGTTAATTTTTTATGAACACTTAGAAAAATTAAAACTTAGATGTCTCTTAAATGGAGAAAGAATAAACAAATGTAAATACATAAAGTTCCATGACAATATGGCTATACATCATTTTATCTGCTACAATAAAATGGTATACACCATTCTGTATATTAGTATTCCAGTACTTTACATCAGTGCCAACATATATATTAATGTCAGGAGAGGAATAAAAAAAAAATAAAAAAGACAATTTGTTTTATTTATATAATTGAACAACATATAATAATCTCATTATTGTTTATATGTAATGCCTTTTTTCTATTACTGTAATTCATACATACAATACTGCAATTTTCCACCATTACTGTAAATATAATAAATCAAAACTTAGAAAAATAAAAATGAATTAAAAATTCTCCACAAATGGAGACAGAAATAAATAAATTTAATTATGCTTAATTTCATGGCTATACGTTTTATTTTTTAAATATTTATTATCATAGTTCACAAATTGTTTACTGTATATTCAAGTTCCATTATTTTTATACCAGTGCCATCAGTTTTCATAATGACAATGGATAAACAAGACGAAACGGTGCTAGAAATGTAATATTTTGTTTTTCTTACTGCATTACTTTATTTTCTTTTACATTACTTATTTCATCCCTATTAATGTACTGTACATTACTGTTGTTAAGGGAGTCCTACATGTCCAAAAATGTAATAGGAGCCCTGGGGTGAGAAAGGTTCGGTGAAACGCAGAGAACCAATTTTAACATCCTAACTTCAGTCCATTGCTTCACTGCATATTATTTACCTCTGATTTTCAACAGCATATTCAGCAATGGATGAATTATATGCCTGGTACACAATTATCGAGTTGTCATCGTACTGAGCTATGATGTGCTTTCCTTCCCTGGGCCAAAGCTCTACCTGAGCTGAGTACAACTCAGTATCTATTAGAGAAAGCTTAGACTCTTTACTGGTAAATTGAAGATCATCTTTTGATGCCATGTTTATTATCAATCATTCTTTTGGTGTTTTGTAAAAAGTGAGTACTGTCGGGTTGTAACAAAGGTAGGTTACGCCCACCTGCATGTGTCCAACAGCACCCAACATTAGAGATAGGTCATTTCCGGCAATGGGGTGAGTGGGATATTCGGACCAAAGAAAAATATCTAGTATATATTTTATGTGTCTATGAACAATTAAAAAGTTTTGATTGCAAACTTATTTTGTAACTGAATATTGATCATCCTTTCATTCTGTGGATGAATATTTTTTCTCACATCTCTTGCTACTAACGAGATTTGAAAAGAAGATGGCGTCTCGTAGCCATGTGGATGTAAATGAGAGACGTCTACGGCCTATTTATGGTGTGTTCTTCAAGCATTCATAACAATTTTACTTTTAAAAAGGAAGCTATTATTCAGTTAAAGAGAACAAGTTTTGTATTGCCAGCAAACTTGAAAGCTCCACTATAATTTAATTCAGTGTTTGGTTTTGGAAAGGAAGAAAATTAAAACGAGTGGCAAAGTACAGAGATACGCGACGCATCTCGATACAAAGATGGAAGTAATGAAATTGGTGTATTCAGGGTTAATATAGAGTGTTTGAAACCTTTTTAATATCATGCCCTTAGATACGTATAAAACAGAAGGTTTGTTTCTAGAAAAAAAATTGGAAGTTTTGAACAGCGCTGGATTTCTAGATAGTATCACAGGAGTCGAACGTTTTATCAATAAAGTACAATGAGATCACTGACAATACGAAATTGCAGTATCTGTACTAAAAATTAATAAGGAGTGCAGGCGGTTAAAAACAATGATTTGGTAAAAAAAATATTGATTAAACCTCAGACCCCCGTGACAGCATAGTGTCAGTGTCAAATTTTTCAGTAAACAATTTTTTTTTCTCCAAAACTCTTTGCTGTATGTGTCCCTATCTATCTCTAATTAAATATAAGCATAAAAAATAATATTCCTCAAGTTTTCATTAAATGATCTCATTCTTTAAAGTATTTTAAACTTGAAAGCCTATTCTCCACATTTTCGTGCAAAAGATCATATCCATTTCCACTCCAAAGTAATGACTTGACTGAAAGCAATCCTGTCCCAAAACCAGGTTGCTCTCTGCCTTTTTTCTGACTGGACTAGTGGCAGAGAACGATTTGTGCAGGAGCATCTGCTTCTTTGATCAGGCGGATTATTGGACCATTTATTACTTGTTAATATATTTCTGCTGACCTTTGGATGCATACAGCAAGTATGATCCCTCTTCTTTTGACCCATGGCATTAAATCCTTATTCTCTATCAGAACAGAAGATCTGTATATCTGTTGGCTGTTGGATTTTATTTTTTTTTATGCATGCATGAAAAACTGAACAATCACAAGGCAAGATTAGTATATTATTACTATCCTACACATTTGTCACTCAGTTGATATAGGATTTACTTGATTGCTAATTAGCATTGATCCTGCCTTCAGGTGATGCTGCTTTCCATGCATGAGTGAGCAATTCATATTCAAGGTCAGTAATCACATTATACATAGGTGATCTTTCTGACATGGATTAATACTAATGAACCCCTCATTTTTCCTGATGGACATGCCCCATTTTTATATTTTGGTAAGTCATGGTATATCATCTTAATAGCTAAAGGCCAGACTCTGGATAAAGAGATTTGGAGCCAGTGTGCTTATTTAATAGTTAATTCCTGTTGCTGTATCTTGTGAACAAGGACTGCCCCTCTGAAGGCTATTTAGATATTACTTAAAATAGCATTCTATTGAATGTATATGAAAGCGCTTGCAATTGTTGGGAAAATAAATGAGGAACATGTTTTTGTACTGCTGCTTAACCCTTTAACTACTACAGCTGTTCTGCAGTTTCGCTACTGCTGAGTGATAGCGTATCAGTTACTGAGACTACTGATACTGTTTGCTAGGCTGAATACTAAAGCATCGTCATGGCTGACTACGGAAACTGACAATAAAAACATGGTTACATTTATATTCATTATTTCATTAGTTTTTGCTGGATTTCAGTGAAATAAAAAGCAGCTTACGTTGTTTAGTGTCTGTTATTCATATATTTCCATTTTATTTACTCCTACAACAATCAGACAAGATATCCCCGTCGCGTAAAGTTTTGAATCGCACAAAATAAATAATCATCATTTGAATCAAAATCACATACATCTAGTGTTGAAACGGGACTAACATCATTATCTGATCCAATTACTAAGAATGATCCATTAAACTCTTCGATATTGCTTGTACTGAACCCTTTAAAGTCACAAATAACTGACTAGGAATCCATTTTTATTTATCTCAACTACACAGGTTTTGTACATTGCCAGAAATTTCCTTCCCGCGTGTCTAAATTTAACCTCAGCTTTCCAACTGGTATCAAAATGTTCAGTAACCAGTCTTCTCATTGGTTATGATAATGAAAAATAAGTAAATATCTGTACTTTCAACCAATCAATGTTTAGTTAACATAGCAGTTACATCCGCATATATGCGACACTGGGGTTTTGAGTACAGCAGAACTATGCGCTCATAAGTGACACTGGGGTTTTAAACAAGGCTTATCGACACTGCATACTTACGTATGTGGGGTTCAGGAGCTATTTACAGGTGACGCTCAGATGTGGTAGTCGTAGTTAAAGGGTTAAATGATTCATTTAGATGAATTCACATGCACAGAAATAAGTACACATTCATTGAACTGGTGATTTGTTACATAAAATGTGTGAAGATGAGATGAAGGAAATATTGATGATGTTATCAATGTCTTGGAAGATTAAGACAAGAAAGGTAGATTTGGGGGTGGAATGTTAGGCAAGTTTCTTATTAAAAGAGTAAAGCCCAATCTTGAATTGGATTGCCTCAGGCATCAAGCTGTCAAGCTTTGTCAGCAGTGCATGGGATTTGTAAGATTTTTGATGGATCATGGTTGTTATTAATGAGTGATCAAAACAATTTGCAGTATATGATGTTCAAGTGCTTGTATTTAACTTTGATTTCTTTTCACAGGTTGCTTGTTAAAATAATTTTTGTTAAAAATTATATTTAGATTTATTTTTTGCTTTTCATCAATATCACCTAATTTGTGATTCTTCTTATAGAGATTGGTTTTGCTTTTTTCTGCTTCTGTATGCTGAGCTACTTTACTTTTTCTTTCAGACTGCCTGGACAATGGAAACAACAAAAAGGCCATACAGGAAGCTGACAAAGTGCTCAAAAAGCAGAAAACTTGTCAGACAGCCAAGGTTTATATCATCTCTGTGCCTTCCTGAAATGCATTGCAGTGATTAGCTCCATCTATATGTTCTTTGCTTTCTATTACCTTTTTTTTTGTTTTTGTTATTTATTTTGGTAATGCAATTTCCTCTCAATTTACATTTGTTGGAATGACAAGGGAGGTATTGTAAATTATTTTCCTTTTTTTGGCTGTTTAGAACAGTAATGCACATTTACTAACCAAGACCTTTTGAATTGACACTGGTCTTAATGAAATGACCTTAAAAGTTCACACTAATGAAATTATGTGAAAATAAAATTGTGTTGGTCAAGTTACATGTTGGCTTGTCTGGGTTTGGTTCATATATAGCTTAACTCAAGCCAAAGTTAACATGATTACAATTAATAATAATCTGAAAATTTAATCATAGAGAAATGTTAGCTATGTATTATGTTGTTTACAAAATTAATGTCACTGGTTCCATTGAGGGCTGTTCCAGTAAAACATATATCCCCCTGAGGACGGCACTTCAAAAAAAAACTTCTGTAGGAGGTTGTGTTTTAAACTAATTTGATTCTGACAGTGGAAGGTTGATTAGGAAAATCACTTCTGTTGTGGGTTGGGTTAACAAAATGAGAAATCGTTGGTGGGGTTTTCAGAAAAAAACCCACAATATATATTGAAAATCACATCTAACCCCCTCCTAGAGGTCTACCGTGAATAAAACATTGGGTCAGAAAATGATGCCCATATACGCGAGTGCTTCTAATTTGTACAAATTCACGTACTTTTAAAGCATTAATACACATTCCGCAACTTACATCAGTGTTGCGGATATAAAACATGCTTTGCACAGAATGCAATTTTTATTCAACTTTTAACTTTATAAGTGCATTTCATGATGTATTTGTGCTTCCAGTAAGAGTTTCATGTGACATCCAGATTCAGTAAGACAAACATTAAAAAAGCCGGATTCATTTTGACATGAGTGGCAGTTAAACTAAATTTGCTTGGTTGAATGGGCTTGGAACAAGCATTTGTTGTTGTTGTTGTTGTTGTGGGGTTTAACGCCATTTTTCAGCACAGGAAAGGCTATACATGGCGGCCAGTATTAATGGTGGAGGAAGAAACCGGGAAATCACCGGAAAGAACCACCGACCCACGAGAAGCTACTGGCAAGCTCTCTCACATATCCACATTCGCCGAATCTTAGACTCGAACCCACGCAGATAGAGGTGAGATGGCAGTGATCCGTAACGGACAGCGCTTTAGACCACTCGGCCACTCGGGGCCCCCACAAGCATTTGTAGAAATTTTAACCTTAATCATGGAAATTTGAAAAATGTGTGTTTCAAATAAGAGCCACACTGGAAACCAAAATGGCTGAATCACTACAGGGTTTGTTGTCAGATGATGTTTTCAGTTGACAAATACTGGCTGGTGATAACAATGATGACAATGAATTTCATGTGTATCAGTGTGTTAGACATTGGGAAAATGTCACTCGAAGTAACAGTGTGTGATTTTGAGCCCAAAATTGATGTTGAGTGAAAGTTGTCTGTACATGTTGGATGGATAGGAATCCAGGTATATTATGTATTCAAGATAATCTTGTTAAACTTAAAGATACTCATGTTGGAACAAGCAGACTATGGGAATGTTGGATTTAAAACCCTAATACAACATTATAGAAGAGAAAAAATTTGGCATAAGAGGCAGCAAAGCACTAATCCATGGAAGTGAATCTTTGGCAGAGATATTGAAGGAAATACCCTTGGGCCATGCCAAGGAGATGTTGAAAATTGCACAACCATAAAGAACAATAATTTGTTCAGGCTAGTTATGCATATGCACTTCAGACATCAGGCAGTGAAAAGGAGTTCTCAGCACAGTATTCGTACACAGAGTAGGAGGATCATCTTCAAAAACAACATAATAATGTTCATAGGGAACATCAGAGAATACCCATACAACATAATTAAATGTGTGTAGATCTCTAGTTGGCAGAACCACTATGGCAACAAAAGAATAGCAAGACTAACTTTCATATCTTGCAGATGTATTACCAAATTAAGAACATGCTCTCTGTGTGTAAAAGTTAAATGACATTAAGCACAAGAAACTGACTGAAATGTGTAAATGCATAGCAAGATGGATAAAATTTGTCCTGTTTGTGTTTGGTTATTCATATGTATATTTTGAGGATGTTGATATTTTCTGCAGACCTTTTGGCACTTAGTTCCAAGCCTTCATTTTGTATTTGTATTACAAATTGGATTACTATTATCTGGTGCACAACGTTTTGAAACTATGTCATTAACTAATGATGAAATTGATGAAAAAGTACTTGATGTCATTATGATATATGGAGTCTTTACTACACTACTAATCTGCTCATCCTGATTCTTTTTATCATCTCCTTTAGTTTTACTGTTACCAATACTTTTAATAAAATTGTAACTTCTATTTTCTTACAATCTAAATGTTTGTGATAATGTATTAAAAGTGTGATAAAGGTAAAATATGCATAGTTTTGTTGTAAAATCTAAAACAGTTAATTAGCAAGACTAAAGTAAAAAGTGGGTCAACTTCATGTGTGCAAGAATTATTGCCTTATTACAGAGTGTTGTTAGGAACAACAGAATAGTTGTACAAGATGTATTTTGCAAATTTGTAGAACCAGTACTCATATTGTAACCACATATTCCATTTAAAATATACTATCATTATTTCTGCTTATTCCTATCAGTTTTTCCCAAGTGGCATAAATTTCCTGATCTGAGGTTCAATTCTTGTGCAAGTTTTACACGTCAAGAGTTCTCATTATCATTAAGAAACAATGTAATTTGCACCAAATTGAGTTGTTTGAAAGAAATCCATTTTTTAACCCAAAAATCACTGAACCTTTGAGTTCTGGCATTAAAGTTTCACATTAAATAACATATGAAGTAGCCTTGATAGTAATTTAGAATGCAACTGTTCTAATTTCACCTTTGGTATATTCAGATCTTGAATGTGATGGAGGAACATGGCTCCAAATTAAACATATCAGTTTTAGAACCTGTTCATTGACCATGAATCAAGTATATAATCTGAGTCCAAATGAATTGCTTGAAAAATTTTAATTCTTTTGACAATATCATAACTAGCTATAAAATATTGAGTAAGCATATGGTCTTTCTGCCATCCCAACCAAGAACCCACCATAACCATTAGACCATGGCCAATGACATCACACTAATAATCAATATACAACTAGAGATGAAATCTCTTTGAGTATTTTGATTTCAGTAGAACCTTAACAGAGTGGAACAGTAAGAAAGAGTGACATATTTAAGTTAGGGTAGATATTTAACAATGGCTATTCCTCCAGCCACTATTTCCTCATAGGATCTACTTCCTCATTGGAGATCACACACACACCACTTTGATTAAATCCTGAAATCCTTGCAGCATCCCTGAAGGGTAGATAACTTGACCATTTTTTATTTGATTTTATTGGTTTCTGGTTATTCCATGGTATTTCTGTTACTTGAACATTTTCTTACAGTGTGTCCAGTCAGCATGGTTGAAAAAGGCATACATCCATTGAGATTTTTTGAAGGACTAGCATTACTACAAATATGAAAGAACGAGAATCATACTATAAATCAGTGAAAATAAAATAGAGTATACATTGTTTGACTGTTCATGATTAGTTGATTTTAGTAAAAATTATCTTTTGAGACCTTCTTCTACTTGTAACTGATAAATGTCAGGGACATTGTTTTATTAACATAATTTCTGTCACTTTACAAATCTGAGTTTGGAAGACTTGTTACTGAAATCAGCAGCTGACTCTTCAGTGTAGTATTGAAACCACACATTTCAAATTTTTGTCAATCCAGAAAATGGTACAGCTGTTATGGTTTTCTTATCAAAAAAAATCTGTCATCATAGATGTGTCTATTCTGATACAAATATTAGCATGAGCACTCAAAATTTTAAGTTACTGAATTTTGATATTATGCTGTTTGGACAGGTTTATAATGGGAACTGAATTAGTACAGTGAGTCTTGAACTTTGAGTTTTGTGAAGAAACATGGAATCCAAGCAGATACATCCAGAACTGTAGAGGTTCTCGATCTTGGATTTAGTCTCCCCATTGCATTTCACATTGATGTGCATATTAACAAATAGTATAGTAGTTATGGAAAAGTGACAAATAAATATTATGAAGAAGACAAATAATATGGGTGGGGGGACAAGATCATAAAAACAGGCTGGAATAGAGAAGTATAATAGCAACAATAATGAGTAGAAGTGTGCCTCTTTTTAATGAGTGAAACATTATTTTGTCAGCTTCAGTAAGAAATTAATGAAATGGAAGACAATAAAGGGAGTCAAGTTAACTAAATCACCTGAATTTAGCTACTCAAATCGATTTTAAACCTTCTGGTTATATGTTTCAGTCTGTTTCTATCCAGTCTGGTGATTATATCCACTGAATCAGTATGATTGGAAAAACTTTTTAACAAATTTAAAGATTCAAAAATCTTTTTCAGATTATGATTATGCACTACTTCTGCCTGAGAGATGTGAATAATTTCATTTCTTGGTTGATTCTGTTTGTTGTTCAGTTCAAATGCATCATTGAAGAACACTGATGCATTCTCATACTTTTGTTACAAATATTTATTACAGATGTATATCTCCAGATAATGGTGTATATAGCTTGAATAAGTTATAACAGTTCTGGTTGGAACAATGGATATTGCTAGAGAAACTTTAAGTGAGCTAAAATGTAAACTTTTTGGCAGTGTGTGATGCAGGATTGCTCAAGACTTCTCCTTCTCGTATGTTTACCATGAAAAATCCATTTGTACTAACTGATGATGACTTTTAGGTAACTTTCAGAAAAGCATAATTGATAATATTTAAAGGTCTAAAATATTACTGGAATAAAAGTTTTTAAACTCATACAGCTGTTGCAGAAATGATGGACTAGTACCTTTACTGCTGTTGCCACAGTTGATTAATTGGTTGATTTAGTTTGGTTTGTTTAGGGGTGGATGGGTTCAACAGTATATTAGATGGTAGAAGAACCACAAAAGACCACCAACCCAAATTGGTTGATCTGTGACAAAACCTCACTCAGTGAGATGTGCAAGTGATATGTAAAAGCATGCACCCTATACACTTGAGCCTCATTTGATTGATTTTTATCTCAACAGTGTAAGTCATTTGGACATAAGATCTTGGGTTTCAGTAGATCAATATGGCCTTTACACCATTTTCAGATGAAGAGAATCTATATATGGCAGCCAATTTTATTGCTGAAGAAATTCCAAGTACTTTTGAGACACCAAACACCACTTATGTAGAGCCACTGACATTCCACAAGTAACTAGCAACATTCTCATTTACACATTGGAGGCAAGTAATCACATGACATGCATCTTGTACCACTCTGTCTTGGAAGACCCTCAGATCTGTAGACATGCATCTTATACCATATGTATAAATTTTGTATGAAAAACTAGAAGTGGAAGATAGAACCTGTGACAGCTGGATTAAAAGTGTAGAATGTTGCTGCAAGATCATTAGTGATGATCATGATGCTGTTGACAGTACATTTTAATTGCAGTGACATTGATTTTACAAAACTCTGGGAAAAATGATTCCATGACTTGCATCCATTTTTAAAAATATGATATAAAAATGTTTGACTGCCTATATCTGTTTTTATGTAAGAAGGCATAAAAATAAGACATCATTAACTGAAATATAAGTTCTTAGGGGTTGTCTATAAGGGATGTCTGCAGATAATACCTGTTTTCCTAAACCCCCTCTCCCTTGACCACATTTGTCCGCATGTGGCTTACCCCCACCCCTGGATGCGGACATTCCCCTCCAGCAGGGCTGATATGTGAGCCATGTAATCAACTTCAGACACTGAGGGCCAGTCCTGTGTATTAATGCCAACCCATTCATATATATTCTGTGGCATTAATCATACAAATTGAAATTAACAAATAATTTATACTTATGGATCACCCATAAAGGATGTCTGCAAAACATACGGAATACACACAGTATGCATAAAGCAGCTGTTCAACACAGAATATCTGAACAAAATATACTAGTGTGTGGACATCCACAAGGTCCTTTACACCCCTTCCCTTGTCTGCAATTGTCCACATTTAAACAACCTTTCTTCCCCTTCCCCCATCTTTGTAAAGTAGGCATAAATAATGCAATATCACTTTAACAGGCATTAATGATTTTTTTCTGTATTATAAGTTTACCAAAACATTTATTGAAAAAAAAGGGAATCATAACATCTGACCACACATTTAAAGCAATACAAGATTTAACTATTATTCTAATCAAAAGCAGCATGCCTGAGAACAAAGAAAAATGGCAAAACATAGTGATCACTTTAGTAAACACACAGTTTAGTAAGGATACAAATTCATGATTTCTGTATTAGAAATGAATCCCTAATATAAAATCTATATTCATTGACATTAAATTAGTAGTTATTAAGAGACTGATCAATGACATCTAAAAATAATAAACTACCAAGAAAATTTGTGATTTCACAGTAACAGACATACACAGCTGACAAACAAACAGATGAACAAAAGATTGATTGTAATGAAGGAATACAAATAAAAATTGATTATAATGGATGAATACAAATAAAAATATGCAATAGAATATATGATCTAAAAGAATTAAGTAGATTACCTCCAGCCAGTTGTCATTTAAATCGCTTCTGTCCCCAACCCAATATTAAAATTGCTACTACCACCCACTAACCGATAGCCAGAAATTATGTACAAAAATATGCTTCTGTAGTGGGCAGTGTATTTTGATGAAAACATTGATGGTGGATCAAAATTTTTTAAATTGCTTATGTTGTGGGTTGGTAGATTTTGAAAGTGAATTCCACCCGGGGGGTGGGTGTATGTTTTAATGGAACAGCACTGACTTGTTTTTTGGTAAAAAAAAATTACAGATATACTTAACATATAACCATGGAGAGAAAAACCAAGAAACTAGACAAATATACATAATAATGTGAAATTAAGACAAGAAACTCAAAGAGGATGTAGAGTTTAGTGATTAGCAAGAAGTAATGGACTTTAATGGTGTTTGGAACTTTCGTTTTTGAATCTGAACTAGAGCTCATTATGGGTTAAGCACCGATATGCAAATCCACCTGGAAAAAGCTGAAAATCGACTTTAGGTTAGTTGCTTATGAGTAAGACCAAAGTCTTCATAGAGATGGAGTCCAAAGTAAGACCAAAGTCTTCATAGAGATGGAGATAGGTATTGTGTTCTGATCATGATGCTTTATGGTAGGCAAGTTGTATACCTTGCAGTCCTGCCACAGTACATATATCAATTTATTTGTTGAATTACTGTCTAGTTTTTATATGTGCTACATTCGTCTAATCCTTTCTTTGCCACAGTTTCTTACTATTTTATATCATTTCCATTTTGTAGTCAATATCAAGGTCAGTCCTGTATTTTCTTGTGCAACTGTGATAATGTGAATATCTACAATTCAAAGCAAGTTTAGACATATAAGAAATAAATTATTAGTTGGAAGCACTGTTGCTTTTACTGCATTGGATGCTACTTCTGAACTTTTTAGTTGCATGTTTTCTAAGTCAATAATAGCAATATATTTTGATAACACTATTCTCCAAAAATTAGTCCAACTTGAGGAAGACTATTGACTGCTTTATTGCAAAGTTCTTTGCACTGACAGTCACATGATCCACAAGAAGTGATGAGGTCTGCTGGTAATGAGTCATATCAACTATTGGTTACTTTCTGTGTTTGGCAGATTGAAAATACTCACTCTGAAAAATGGACCCACCACTCAATAAAGCCACTAAAAAATCCCCAGTACCCTGCCAGCTCCATGCAGGCCTGGCTATAACCCAAGATGGGTACAACTTGATACAGTGTGTGTGATTCAGATTTTTAACTTATCTTTGAAAAAAGTATCAGTCATATTGCAATGATGTCTGCATTGTGGAATTTTATAATTATGTCAAGCACTGGGGCATCATGCTGCAGACATGGGGCATGATGTCCCACCCAGTCACATTATCTTGACACTAGGCTGACCTGTCCTAACACTAACCTCATAATGCTGAGCACCTGTCAAGGCAGCTGTTAGTACCATTTGTATGTTTTTGATACAACTTAGCTGGGGTTCAAACCTGTACCCAAAATGAATATTCTCATCACTTGTCCAATGGAGCAGTCACATTTTGATACAGAGGATACAGCATAAGAATCACTATACCATTCATACATAAGAAAACATTGCAGTGTGGTCATGTTACCATAATTTTCTTGTTAAAATGGTCTGTTAGAAAGCGACATGCCCATGGACATGGTAAAGCTTGTGGAGGAGTTAAAGGAATGACCCATTCAGATGATAAAAATTGGAACAAACTAGTCATTGATAGCCTGTATTGTTAACTGTATTGTCATATTGCATTAAATTAATACTATTATTAATACTATTATTTTAACAAGTATTTATTTGTTGCTTATCAGTTCTTTAACAAATTTCATCAAATACTTGTATCCAATCCATTTGGTTGTATTAGATCAATCAGTAGGTGGATGGTCAGAAAGGAAACCTCTGTCCTTATATGGCCAGTTAATAAGTCTGTCCAGAAACTCTGATTGTAAAGGGAATGTAATAATGCTGGGTTCCCAGGCTGCCATAAATATAAATTTTGTTCATCTCTTTTTAATGCATTCATTTTTACAACAGGTTCTGAAGGCCCTGGCCCTGTTAAGACTTGGCCGCCAAGATGAAAGCAGTCAGCTTCTAGTGGAGGTTCATGCAGAGCATCCCACAGAAGAAGCCACACTTCAGGCCATGGCTATATGCTACAGGGAGGTCCACAAAAGTGAGTAAAAATCTTGTAGGTCTGATTTCTTATAAATGGTAATCTCAGTATGGTTAATATGAGATAAATTTTGTAGAGACACTATCTGTGAAATATTATCTTTTTTCAACCTATCTATTATGAGCAGATGTATTACTGAGTATGCCAACATGTACATTTATGGATTGTCAATAAAATAATGCTCTAAAATTTAATGGTAATGTAGCTTAACTAAAGTTTATTCTTTCCTAATTATTGAATGGTCTGTGCCTTACCAAACTTCCAGACAAAAATTATCGGTTGCTTTGGACTTTTACATTGGATATTGGGTACTTAACTTGGTTCAGATAAGAGGATGATAGGTCGAAACATTACTATTGAAGGGTATCACAAATATTTTCCAAGACACAGCACTTTCATTGTGATGTACCATGTGTCAGTGGATCCAATTTTTACTGGAATGTACCTCTTGCTTGATTAGATTCAAAAGTATCCACATATAGTAATAATGAGTTTTGTTGTATGAATTCTTTTGCACATTATGATTGACAAGAAACAAAATTAATTGAATAATCATTTAAAGGCATATGTAATCAGATTCTCAAAAGTGACACTCATTGTCGCAATTGTTGGTACTGAATCCTTACATGAAGTATACTTCAATTTTCAACATTGTGCATAATGTAAACATCACTGAGAAAGGTGGATTGTTTTTGAAAGTCCATGCTTTCTACTGGAAGGTATTTTTCTGTTTACTGTCTGAGAAGCACCTACCATCATTCCACCCATGGGTGGGGGGACAGACTGGTATCGTTTTGTAATTACTTATAACTAGTGTTAGGATGGTCACAGAATATGTTCAAGAAAATAACCTTTCATATCATTGAATTCAGGTTAATAATGTTGGCTTTTATCTTTATCTTTCTTCTTCAAATATGTGACCTGTTTATGATACACCATACAACCACTGCCTCACAAATCTAGCACTCCAGAATTTGCTTTTAGCAACACAAAATGCTAAAAGTTGTCTGCCCACATATGTAGGAATTTCATACAAGAGTGACCATCTTTTTGATGCTAAGTCCAGTCCATGCTTGTTATTTCTTTTGTTCATGCCTGGTGTTCATGCCTGGATAGAATCAGGTATTACAACCATATGATTATTCGGGATAAAATGAGTTAAAAGCCATAATACCAAGGAAAACTTTTTATCTTCAGAGACTAGGTGAAAAGATTAAGTCAACCCTCTTCACTATAAAATACTACTCTTCCATGATCTCAAAGATGTTTTGTTATCATGCAAAGGAGGATATAGGACAAAACAAAGACCTCTCTGACCTTCTCTCTAATTTTGATTTGTCTTTTTCAAAAGCCTCTGGCTCTCTGTTCTGCTGGAATTTACCATGAATTTATACACAGCTGAACAAAACTTTCAAACCAATGTCTTGAGTTTAATTGAATCACCTCTGGTACAAAACTTGCTTTACAGTCATTCTAGCTACAGCAAGTAAAATCCGTGAGAGATGCTCCTTGTTAGCCAATCTAAATTATTCTATTGTTTGCAATGGTTTCATTTTACATAGGATGGATCCTGTTATAACAGGGTCCTGCTCATGAACAATAAGTCTTTTTTTTGTGAACCATCATTTCTCAGAGTTTGTTTGTTGGACCCTTCCCTTGTTGGTGTCTGTAGGACTTGGTGAGGGCTTTGAAATGGTATCTGAAAGCACCTTAGATGATTCTACTGTCTTGGATATAATGGATTATTCTGATGCATATAGAAATGTAAACTAAGGAGTTTCTTGTTCATATTTTTCAGGGTAGTACCATTTGCATCAGATCTGAGCAAAACTGTTCTTGGTTTAACCTGATGGGGCCAATGGCAGCAGCTCAACATGGTAGCATGCTGGGTTGTTCTGAAACTTCACAGTTGTGTGGCCACTTAACTTGCACTGGATTGGGAAGGTGGGGGGCCAACAACTGGGCATATTGAGATCCAAACTTTTGCCTGTATTTCATGCAAAATTTAAAGCTGCTTTACATACATAAGGGCAGGGGTAGGGCTGTCATCGGGTACCCGGTTACCAGGGTACCCGACCGTATAGAAAAACCCAGGTATTGAAACGTAAATGCAGTTACCCGTAAAAAAAAAAAAAATCGCCACACTCGCCAACCATTTCAAACAGGTGTGACAGCTATGGCTATAATTAGAAACCAGATCAATACGTCAGACCATCTGTTTTGATTAATAAATTCATTGGGCGTTTTGCAACCGGACCAACCGTTATCCCCGAGGCATTATATACCAAGGTTAAAACATTTGTTCTACAGGTAATAAATCTCTTTGTAGACGATAACTATTGAATGTGGGTGCTAAATGATCGGTACATTGCGAGCTCTTTTAAGGAAATCCAGATGGATACCTTTGATTTCTGAACAAACATGTCAAAGAAATCCCACAATTTATATTATGAACAATCATCACCTAGACACCTTGAAATCTTCGTAATGCCTCAAAGTAATCTTTGCTCATTGTTTTTCTAGTCGACTAGCTCTGCGAATTTCGAAAGTTAGCCATCATACATATACCGATATTTCTATTTTCGATACTACTACGTTTTTACCATAACTATCTTAAGAATTATAATTCCAAAATAATAACACTTATGCGACTGCGTGGTCTTGTGGTATAACTGGGGCACGCATGTGTGGGTAATTCAAATCTGCAGTCAAAAGCAGATGAATAAACGTGGTCTGTTCTAACAAGGACTTATCCTTTTAAAAATGCGATTGTTCTAAAGCTTTTAACATGGCTGATCACAGTGATCATTAAAAGTTGGGTTATACCGACCAGCTGTGTACAAAGGTCATTCTAAATAAATTTATTAATTAACAGCATGCGGTAGACAATTCGCAGCTATGTTGGTGTGGACGAATTGGCCCGAGTAGTACATGGTTAGCCTCTATTGCCATAAAAAAAAATATTAAAGAAATGGAGATATCAATTAGTTGGTCTACAGTTGTACATGCCATTCATGTGCTAACGGGTACCCGTTAAAATTTGCAACAGGGTGGCCGGGTTGTTTTTTTTGTGATTTTTGACAGCCCTAGGCAGGGGAGTCAGATTTGTATCTTCATGATACATATGACCCAAGTGAAGTACATTCATATCAGACCTGGCCTCTTATAGCAAATGAATTTGACACTGGTTCATTAAGGGATCAGAAAATAGGCCCTCATGATGTGAAGGGGATGTAACTCCCTCCAATTGTTTTAAAGTAAAAAATGCACTTCTATAACATTCCCAATCATAATCAGTTATCCCCACCCAGTTTCCTGCAGTTAAATTGAATATCTGATCATGCAAATCTGCCCCAGTTGTAATGAAAGGATGAAGAATATTTAGTGCCAATCCAATTATTCATGGGAAGATCACTCTTATGATACCCATGTTGGTAGACAGACCACTTATAAAATTTTTGTTTGTAAGCTTGACTATTAGTTGCTGGATTTGTGAAGTAGTGGTCATACAGCTAATGTATGATATTAAGTTAAGTATTATTGAAAAATCATGTTTTGCCTATGAAATTATGTTTAATAATGACTTTAAAATTATTAATATTTGATTGATAGGGTGAGCAGATTTTTTATAAATTTTCTGCCCCAGCAGTTGTTGATTATTGCTCAAGTAAGGTAATTAATTCATTAGATCTGATTAAGTTTACTGCAATGAACATTTTATGTACTGTTCAGTATTAGTAATATTATTTTGATTATTGCACTTTATCGTCTTTCCTTTGCACAGTGGACCTGATTGTGGACATGTACGAGAATGCCCATAAAGCTCGACCAGATAATGAGGACATTCTGTCTGCACTTTTCATGTCTTATGTGCGGACTGGCAACCACCAGAAGCAGCAACAGACAGCCATGCTCCTACATAAACTTAAACCTCAAAAGAACCCCTACTACTTCTGGGCAATAATGAGCATTGTCATGCAGGTCAGTAAAATTAAGAAATGGAAATTTGGCAGGTTATGTATTGCATTCCATACATGCCAACCATTAGGCTTTTGGCATAATGATTAAGCTTTTTTCACTAAATAGGCCTTACATGTAAATGTATTTGGATTACGCTTTTTCAGTATATCGCCCTCCCAAAAAAACTAATAACTTGTTTTCTCATTTTTATTAACATCCCACTAATCACACAAAACATATTCTAGGAAAGACGGCTTCTGAGTAATAAAAGTACACTTGTCTGTAGACTGGCTGTGACTTTCCTTAGTGTTATTTTCTATTTATAGCAGCTGCCCTATTTCCAAGAAGGCCTCTGTTTCTATGTATAGCATCTGTCTGACTTAGGACGTACCAGACTGGTTTTTTAATTTTTAATCTCTTCTCACATATTCTTCATTAAAAAGAATGTGAGGTACAGAATCATTCTGTAGGAATTTGGCAGTAAAAATCCTTTTTATTCTAGTTGACGCGTATGTTACAGCAAAAATGTTTCTCAAATGATTTCACAGATGGATTAGAAAGAGGAAAAAAAAGCAGAAAAAATTACTCTTGAGATGAATACCTGAATAGCTCAATATACTGCCTATCTAGGGTAGCTTCATGCCCATTGCAGGCTGTGTGGAAAGGATTTTAATATTGGTCATATTGTAAAACAAAGACGCCTTGAATTTGCTCATTTTGCTAACTCCATTACTAAGGTAACTTCTTTTTTACAGCAGAACTAAATGGTGGAAACAAATTTTATAAATGCAGGGGTGTTATTTACCCAGCTTTTAATAGAATGCTGACTACAACTAGTGGTATAATACAGCTTTGGTCCTTTGTTCAAACAGATGTTTCCTGATGCCAAGATTGCGGAAAATATGCATTTATTTTGTACATACGCACATTGAATTTTATTTTGTTATATGTGGATTACACTTTTTCTGCTCAGATTACTCCTTTTGTCCATTTAGAATATGCTTTTTCCTCTCCAGGGATTGGCATGTATGGCATTCCATAGTCATGCCTCGTGTTTCAAGGTGATAGGCCATAGTTAGGAAAAATATGATTGTGACAACTTGCATCCTTATTTCGAGAATAACTTTTAGTGCCTAGACACTGTAACAGTGTATCTCCCAGGAGTGTAAAACTGAGGGTAAAAAAGCCCCTTGGTGTCAGAACTGTGGGTCATATAAAAAATGTGGGGGTCAAAAATGTACCGACAAATTTTCATCTAATCCATACTTTTTCAGCTGGAATAGGATATTGCAATTTGCACAACATTCTCTCTCCACAATTAAGACACAAATGAATTATCCATTTAAAGGGTACTTTTATTAGGTAATTTTCCATTTAGTTTAAAGTTGTACTTATAACAGTCTCTTTATAATTTTTTTTGTAGCATTATTATAGACCAACACATTACATATAAGCCAGTATAAAACCCCATATAAATCTTTTTAACAAAATAACAGTTAATTTACTGCCTGTCATAAAATGTGTACTATCATTAGTTTCATTGTACTTAATCCTAAAACACATTTATCCAAATATCAGAAGCTAATGATTCATCTTCTCTTTAACAAGTTACGCTTGAACTTTTAGATCTTTCTTTCATTGCAGCAAAGTTAGCAAAATCTGCAATAAGCCCATGAATTTGTAATTTAAATAATGGATTTGTCTCTGCAAGTTTTTTTATTTCTTTGTTCTGAAAGAATGTTTTAGGTAATAATGTGTTCAAAAGATGTCAAGGGCAGATTTTTAACAATTCTCAAACACTGTCATGAAAGAATTATTCACTTTTGTGTAGTCTTTGCATTCACGAAGTCACACCGGTAATCCCAATGCCTTGGATATGCCGTATTCTAGTCAAGGGAATATTTTCTCAATTTTTCATTATTAGAGTCAGATTTACATTTACTCTTTCATGTTCTGGTTCTGCAACAAGAATTGAGGTGATACATCTGGACGACATCTTGCTGAACTCGATAGAATTGCGTGAGAGCTCGCAAGATCAGGGGAAGCTACTCTGTCATAATATTGCCCGGTGGTAGCCTGGTTCTCTGTTTTGTATGCTCAGTATAGCAGTGTGCAACACAGAGAGCATACAAAACAGGAAACCAGAAGAAGTATACATGATGCCATCCCTAATGATGTATAATCAAAGTATAAACAATGTCTTCTCTAATGCAACATATTGGATATTAAATAAATCCTGATTGTATTTTGCAAATCCTTTGCGTAAAAAAAACATTGCAAAAAATTCTGTGCGTCAATTTTCTCCAGTGTGCATAAAGGGAAACACTGACTGTAGGACATATGGGCATGCCCCTTGCCTCAAAGTCAGGGTCAGGAAAAGGTAAAATATAAATCTTCAATGGATATATACAGATTTTGAACTACTGAATATGTTTTTATGAAACTTGAGCCTTTTATATATTTTGACATATTTTTGAATGTTCTAAGTCATAAACACTGCATAAAGATCAAGGTCATGTATTGTCAGTTAGTGTCCTGTTTTCTTCTCTTGGCTGTCACTCATTAATCACTACAAATATATTGATGGAACTTGTCATACAAAAATCATATGTTTATCTTGGATATCAGGGTAATTAGTGTGTTACTGAGATGGGCATCTTGAAATGTCATTTAAAGTACTATTGTTATTGTAAGTAAGATGTTGACATGCATGCCAACCATTATGGTTTTGGCATAATCATTACATTTTTTTACACCTATTTATGTCCTATGCTCACCGGTAAATAGATTACACTTTTCCAGTACATTAAAAAATAAAAAAGAAATAACTAAATAAAAAGTTGTGTTTGTCATTTTATATTATCATCTTTTAAATCCCATTTGCCATATAAATTTGAGAATTTTCAAGAAAGAATGACTTTTGTGTAAGAATAATGTTCGAGTTAATTTATCCATCCGAGACGTACATGAACTTATTTTCTGTTCATAGCAACTATTTTTGACCCATTTCCAAGAAAACAGATGGGTTTCTTAATTTGAAAGTTTGCCTTGCATATTTGTTATATTGGTAATCAAGTTAGGTTTTAATGTGAGACTTGGGGATGAAAATTGTTAGAGCAGATGGATATTTTTAAAAAAGGACAGATCAGTACTGCATTACAAGTTTGAAAAGAAGATGAGAGTGATACACCTCTCGGATTGAGCACAAAAGCATTTGTGAACTTAATGATCATTCAGTAAAAGTTTGACAAGTGGAGTAGTTAAAGTGAGTGTTGAATATAAATAATTTATCAGTGTGTTTTATGTTTGTATTCTGGTTCAACTCCACATTAATTTTGCCAAGAACTTTGAACTGCTGCAGATCTAGGCTAGTAGCAAAAAAAAAATGTTTTTATGCAGTGTACTGTATATATTAGCATGTAATCTATAGATTATATTTTTGGGGCTTAGATTATGCTTTTTGGCCACTTGTATTAGCAAAAAATTTCTTACACCTATGTTGGTTGGCATGTATGCTATGCATATGTACGAGATAATCTGATTTATTGAGTTATTTTTACCACTTTAGAAACTGTTTGTATAGGCTTGTTTATTAAACTGGTTTTTGTCGGCAAGATCTCAGTTTTTTTATTAATATGAGTAAGATTCACTCATATGTAATCTTGTATCTGATTGGCTGAAGTATCAACACCAACATTTTTCATTGGCTGAAGTATTAACACTAACATTTTTCATTGGCTGAAGTATCAACACTTAACATTTTTCCTTGGCTGAAATATCAACACCAACATTTTTCATTGGCTGAAGTATCAACACTAGCATTTTTCATCAGATTATAATAAAACTTCTCTTCTTGTCCTAACCTAACTTCTTGTATCATCTTGATGTTGGTTGAATTTATTAAGAGCGAGTATATTAATGAAGTTGTCGTGTACCAGACTGACTATGCTGGGAACCTGATTTACATGTGAATTTTTTTAAAACTGGTAAATAAGCTTTATATAATGTTTCTTTGGACAGGTACTGTAATAAGATCTTATTAATGAGTTTTATTATTTGGCTTAAATTGTTGCCATTCTAGATCTGGAGATGTACCTTTTATATCCATTTTCAACAAATATTTTTAAATAGGTTTATAACATCAAGAACTTGGCTGAGCTTGATAACGCCTAACAGGTTATACATAATAATTTTGGAAATATGCTTGTATCAGACTTTGGTAAAGTAGGTAAAAATCAGCATGATATAAAGATCTGGAGGTAGTTTACTTGTGTTTTTACAATGGTACATAAACCTGCTTAGTGAAATGGTCTAATGTTATCCAAACCAGGTGGGTAATGTAAGGCCCATTTTGGGCTTTTTATTTAAGTGTTGCAGTTGATTCACACTTTTCTAAGTTTAATAAAATTCAGGATTTTGATGTTTTATGTCTTGTCACTTATTAATTAATTGAAATAATTGAGTATTTTGAATAATTCAACACCCAGTAGCCAGGGACATCTGAAACTTAAAGCCATTCAAAACAGGTAATTCTGAATCAAGTTGGACAATGACCTTTCCATAACAGGAGTTTTAAATACATATGTTTGCTAGAATGCAGAATAATAAGTTCATTTTATGGTGTGCATATATATTCGTGCACTACATGTTACATAAATTTGAAAGAAAAATAATATGAAAATTTGCATTCAAATTTTTTTGTAATTGAGATAAGCTTATTGATTTATAATTGTACTACTCGAACAGACTCTGAAATGGCTAGTTTGAGTAAATCTGCATTGTATTTACATTTCAGATGTCATCTTGTTTTTTTTTTTTTTTGAAGAACATCAAAATTTATATTCTGTTTTGTATATTTATTGTTTCCATTCACCATATTCTTTCATTCTTGCTTGTTTAAAACAAAATGCAGTGCTTTTACTAAGGTTTTCTGATTTTGAAATTGTTAAAGGGAGAGAACAATGGCTTTCAGATCTTTGATGTTAGAAGAATGTGAATGTATATTTACTAAAAACAGAAATAAAGCTAGTGTACATGTATGAATTTCAGAACTTTTGAAATTTAATTTGTAGGTTACAAGCATAATGTCCATGCAGGAAGAAAGCTTTCTTGTGGTGATATATTATTGTGTTATTTTGTGTACTTAATTTAGGCTCACAACTGTAAGGACCCAAAGCTTTCCAAAACGATGTACCTGCCACTTGCAGAAAAAATGACAGAAAAATATGTGAAGGAATCAAAGATTGAAGCTGAAGCAGGTATGGCAGAAAAAGAAATTTTTTTTGTCTTACCCACACTCATAGATATTAAGGTTTATGAACAATGGTATTGAGTGGTGACTTACTACAGGCAAGAGGAAATTTGCTCCATCACAGTAAAGAAAGAATTTTTAGGGATGTATATTGTATAAATGATATTCTGTACCTAGGATTGATTTTGCATCCAACCTTTCGGACATTTACCTGTGAGAACATTTATTTTCTTGAATTGTAATTTCTTGAATTTTTCTGCCTACACCATGACCATAATACCATTGGAAAACTTGCCTGACTGCAGGACCTTTGGATATTGTCCCCACCAACAATCAAGACCAAAGTTAGATGTATTTTCCATGCATTTCTGTTACAGATGTTTTAAAAAAATGAAACACTCAGAAATCTGTTTAAAAGCAGCAGCTTAACAAGCATACCATTGTAGTACTATTTATTTTTTGAACTAGAATGAATAAAAATGCCTTGTTTTCGTGTGAAATTTATGTGTTAGGTAAATATTTAGGGTCATATATTTATGTGTTAGGTAATTATTAAGGGCTTTTTGGCCAGCATTCATGTCAGGAGTCTCACTTACTTTATGGGTGCTATTCTCAACAAGACATTTCGCTCATATAGGGCATCCGATCATGAAAATCACCCAAATGGTAAGATTTCCTGTAAAAAATTTCAGGCCTCAGCAGGCAAAGTCACACAAAAAAACATTAGAATTGTGTGCATTGTTTTGTGAAGTGTGTTCAATTTTTGTACAGAAAATTTTGATGTAAAAGATCACAGTTATCTGTCTCTGTGGATATATTGTCCTTGTGAAGTTTTTAATTACATCACATATTTCCGGTGAGTCACATGCACAGTTTTGATTAGTTGCTAAGTAAGGTGAACAGAACATGTTTTATGCTAAGGCTGGACTGGTGGGACAATGGCAAAACCAGTTAAAACTCTACCACATTTTCATTATTTTAGCAGTTAATTGCAGATGTTTTTGTCACTAGACATCATGATAGTGAACAAACAAATCCTCAAGGCTAATCGCGTATCATATGTTGTCTAAGATGGCAGTGATGTAATTGAAGGTCCATCCAATGGAAAGGAAAAAAAGGTTGCTAAACATGGCAGTGATGAAATCGAAGGTCCATCCAATGTACAGAAACATGTTCCATTAATGCTGGCTGCAGAAAAGATTGACCCAGGCTTTAAATGAAAGCAAAAGAAACATGATATTTTGCACAAACTGGCAAAAAAATTTCATGTACACTTGGCATACTGATTTCTGGGTAATAATCCTTGACAGGCATGTTGAATTGCCAGCTGTAAACAGGTGATACAGGATTTGTGAATGTCTTAAAAATACATGCATGACAGCTGTAATGTGACACATAGGAATTACATGATAATTTTTATTAAATATATAAGAATTGACAGGTGTGTGCCACAATTTGCAGATCATGGTTTGATACTTTAATGGTATGGGTGTAGAGAAAATAATTTTATTAGAAAACCAAAGATTTTGAATTTGGTTTTAAGTTTTAATACAGTAATGTACGCAACACATGGGTATAGTGTTTTACTGTAATATACATAACACATGATAAACATTTAGTGTTATACTGTAACATACAGAACACATGATACACCTTTAGTGTTATACTGTAACATACAGAACACATGATACACATTTAGTGTTATACTGTAACATATAGACCACAGGATTTGCATTTAGTGTTATACTTGAATATTCAGAACACTTATACTTACTACTGCTCTGTTTGAATCTGTTCAGTTTTATTGTTTACACTATATGCATCCTCCCCCACCACCTTTCTTATTGGTATCCCAGTGTGGGATGTCTCCTAGGGCATCACTGATTAGCATTTTTCTACTGATTTCTGATTCTGGATTTTGGGCATGAAATTTTTCCAATTCTGGATAATTAGTAAGGTTTTGTGCTTAAATTATGCTAATGATTTAGAATTTGAATTATTTCTATTTCTTTGTTAAGATACAGATTTTTATTTTAATGCTGACATTCCTGTTCAGTGTTGTCAATAATTTAAATGCACACATTCCTATTTCATTTTGGTAATAGTTTAAATGCTGAAAAACCAGCTTCATGTTGGTAAGAGTATGAATGATGACATTCCTATTTCATGTTGGTAATAGTCTTAATGGTATTGTTCCTATTTCATGTTGGTAATAGTTTTAATGCTATTGTTCCTATTTCAGTTTGGTAATAGTTTTAATGCTATTGTTCCTATTTCAGGTTGGTAATAGTTTTAATACTGACATTCAATGTTGAGTTTGTCTCCCCTCACAATCTCCTATTTAATGTCAGTAATAGTTGGCATCTCTCCATGAATGCAGTTTTCTATCCAGACTCAGAGATGTTGAATCTGAATGGGTGATATCAAACAAAACCCTTCAGGAAAAAACAGTTCTCAAAACAAATGGGGGACAGAGTTCCTCGAGTAGCACAGGCCACTACTTTCAAATCGGAAGTCTATAAAAGTGTAGTTTTGTCCTGGTGGTGTAAGCAGAACATCACACACATAGAGCCTCATTACCACAAATAGCTAACTTGAAGTTTTTGAGAAGGAGTTAGCCTACATCACAATCAAGAGCTGTTCATCAATTAAGGTGTTTTGCTTTCATGGAATGGAGGGTATTGGCCAGAGTAAAACACCTCTCTGCCCTTGTAAGTTTAGACTTGTCTAAACCAAAGGCCTTGGCCATTTTTATGAAATTGGATCTTCCATTTGTTCTGGTGTGGTCGATAAAAGGACCTCCACCCTTGAAACATGATTGATCCAGACACTTGTACAGGACCATTTTGTTGTTGCTGATCCCTGATGTCATTGCTTGGAACAGCCATAACCTCATGAGGACTCAGTCCTTGTCTTGAAAGAGCTGTCTTTGAAGACTGCAAGACCACTTGGGAATCATGAAAATGTACCTAAAGCACACATCTGATTAGATGAGGGGAATCTTGCTGGAACTTACTACTCAGAGAAGGAGGAAAGAATGATAAAATTTTGCTCATGCTATGTCATCGTTGATACGAGGTTATCTGCATAGCCTAGTAGACTCCAATCACTAATCCATGTCCAGTTGAAATTTCATAAACATATTGGCATGCAAGGTTAAGGTATTTGACACATGCATTTTAATTTGGTATACAGTAGAACCTGTCTTGAAAGACCACCCTTTCTGCCAGAAAAGTATGGTCTCTAAGACAGGTGGTCTCTCATAACAGGTCACAGTGCTATAAAATCATTAAGTTTGTGCACTGAGAATATGGTCTCGCAAGACAGGTGGTCTCACATAGCAGTGGTCTTTCAAGACTGGTTTCACTGTATCTGCTTCCTACATGGGCTCAGCTTGACCAGATCAGAACTCAGCCACACAATACACTACCTGTCTATGTTGTTCAGCGTGTTACTTTTCTGGATTGGCAGGAGTATAAATTCTTTCTCTAAGCCATGTCCATGCATAAACCATGTGCCAGCTCTTTCTTGTATCTTGCATAAAACTTGAAGTTGCTTCATATGCATTAGGAGAACAGATAAAGAGCTATCTGTGGGTTGAGGTGATATATTTCTTTTCTCGTATCTATTACATGTATCCTGATGTATTTGTAATTGGTTAATGTATTTAAAAAAGTTAGCTATAGTCAACTTGTTTCTGTTGTCTGGTCATGATACAGATACCCACTCCCAAAACCCTACCTGCAGTTGTATTCCTGGAAGAGCACACCCAGTTGATCCAGTAGTAACTAAGGGGAGACAACTCATGTGTCCTAACCCAACAACGAGATGACTTTTTTAAATCCAGTTGTTGCTAAAAGGCCATTTGTACATCTTTTTTAGCTCAAGAGGGCTGATTTGAAAGGTAGTGGATGTATTACTAACATTTGGATTGGGTTTGTGTAATCAAAGAAAGAAATTTTATTCTGTGGGTTTCCTTTGTACTCATAACTTTAAAACTTGTCTTTTTCAGAGGTACGATTGTATTTGATAATCCTAGAGCTTCTTGAAAAATGGGATGCAGCATTAGAGCTTTTGCAAGGGCATCTAGGAGGTAAGGAAACTTGTGGACATGTAAATAAACATAAAGATTCAGAATAAAAATAAAAGATTCAGCATGCTTTACTGGACAGCTCAAGTCTGAGGATTTGTTTATGAATTTCCAATTTAGGTTTAAAGTATTCTCTTGTCTTAAGTTTATAAATTTGATTTTCTTACATTTTTTATTTATTTCCGATCACTTCATCTGTGCTTTCGTGCTATTTGCAGTGGGACTTTTGTTTAAAGTACCAAAGTATACACATACATCCTTTATTGACTTTCTATAGCAGCAATTATTTGTGCACTTATATTGAATGGTAGAGTGATGTATTTGTGCAAGCAGATTGCACAGAAATAAAATAATCAAGTTTTTTAATGTAACATTTCACACATCTTTATACACTTATCTGTCCATCCATGTGTATGTCCAAAGTTACCTTAACTACAAGAATTTCTGAAACATTGGACTTGACGAGATATCTTGAGTTCCATTTCTCATGCCCAAGGAAGTTGTCAAAGGATAAATGAATTTGTTCTGCCTGACACTGATTTGCATGCCAATCATAATTCCCAAATCATTCTAAGAATTGGTTTACTCTTATATGGTTAGTTGCTTAGATGAGCCATCTGCTGTAGTTACTGTGTCAATTTCATTGGTCAAACACACTATTTTAGTGGGCTAAATAATTGTACAAGCCACAATAGTTCCATTAGTACATCAGATTCATAGTCTAACAATTTACAGGTTTGATACCCACCCAGTCCAGCCTGGTCAGCTTATGGTGTTTCAGCCTGAATTGCGCTGGGTTCCCATTTCCTGAACATGATATAGTCAGTAATGTGTTTAAAGCACTGTTAATACCAACTACTTCAAAATAATCAATAATTAGATATGAGGAAGCAACTCTTACATCTCTTTGCTCCAAATTATGTAAGTTGTTATCAAAATAGTTTTTTATCACTGTATCTCTGGAGTAAAAAATATACCATGGAAATATTTTAAATTACTCATTGATAAATTTTTAGAGTTTTAACATTAGAAGATACCACTGTTAGATATATATTCCTGTAAAAGTTCATTTCATTCATATTAACTTCTGTATGCTATACTCACCCACATGGTCAAATAGAGTTGAAATCAGGCAGAGTCCAGACAAGTTCACAATGATAGAGGGCTTTAAATTTATGAGTAGTATCATATGTTACATCTGGATTGATGATTTGTCTAGTATTGATGTGAACCATTATTTCTAAGCTTTCCTAGTTCATCATCATTTTTCTCAGTGCCTGCTTGTCACCAAAAGAAATTGCCAATAAAAGGAAAGTGGGGGTGTTGGATTATTTATGATCATTCATAACTTGTAGATAAGAATTCCATTCAACAGAATGAGTTTAAATGAATATCTTGTTTACTTTGTAGAAATGTTGCAGGATTTGTTTAGAATTTGGACTATTTGTTACAAGGGATCATTCAGTGCAGTTTAAATAGCATTCCTATGTTGTCGGTGCAGATTATTCTGTTAGACATTTTTAAAACATTTTAATGATGCCATATAACCATTATTGTTCTAAGGTTCTGTTGGATGCAAATACAAACATGTATAAATTAACAGAAAATAAAGACATTGTAACTCTGGTATGATACATGTACAGCAAAAGGTGATATCAGAAGAGCTGGTCCCAACAACTCTTGTATGATACATGCACAGCAAAAGGTGATCTCAGAGCTGGTCCCAACAACTGTTGTATAATACATGTACAGCTAAAGGTGATCTCAAAACAACTGATCCCAACAACTCTTATATGATACATGTACAGCAAAAGGTGATCTCAAAAACAGCTGGCCCCAACAACTCTTGTTTGATACATGTACAGCTAAAAGTGATCTCAAAACTACTGGTCCAAACAACTCTTGTATGATACATGTACAGCAAAAGGTGATCTCAAAACAACTGTTCCCAACAACTCTAGTATGAGATATGTACAGCTAAAGGTGATCTCAAATCAACTGGTCCCAACAACTCTTGTATGATGCATATACAGCTAAAGGTGATCTCAAAACAACTGATCCCAACAACTCTGTAGAAGGAAGAGGGAGGCAGTTTTTAAGGTTTAAATTCAGCTCAGTTAATGAAGGAAAAATGCACACTGACTGTAGGCGAATTGGCTTCTTTATTCATAGTTATTGTAAAATGCATTCATTTGAAAAGAATATTGTATACAGGAGCAATAAAGACATCAGCTACCATTTAAATGTTCAGAAGAATATGTTGACATATCTGTAGTGGTTGTAATAACAATATAGCAGTTCTGATCAGGCCTTGGAAAAATGTAAAATGTATGTGTTTCAGCTATATTAGAAGGCAGAATTAACATTCCCATTAACAGAATAAATTTATTTCAAACAAAACAGTTCATAACAGATCTTTAATTAGAAATATCTTGAGCCAAATGCAGGTGGCACTTGAGAACAACACTGCTGCCTAAATTTAAATGTGACATTACAAGACAAAAGCTAATTCAACCATGACAGAAATGGATTAATGCAATTACAAAATGATGTAACCCATGCACTTTGGTGAACAGGTGATGAACAGACAGTGGCACTTTGGGCTTAGTGTGTGGGTTTTATCAGCTATAATATTAATGGAACAGTAATCATTAAGAACCTTTCCAATGACTATAGAGTCATCCTGAAAACTTTTATAAGTGATATTATTATTGTTGTTGTTATTATTATTATTATTATTATTATTATTATTATTATTATTATTATTATTATTATTATTAAGTATACTCTTACTAAGACGCAAAGACATGCTGTTTGAGAATACCATCTTTACTTGCTTACAAGTCAATTCCCACAGGAAACAGCACAAATTGAGTCCCACTGAAAACCGCACTGACCCATGTCTTCTGCTTGATAATATGTTAGAGAAGTTAAGAAACTTAAAAATGATTTGTATTTATTGAAAGTAAATATTATAAAGATTCAAAAGTGCAAGAAGAACAGGCACAATATACTGATAGAGAAAACAATACAAGAAGTACAAAGGAGTATAAAGAAAAGGTGATGAAGACAAACTGATAAAGGCAGAACATGAATTAGATGCTCAAATGTAAGTGGAGTCCAGCTGCAGACTGCACATAACAAGATCTAAAACATTGCACAATGTGCCTTGTTGGCTTGGTAATCAATATATCAAACAACACAGACCCTGATCTGCCAGTACAGATCTCTCTTGTATTTGCAGCTTGGCATTGTTTTATGAGTATATATGAATAAAAGGAGGTAAAGAACTTTAATTCTGTGACATATATAAGTAATTTTGTTAAAAATTGGAAACTTTTGTCATGGATTCTGTTTAGGTTTTATGTGATTTTTGTACAGTATTGTCAGTCATATTATCATAAAATTTTTGTTTTTGTTTCAGATAAATTTGTCAGTGAGCTTAACTTTAGAGAACAAACGGTAGCCGAGCTGTATGTCAAGTTAAAAAAATGGCCCGAAGCTAATGCTGCCTACAAAAATATGCTCAAGAAAAAGTTAGTATTGGACACAGAAATAGATGCTTCTCAGAAGTTATGATTTTTGTTGTCTGTGTACCCTTAAAATTATTCCAGTATTTTAATTTACCTTATGGTCTGTGTACTTTTGCAACAATCACAGTAACTTGATTGATTTCTCTATGTAGCTTTGAAACAATTCCATTAGCATGATTGTTTGTTATCTATGCAGCTTTAATGCAATTTGAGTAACAAGACTCATGCAATCAGGCAGGCTTTCATGCACGTTTACAGGCATGTGTGCAGATGTTGAGGAATGGGAAATAATAAAAAACAGTTACAAAATGGGGAGCCAAAGGACTCATATTTCTGTCTTAACTATTGAATGGCATGACATGTCACTTTTCCTACAGCAACAGCAGGGGCATCAACAGTGGTGGTAATTGTTTTTGAAAAGGACATATATTCAATATTAGTGTATGTATTCAGCTGAAATTTTGGTAAAATATTACTCATGTCTAAATTTTGCACTCGGGCATGCTGGGAGGTGATGATGTCTTGCCTGCATAAAAAGGAAATAGAAATTATACAACTGTATACCAGTAAGATACAACATCCCAAAGAACACTTGCTAAAATAAGCAACCAGAAAGTACATATGGACATAAGTATTTTAATCATTGCTGCATAGGGCCAGTTTCTTAAACTGATTCAACTTTTGTGTGTGTGTGTGTGTGTGTGTGTGTGCGCACAAATGTACATGCATAATGTAGAAAAATCAAATTACTATACTTTTAAAAAAACATACCAATGTTTATATCAGAAAATTGTCTATCTGTGCTCCCTTGTGTGTGCATGCCTTGATCTCTCTTGATCTCTGAAGCTTGCTTTTTTCTTTGAGAAGAAATAGCTAGCACCTATCAGGGCTACCTTTCAATTATTTTCGAGTCATTCGTACATTATGTTAGAGAAGAGACAGGTTTTGACTCAAGTCCACTCTGGTTTTTCATGGATCCTAATGTTGCACAACTTAGGTAAGTTTGAGCCCATCACCAAAACTGTACTTCTATCATACAGAATTTGGTTTTTGATGCAGAGTGAGTTGAATTTGACCTGAATTGGCTCCAACTTGGATCAGATGGTTCCATGGCCTTAATGACACAATAGCCATGAACAGGTTACCATCTGCAAGCAATCGAATATGATTTATTTGCTTGCTTTCCTCAAGATCATTACAATGGTAGAGGTTAGGGAAAATGCTTCTTTCGTCCTATTATAACTGACCAACATAAAATAACCCATCAATCCTAGTGTTTTGGTTTAAGTGGGTCATACACCAAGTGTATGTTGAAGTCTTAAGATGTGTGTGTGTGTGTGTGTGTGTGTGTGTGTGATGAAAATTTCAGCTCATGAGATATGAACCTCAAATTTGAATGCAATGTTTTGATCTGAGACCTAATTTGAACTTTTGACTGGCATGCATATTCAGCCATCTTGAGTGATGCAGAGAAGGGGATGGAATCTGGTAGTTTCACTTTTTTAGCTCAGTTGACCTTTGCATGAAATTGACAACATCTAAGCTTCATGTGAATTGGATTATAGGTTTTGCTGGATTTGCTTGGATGTTTTCTTCATAAGTAATTTTAATTTAATTGGTTTTCTTGGTAAAAAAAACCCATCACATTCTTTTCTCATTAATGGTATCTTGATATGTCACATGATTGCCACTCATACTTCCTTTTGTTTGAGGTAGCTCTCTTCTCATATGGGGACTTAAGCCATTATCTCCCTGAAAGGGTGACCCTAGTAGAGGTTGGATGCTCATGCATTTCATCCTCTTATTACCCAATCACCTGGTGTTAATCTGATAGAGGAGTATATTCAATGGAGAAAGTAATATTTGTTTTGTATATTATTATTCTCTGAAAATGCTTTCCTACTCACATTAGTGGGGGCTGTGGTAGCTTAATTGGTAGAGCATCAGCCTTGAAATCCAATGATGGCGAGTTCAACACCACCTGCCAAAGCCATCCTAAGTTGGCTGCCTCAGCATGTCTTTGGAAAGGCACTTGCTTCACTTTTCCTTGGCATCATATAGTCAAAAATGGGTTAAAAGTGCCAATAAAAGAACATACCAAAAACTGATTATATTACAAAAGGCTCTCACATGCCATTCTGCGAGCATCCTAGTTCATCAATGTAATGCTCTGCTTAAACTGGTAAACATCCATTGGATTTATAACCAGTGGATCCAGGAAGATAGTTGGCAATATCTTCATTCCTTTGTCAATGTGATTCATAGATTGAAAATAGAAAATATTGGTCTTTCCGGGTGGACTGAATTCAAGATGTAGAAGAGTTTATATTATGTCTGTGAGATCAGGTTAGAATTCTCTGAGACATCAAAATTGACCCCAAAATTTTCATGTCCTTTTAAGGATTTTTTTTACCATTATATTTCATTTTATATAAATTTTACAAAATTTACCTTTTATAATTTATCCTTTTGTTCTTTTTGTTTCAGTTTATTTGTGGGTATTTATCTTCATGAAGTTTTTGTACAGTTCATTTTTCATAGGCCAGAAGAACTAATTGGATGCCCTGTTGTTCATTCCCTCCCCCTCATCATCAGTCAAATGTCCATCTTCTATTTGCCCATTAGCACAAGATTTTTTTACTGGAGTCTCTTCTAAACTACTTGGAGGATTGCCATGATACTTTGTACATGCATTCATCTACCTGGTCCTGAACTAAAATTGTGCTGCTCATACATCCAGTATGGCCGCCACAGTGGCCATCTTGTAAATCTTGTTATTACTACTTCTCAGTTCTCAGTGGATGGTCATGTAACAAGTTTGTTTTTGCCAGATAATTTCTTATGATACCTAGTTTGATTCAGATGAAAATTGTGCCAATTTGACATCCAATATGTCCACCATGGTAGTAATTTTAAAAAAAAGTTTGTCACTACTTACTCAGAATGAATGATTATATCAACCTCTTTTGATATCTGGTTGGTCTAAATGAAAATAGGCCAGTTCACTGTTAAGTATTGTTGCCATGGAAATTTTGTTATTGCCATTGCTGAAGAAGGGAAAGTCAAATCAACATATCTTCATGAAAATACTTATTATATTGTCAGGTTGATCTTAAATTAAAATTATTCTGATCTGGTATCCAGTATGGCAGCCACATTGGCCATAATGCAGTTCCTCCTATATTGAAAGTTTTTTCAACATTATTTGGATTTCACCAGTAGACTTCTTGTGATTGATAGTTGGCACTAAATGAAAATGGTGACGATCTGACAACCAGTATTGCCATCTTTACAATATTTTGTTGCTGTCTCAGAGACAGAAAAACTTATCACTATGGGTATTTACCTGAAGACTAATTGTGGCATTTAATTATTTCTGAATGAAAATGGTGCAAGTCGTACATCAAATATGGCTGCCAGAATGAACATAAAGAAACTCATGTCACAAATTGTCCAGAATGATGGTCATATGAACATGAAGTTTTCACCAGATATCTTTGTGATAATGTCTAGTTTAGCCCGAAGGAAAATGGTGCAGATTTTATATTCAATGTTGCTGCCACAATGGTTATTTTGAATATCTTGATGCTTGAGAATGTTATATATCCTTTTAGCACTCAGTAGTTAAAGACAAGAAATGGTCTGATCTTGAATTTCTGACAATTCTTTTTCAGACAGTAAGGTGTCAGTCCCTTCTAGAGACACTTCTTATATTGCTAGAACTTTACTTTTATATGTTGCCATATACTCATTATGGTGCTGACTTGCCATTAAACACTAATATATACAAGACTGCAACAATTTCTTGCTCAGCAATAGGGCAAAAGTAGAAAAAAAAGAAGATGAAGTTGTTGGCTATGAAATGTCAGATTCTGGCATGTCAAAAAATTCTGATCTTGCTGCTTGCTCAGCTGCACATGATCATCTAATAACACATAAGTTTTTTATCATTATTCTTTTTAATGTAGTCTATGCTAAAGATTGTGCATTATGTTGAATAGATGTTACATACTTTTGTGATCCAGAAATCAAGATATGCTTTTGTTCTGTACAGTGATAGAACATGTTAATAATTATGATTCTTTCATGGCAGGCTTAAGCTCTTGGTAACTGTGATAACTCTTTGGATTCATATATTGAAATCATTTCAATTATGTAATTTCCCATTTAAAAAATCTGCACCTGGTTTATCTATAGATATTTATTTAATTTAACTTTAAGTGGGTGCAAGATCAGTAAAGCATTTATCCTTTGGGGTGGAAATGAAATAGAAACCCACAGAGCTAGATTTATTTGTTGTAGTTGGTACTGAGATGGGAGTAAAGGTCAATTCCTCCAGATTCAGTCTAAATGGAATGGCCAGCTGTCAATGTTAGGAATGTTTTTAATTTAGTTTTTTTTTTCTCTTCAGTCCAGACCAATGGAATTACTGGCAGGAATATGTAAAGGCCACAATTGAGCTGTGTGAAGTGCAGTATAAACCACATCCAGAGGATGAAAGGAAGTTCGTTATCTTTCTGCCTCTCTGTTTGACTTTTTGGATATTAGATAGATTGACTTTCTAGGTGTATTTCTAGAATATAATGTTGCTGAAGTGTGTAGGAAGAAAACTTTAATTTATGTTTTATAGCCTTTGAAAACATGGATATGTTTTTTTAAAATGAGTTTTGGATTTAATTCTAAATTCTAAATACTAGAGGAGTTTCTAATAAAAATGAAACAGTGCAATAATAAAAATTAATCTAGCTTTGTTTTGGAGGTATGTTTCAATTAAAACTAGTTGAAATTCATACTTATGTAATGTCTTTACTGATTCATAAAGTGATTCTGAAAAAGATCCTACTTTCTCACACAGAATTTTAAGAAATAATTTAACAGTATAGAAAGCAAAGTTTAATCTCTGACAAATAAAACTTGATTTCAGTGAAGAGATAGACTGTACAGAGGAGCAAGCAATTATTTTTATAAACGATTGTATAAAGAGTTGTAAAGATGATCGGCCACTAAGAGGACCCTACTTAGCTCAGCTGGAACTTATACGACAAGGACAGAATAGAAGAAATGAAACAGATCGGCGATTTGGTAAGGAATTTGCAACCCCAAAATACTGTAAATTCTCTTGATCATTGCTGTGACCCTTGTACAAGTCATTATTCATCAAAAACCTCCCAAAAATTGGTAACCAATGAACAAAAGGAAGTTAAAGTAATTATAAATAAAAGGCAGATCATACCTAGTCTGCAAGGTTATTGTCTTCCCAAAAATTGATGTTGGCTCATAATAAATGATCTTCATACTTGCAGCTCGATTGATGGAACCTGTTGGGGTAAAATGATTTGTTTAAGAGCACGCAGCATTGATCAAGTGAGGACAGTTATTGTGGTCCTAGGTCCAAGCTGCTTATTTTAGCCTCAAATTTTTAATATTACATTTTTGTTGTACTTGTTAATCCTTAAAGCATCTTAATAGAGGGATAAAAATGCACTTATACAAGTGGAAGTATATCAGTAGTAAGAGACTGGTAGCATAAAATATTGCTGAAAATTGCATTTTAAGCATGTAACACGCTACAGCTTGATCTTTATCAATGAAATGTTTGATCTTAATCATAAAGTTAAGCATCAGCACAACTGATTTGTTTTAGATGCAGTGAGTGTCCAAGTATGGATTTACTACTGGCAGGTATGAATCAACCACAGTGAATTCATCATGTTGCGCTGCAGGGCTTCAAATGTCCCAGGTCTATAAGAAGGACAGAAATTATTATAAAAATAGATATATTCAGACATTCCAGGATCACTGGTAAACAGCTTGGCCATGGGTTGAGTATGATAACAAGAGGTTGTTTATGTGGTTTGTTCAGCATGTATCGCATACCCAGAGCCAGCCATTTGTGCAAGTGCTTTGTGCAAAACTATGTCTAATTTTATAACTGACCCACTGATAGCACATGAAACAAAGAAAGAGCAAATTACTTGCACCATAACGGTTAATGATAGTACATGAACATACTCCTCTCAGTCACCAAAACCATGGTGCCTCAGCCTTTACATTACAAAGCTGAGTGCACAACCAGCTATTTACAAAGTTGGGGAGGGGGCAGAAACAGAACTGGTCATTATCTTCTCTGATGAGACCATTGCCCCTGACTGTTTTCTTCTGAGTCCAGTCTGAGGTCGAGTAGGCTGTCAAATAGTCTGAGTTTTCTTTGACCTTTCCCACAGTTTAGATATTTTGACAACAAAAACGTAAAGATATATATCTAAAATGGATGGGAAAGGTCTGAGGAAACTTGAACTATCTGCCAAGTGAATTGTTACTGTTGTGATTACTGACTACACATTAAATGACTAGGTGCATCTTCCCGATCTATTTCACGGAATGGGTTTTGAGTGGCAAATTTGCTTTATTTTATTTGTGTTTACCTTTTTTTTGAGATCATTTAGATTTAAAGGCTTTATTAACTACATTGCTGAGATTCAGAGATGATCCACCAAGAGAATGCATGATGACATGATTTGAAAATTTTAAAATGTGGTGTGTAAAATATTTATAGGATTGAATAAGCAATAAAGTAGTTGTTTTAATTATGAGTTTGCATTAATATTGTGTTTTCCTGTCTTTCATTGATGTCAATGCACTGTAATAAATAGTTGCGTGTCAGACATGGCTATGGGACCAATCCTTTGCTTATGCAGACCTGGGCAGTTTCATTCCAAATGTCTGCATATGTGATTTAAAGGGATACTAGGATATCTTGTAAATTATTTATAACTGAAACACATGTCCCAGATGGGTTCTTGCATTTATATGTGCAGGTGTGAACTCTGGCTCATTTCTGCAAAGTAAAATTAACCGAGGGTGGGGGTGATTTTCAATGTTAGTGTGATGGAAAATGTGGAAAGTGAACAAGAGAATGAAGAAGGTAGTAGAGTTTATCGTGAAATGGAAGATGGTATATCAACAGCAGTGTCGGATGCTGAGTTAGATGCACCACCAAAAAGAAACCAAAATGTGCAGAATTCATGGTTGTGCGAGTATAGATGGTTACAACATAACTCCAGGATAGTAGATATATTCTATGATATTTGCAAAAGTTGTGGGAAAAATAACGCTTTTACATTGGAAATCAGCTGTTTGAATTGAAGGACATCAACTCTTACATGACACACTAAGCCACCTGATCCTCTGCAGGCATTAAAGGCTAATGTATTTGAGTCCGACGTCCAAGTCACTTTATCCACTGTTTTAAGATTTTGACTTTGATCAAGCCAAACCGAATGGAGCAGGAAGTAAAAGAGACGAATATTTAAGTGTTTGGTAAATACAGAACCGTATCCTTTTCTTCCCTCTCCTTTTGTTCTACAGCCCTTTATTTTGGTGACAAGTGGGGAAATCTGAGAGCATCACTATAGACCATTTTGGTACCTAAATTGATGTAAAATGCTTTGCTAGCACTGGAGCATCATGCCACAAGCATGTAACATGATGTCCCACCCAGTCACATTAATCTGATACCAGGCCGACCAGTCCTAACATTAACCTCTTAATGACAAGCACCTAGCAAGGCAGCGGTCATTACCATTTTTATGTCTTTGGTATGACTCGGCCATGGATTCGAACCTGTGGCCTCTACTGTGTTCAAGGTGAATGCTCTAACCACTGGGCAGCTGGAGCAGTCCCAGTTTATCAGACTTTCATCAATCACAATACACTAATCAATCAGGACAACCATAGTTACTATAGGATTGAAAAGTAGGTTCAGCCTGGTACAGTACATGTCTGATACTGGTCATAAGTTTTTGCTGTCTCTACCAATATATCATTGTGATGGTTATAATGAAAAACCACTGATGGGACAAATTATGGCAAGAAATATGAGCTTTGACTGTTTATCCTGTCAAAACAAGCATACTTGATCACATCATAGCTGTTCCCATTGCTGACCTAGTCATGTTAGATAAACTTAGCTTTGTAGTATTTTGGATATGTTTTACTAAACTGACTCTTTTCCAAATGAAAGCTAAGCATGCACAGTGCAGTATTTATTTGTGTATATAATGATGAACTGCTTTTGATGCTGATAGATGTCAGACATGACATAGTATGACTGCAGATCAGGGTCTATTCAGTTTATTCCTCATCGTATACTCTGATCTACAGGCTTAATTTGAATTGGTTGAACAGAATTTATACTGTTTACAGCTGTATATGTGTGACACTTGAGTGAATGACAGACTTGTAGATTAAGTTTACTCCTTTTATTTTCAGGTGATCCAGTAGAGCTGTTAAAAATATATTTTGATCTATTTGGGGACAGAACTTGCTGTTTCTCTGATGTCAAACTGTTCCTACAGATGCTCACAGAAGTAGAACAGTCACGGGTAAGACTGAATTATTATCTGATTTATTGATTTATCACCATTGAGTAGCTTATCATACTGTATGAAATTAATAGTAGGAAAGTGGAACACATGAAAATATCTCAATAAATTGCAACAGGCAGAGAACATCAAGCCCTGAAATGAATTGTTATGAACTGAACCTGGCTACAATAGCTGTAGAGTAAATTTGTAGAGTTTAACAATCAGATCTCCAATATCTTGGGTGAAGATATGACAGTGACTGCTTTGGAGTCATGTTCTGGTGACCTCTTAATTAGCCAGTGGAAATGCAGCTTTCAGAAATTTGAAAGTGAATCATATGGATAGGCACACACTGATGCTCTTCAGATATACTGCTCAGTCTTCCAAACATGAAGATATACTGATTCATCAGGTTGGATGATAAAATTAGCAATTATGGTAATAACAAAGGTCACCAGAACATTACCCTTAAGTGGTTGCTGTCAGATCTTTATGTAGGACAGTGATGGTTTGATTGTAGAATGAGCTTTTGGATAAGCTCTTAATTTTATAAAAAAAAAATAACAGTGAATGACACATAAATCTAACCAGTAACATTTGATACTTTGTTTTTACAATGGAGACATAATTCTGTGAAATTATAAATTATTGACCTTTGTCATTTTCAGTCAATTTTTCAATGAAATTCCTGTTGTATGTAATATGTGACTGCTGCTGCTAAACTTTTTGGGGGAAAATATGATGAAACTTGGCATACACATTAATCCCAAGGTCTGTTTGGTTGCAAACGAAAATGGTGCTACTTAGACTTTGAACTTGGCCATCATAAAAATCTTATCACTTCAGCTCCAAAATGGATGCTCATCTTAACATGAGGTTGTCACGAAAAGATGTCTAATGGTTTTATGTTGGTCTAGATTGAAAATGGAGCAAACCTGACATCTAGTATAGGGGCCAGCTTGAAAATCTTTTAAATACTTCTAAGTGAAGTGGATGTTTTTGTTGAACAAATACTTATGCTATTTTATTATACCTAAAACTAATGGTGCCAATCTGATAGCCAGTATGGTTGTCACAGTGGCTATCTTGAAAAAATTTTTCACTACTTCGTTTGAATGGATGATTGTAATAACATGGGTTTGTCACAAAATGACTTTGTTACGATCTTGTTTTGATCCTAAATGAAAATAGCAGCCCTTGGACACATAATATGGTTGCCACAGCAGCAATCTTGAAAATCTTGTTAAAGCAACTTTTTCTCAGAGCAGGCGATGATGTCAAGATGGAGTTTTCATTGAAAGACATTGTGATATTTAAATTGAAATGGTGCTTATTTTACATCGGACATGGTCATTGTACCCATAACTACAACAATCATCTCCATCATGAAAGTCTTGCCATTGCTGCATGTTTTGAATGGATGGTTGATTATTAACATTAGTTTTAGAAGCTTTTTTTCCCTTTCATCTTAAACATGCATCACTCTCTGTAAGCCATTTTAAAAAAACATTTATAATCAACAGTTTGATCATGCAGACACTTCACATGAAGTAATATGTGCAATATATAGCATCTGTGTTTCTGCTAAGTTAGTCTGGTTCACTGACCAATTTTACTAATTTTGATATGAAATCTGGATCCATATCAAACATGGATGAACCGACTATCCGGGTCTTTCAGCAGTGATCATTTTTCCGTAGTTTTTGCTTGTATGCCATGTCTGTATTTTAAGGGTAATTTTCATAAGACTTACGGAAAAATCGCAAGAGTTGGCAGGTCTGCTAGGTCATTTATGTTACCACACCTTTGACTCCTTATGACCTTGTCATATGTGTTGTTATTTCCAACTTTATACTCAGATCTCTCATGATAGTAAGATTGTGATGTGTAGCTTCTGCTTCTGCCTGAAGTTGCTCATAGAAGGTGTCTTTAACTTTTTCATCAGTGTTATTTGTTGAGGCATAACACTGGATAAGAGTGATGTTTACTAGTTTTCCTTTTGGTCTGATTCTCATCAATCTGCTGTTGACTGGTTCTTGACTCCACTATTTATGATTATGCCCATTCCCTTACAATACAGGTCACAGTCTCTTCCAGAGTAAAGCAGTGTTTATCATGCTGTCAGTCTTCCCGATACTGTCCATCTACTCTCACTAACACCCTGAATATGTAATCTGTGTCATCTTCTTTCTGATATTATATGTACTAGCTTACCAATGTTGTATACAGCTTGTATGTGCCAAAACCCCCAGGTCATTGTCTTGGCGCTCAGGACTTCATCTTCATGCCTTTAGTTTCTATGTCATTCAATGCTCTCAACTATACAAATCTACAGTGGGGATTTGTTAAGGCCATCACATACAGTTGTTGTTTCTGTAACAGATTTTTTCTGTTGCTAAGCCTGGGTTGTTAGCCGTGAGCCAAACCTCAAATCTGGAGGACCAGTGGATCATGCTGTAGTATATGGAAGAATAATAAGCTTTGTTCAAATCATTTCAGAAATCTGTGGTATAGTTTTTATTTTTTTTACAGTTCATTCAGAAATCTGTGGTATAGTTTTTATGTATTTTACAGTTCATTCAGAAATCTCTGGTATAGTTTTTATTTATTTTACAGTTCATTCAGAAATCTCTGGTATAGTTTTTATTTATTTTACAGTTTAGTCAGAAATCTCTGGTATAGTTTTTATTTATTTTACAGTTCATTCAGAAAACAATGATGTTGTTTTTTTGTTGGTTTTGCAGTTCATTCATAATTCTGTGATATTGTTTTTGTGTGTTTTACAGTTCATTCAGAAACCTGTGATATTGTTTTTGTGTTTTTACAGTTCTTTAAGAAACCATTGATATTGTTTGTGTTTTTTTACAGTTCATTCAGAGCCTTGAAAACAGCTGTTCATTGTGTAACTCAGGGGAACCAAAGAAGTATGCAGAAAATGTAGGTGTTACTTGTTGCCCATTGTTTGTATCATATATCAGATAATATCAAGTATTACAATTCTGGTTGAAGGATGAGTGATAACCATGAAGTAGGTTGTCTTTTTTTCCCCAAAGATTTTATTAAGAAGTACTATTCTCTCTCTTTCTCTCACTCTCTCTTCTGCCTCTTTTGTCAGAGAAGTATATGTTTATTCATAATTTAACAAAACCTGATTTTTGCATACATTTCTAATCAGTTGCTGGGCAAGGTTTTTTCTTAGTTGCAAAAACTTGTTGCACAACCCAATTTATCAATATTTATGGCAGTAAATAATGTTGAAATGGACACATTGTAATACCTACTGCCTGTCAATCTGTCTATACCATGTCTCAGTGTTAACCCCATGGGTGGAATTTAATGAAACTTTGTACTCATATGGACCAGTTTTAAACATCGTCATGGGTGTTATGATGCTTCATGACTACCACCCCTGGGATTTGCAGGTATTTTAGGTAAACAATGAAGGTATTTTTGACAGCACAACTTTCTTTAGTAATTATATCAGGAAGATGCATCATAAATGTAATAGATTGTGTATCAGGGTCACTGTGGTGAGTTTGTATATTTGTATTTGAAATATGAAGTATAATAGAAGGAATTTGTGATGGCAAGCCATTGCAATTTATTTAGATCCCCACCATAAGGTAGAACATGATTTCCATGTCTATCAGTTGGCAATTTTGTGTCTGCACAATAACTTGATTTGTCCTCAATCCAAAGTTACCAAACTTTGAGGATAGTTTGCACTTGGATACAAAGAACTTTATTGGTCTGGGAGACAAGAGTTCCAAAGCCAAGGTAATTGACTAAAAGAAGAAAACTAGTATGTACATGTTATCTTACATTGTTCATCATATACAGGTACCAAACTATGTGGATGGCTTGCACTTTGTGCAATAAAAAACCCTATTGATTTCAGGGTAAAAGTAAGTCAGAGGTCAAGGAATCTATGACTGAAATAATAAAAATGGTTTCTGCACAATAACAGCAGTTTTGCATCACATACCTGGACCAAATTTTTTAAATGGCAAACACCTGGGGTAAGGAAGAAACCAATTGATTTTGGGGTCAAAATCACGGACAGAGTGAAAAAATGCTTTCTGCAAAGTACCATTGAGTCTTGATTTGGACTGCGTGATACGAGAAGCTTGCCATTACTTTTCTGTGGGTCATTCCCAGTGTTTTCCCTAGTTCTTCCATCACCAAATATACTGGCCACCATGTATAACCTATAATGTGCTGAAAAAATGGCGTTAAACATATGAAACCAGACTTATTCATCATACTTTGAATCAGTTTCTTTGTATTTATTCTTGGCATTGTCACTTTGAGGTATTGTTATACCATGTTTATTTTTACCTGTCATTTATGATTAAAACAATAAATTGGTGGAAAGAATGGGGCACACTTGACAATAATATTTGGTGTTAGGTTTGGGTATTATATTTAGGAAAATTTCGTTTTGTTACCTTCGGATTGTTTCATTAATGAAATTTAGTTAAAGGAACAAACATTTTGCCAGTTTTGCAGTTTGGGTCAGTATCATGTAAACTTCCAGTCTGTTTTATCAAAACTTTTGTTTACTTATATCTTCTTTCTTTCTTTGAGGTAAATGAAATGCAAAGACATACAACTGTTCTACAAACCAGCCGTTATTTAGGATTCCATGACAAACTTTCCACTGAAGGAAAATTAGCACTAGCTGAGGATTTGTTAGACAGACATAAAAATGGGTTGAAGTTTGGTAAGTGTGTTTAAAATTAATATCTTTTATTTCATGTACAGCACTGTTGAATGCTGTTCTGTAAATGAACACAGACGAAAAGGAGGAAAAAAATCAAGAGATGATTTCATCTTGAATGAAACATATTTCATGATTGGATTTAAAAATCTATTTTAGTCTGCTCCTAAATATCCACCATCAATAGCCATTTTGCATGATAATCAGATTCTTTACAATGATGCAGATTTGCTGTACATGTGATTGTTCTTGTTGAGGTAGACATAACAATGGCAGATGGTATGATGTCATGATCACCACTGGATGTGTTTGTAAAATTTCTAGATGAATAAAGTAAAATAAGCAATAGAATTTGCTGACATATTTATATACATGTAAAATTTTACATTTATTGCCTTTGTAGTTGTATTTTTTTTTCTCCTGCCAATACATTTCCCAGTCACATTATGTTAGGTATATTAGCCTGCTACCTCGTGTATCCAGCCCTACTAAATGATGAAAATCATCTTTTTCTATTTCGATAGACAAAGGACAATAACTCTTGCACATTACCTCCCAGTGGCACCCCAAAAGTGTCACTAGTTTTTAGCTTCACTGCTGTAGTGGATAACATCTTACAGTTTATGCTCTAACAATCCAAGCTATTTGGTTTTCCATTTGACTCATCCAACATTATCATTCTACTGCTGATTGTATACATTGTGTTTTACAATATCTACCAATTTTAGCGATTTTGTCAACTTTAAGGACTTTGTCCTTTTCAGATCATGTCACCAGTGCTATCATTGACCAACCCAAGGTCATTACAAGTTTGCATGATTTTGTATTTATTGGCTTGCTCCATTTGTAACGGATTTTGTTTTAGTGAATTATTTACATTCTGCATTGCTTATTTATGCTTGGGATTTTTCCTTCTGTGTGTCATTTTTGTTGAAAAGTAAATTCACTAAATTAATAAATAAGTTCAAAGTACAGTCTGTAAGTTTCTAATGAAATGATTTTTTTTCTATTAATAACCTGTTAGTAACAAGTTTGCATTCTCTTGTCGTTTCAGCAGAATATGATCTATATGCTGTATTGCAACTTTGGAGCGTAGAAGTCAACCATATTTCTTGTTAGTTATATACTATGAGTATATAAAGCTATCACCAACCATCCAGCATAGGAGACATCACAGCCAACTAGTTCATCGATTGCATTTCTGACTCATTGAGGCATTGTACCCCAATTTTATCAGCCCAGTGGGCATAAGTCCTCATACATATCCACAGCATGGTCTTTGGGCCTATGAATCTGGATGCATGGGGTTTGTACCAGATCCATGGTATACAGTGCATACTAAAAATGCACTGTCTCTGATTGACCAGCTGTCACTGGTCTTTGAACATGGGGGCATTTTCATTTAATCAGTCCAGCTAGCTATGATTTATGGGGATCTGTGTTAATAGATCTGTCCATCTGACCATACCATTGGGAATACACACTTACTATAATGGAGATTTCATTGAGTAATCTGTCCAGCATGGTCCTTGGAGTGGCTGATATTGGTGATAACCAGTCTGTCTTACATAGAGCCAGCTGCCAGGTTGACCATTCTCAGGGGAAACTAGTTGGCATTACTGGCAATGGCAGGCTTCCATATCTTTGCTTGTCCACAAGGAGAAATGCTGCCCTTCTGCTTCCTGGCTTTTCAAAGGAATATAGCATCTGTTCATGTATTTGCATGTTTGTTTTATAAGGTGAAACAGAATATATTCGCAGAGCTGGTTTGGGATGTCATTGCTCCTTCTTCAGTGTTGGATTTGGCCCTGTTCTCTCATTTCAGACTTGGCAGAGACACTTGGCAATAGCCATGCTTGGGAGGCGACAGCTGGGATTGCTAGTCAGACCAAAACTGCTTGCAATACCATGTCTAATACTTTGATGGCTTCAGCAAATTTACATCTGTCATGACATGTTGCAGGAGGTAAGAAACAGAGTTGTAGTTCACTAGATCTCTCTATTTCCTCATAACATGGGGTGGGCAAGAGTGATTACAGATCATTTTGGAGGGACTTTTGGTTTATGTGAAGATCTATCAGATCTTTTTAGGCCAATTTTGATGTCAATTGATCAACATCCCTTACTCTGTTTCCACTGGAACTAATCCAGAGATTTAACATAACTTGATGTTTCGATTTGAGCTTGTAACCCACTATGCTAAAGTTCGTATTGTACAAGACATGTTTTCTGATGGCTTTATGCAGGGTTAGTAAATATTGCATGCATGTTGACCCAAATTCAGATCAAATCTGAGGGTTCAGTGGCTCATAGGACACAACCAGACTTTTGTAGCCAAAATTGATTACCGTCCTTTCATCACCAAATCATCACTTGCTTGCTCTCCTCCAATGTCAGGTTGAGAACAGCACCCATGCGAGCTCCTGTTTGCTCTCTCTTGAAATGTACAGAGGCAAGTCATGACACAAGCAAATGCCTCTTCCTTCCGATAATAGCCAGGACACTCCTCAAGCTTTTTCTTTGTGGCTGAAGTGGATTGTACACTCAGCGTACTCTGACATCACAGCAGATCAGTCATCTCATAATGGTTATGGCTCAGAAGCTTTTAGCCATCTCTGTGAACCTCTTGGTCAAAGATAACATTTTGATCTTTGATATAATAAAAGCTTTTTGCTGGCATGCACAGTCAACTTCTAGCTTTTGTCTGAATGATTTATCATCACAGATGAAAACCTTACATCTTGTTGGTCCTATGGAGGCAGCACAGATGTCCACCAGACCCAACTAGATCAATCAATACAGCCTTTTAGCTTCACTGGATTCAGCAGTGAAAATTTGTAGGTAAGATTTCAATTTTCTGTTCTTAATCATACGTTAGGGTCAAAGATCAAGTGACTCCAGGCTGTGTTGCTTATGTAATGAGGAGAACAGGTTATTATTCACATGGGGAATGCAGTTATTCTTCCCTAAAAATATACCTGATGTAGAGTCAGAATGCTCAGCATTCTGACCTCCTATTACTTATTTCCCTAACGTAAATAAGATTAAGGAGCGTATTTGAAGGAGGAAGTAAATTTGTAAGTAAATCATGTTTTTCAGCGAATAGTTACCCAATCATGTTGCATAAAAAAATCAATTTGAGCATGCCCATTTGTATCTCTCAGCTAAAAAGCTAGTTACAGCTGACATTGCCAAGGAAAGGTAATGGGCAAGAGTTGTTGCTCTTTTATTGAAATAAACGGTGTGGCAGTTTATAGTGATATGTAGCACTGGGGAATAATGCTGCAGACATGTAGCATCATGTCCCACCCAGTCATATTATCCTGACACTGGCCAACCAGTCCTAACATTAACTTTTTAATGTTGAGCACGTAGCGAGGCTGCTGTTAGTACCATTTTTATAAGTCTCTGGTATGAATTGGCCGTGGTTTGAACCCACAACCTCCCACATCTGAGGTTGACTCTCTAACCATTATGCTACCAGAGCAGTTGGTATTATTATGTGAATATAAATAAATATTGATGATATCACAATCATACCCCACTATCAAGCTGATGTTTCTGTGATATGGTGCAACAGTTGAGATCACACATAAACATTCCTTGTTTAATACCTTGAAATGCACTGGACTTCAATTTCTATCATTTAGAGTTGTAGAGATTCTAGAACACTAACAGACTCAATTTAACTGTAGTTAATATACAGATGATGCTCAATTTAGTCCAGTCAAAGTTAGAATAGTTGTGTGTGTGAGTTTGTGATTTTTAACATATCTTCAGTCATATTGTTGCGATGTCTGCAGTGTGGCAGTTTTTATAGTGATGTCTAGCACTGGGGCATCATGCCACAAACATGTAGCACGATGGCAATTAAAAAAAACCCAGAAAAATAGTTTAGATGAACACTGATTACCTCTGAAGCAACAATATATATTCAGGAAATTCTTTTAACAAAATTGTCTCAATGTTCTACAATTATTTGATGTTGCTGCTGCAATAACAAAGGGTATTTGGTTGTTCAAAGAAAGCCTTTAGCGGCACTTTCAATGATATATGCACCTTCATCAAAGCAAGCTGGCGACTTTTGATGAAAGATGTCAGCAACATATTAAATGAAAGCATTACTTCAGTTTTCATAGTGATTAAAACATATTTATTCTTCCATAAAACTTTTGTCTTTGCAAAAGAAATGTGCGTACGGAGGACTCCCGTGTCCGCAAGTTTATGCATCCCAAATCAAAAGTTTGCATCCAAATATGCGTAATTAAGCATTTCCAAAATCCCTGGTACATCCCAGGCAAGCTCAGTGTCCTGACTTGTTCATTATCAAGGACTGACCAACTGCTTTCTACAATGTGGTTTCTCCGCCTATGTCATTATTTGAGTTTGTGCTCTATAGGGCTGACTAATACTAGACTAGTTTACATTGAGATGGAACACCAAACTGCCCGCTTGCATCTCTCCATATCTGGACACAGAGCTTGAGCCATTGATGCCCAGTAAATCAGCTGGAATGGGATATGGAAACATGCCCTTTCCCCACTGATTTTAGTACCAAAACTAATCTAGAAGATAAGGTATGAGGCTTGCAAAATAGTTCTGATTGCCCCTTTACAATGGGACAGATTACATCTTGCGAAATATGTACTCGAGAAAACTAGTGATTCCACATTGCTCAAGCAGTCACAGTTGTCAGTTTTCTGTCAATGTCTAGAGAAACTTTTCCTTAACACCTGTATCATGTCAGAGATGCTTTGTTTTTTTAAAAAGAATTCTTTGCTTCGGTAGTGCGTAAAAAAACTTCTTGATAAGTCAATGTTTTGTCGTGTGCATGTGCAGTAACCAATAGTCACATGACACAAGACTCAAATTATATGCATTATTTTGTTTCACTCACTCTGATGTCACTAGATATAATCATCAACCTGAACTTGAAAATCTGTACACAATGGCTGTTTTTTTTACCTAGGTTATTACCAACATGTGAGTACCTATTGGCAGGTATACTAGTTAAGTCCATTCTTTTTCTTTTTGAGGATAAATAGTCAGCCACTATCATGATTAGGGGATGCCATTCCATTATTTCAAACACCATTAAGACAAAACGGTAGTGATGTTGATCACAATAAAGCACTCTAACTTTTCCAGTTTTTATCTGCTCATTTAGCTTGTTACCTCCCTTAGGTCTTGACATGACTCAACAGTCCCACATTTGAGCCCCTGTCTTTTACCTCATTAAAGCTATTATTGTATTGCTTCCTCATATCACTGGCCGAAATGAGCAAGGAGAATGCACTATCTGTGGATCCAAACTACATGCATTTCCAACAGCTCAGTCATACAAATGATGCAGCATGTTTTTTTCTTGATGAACAAGCTACCATCTACAGACAGCAAGAAAGAAATAAGTGTTTGCCACACTTTTAGATTTGTTGAGATGGTCTAAGCTGCAAGACCTGGTCCTCTAAGGTGCTATCTGAGCTTAAAAGTGAATGTCCACAGCACTTGTCAGAGGATTTTCCTACTGTTTAAGACAGGAAAGCAAGACATAACCATGATCACTGGCTAATGTTGATTACTAAATAGGTCAGCACTGAACTTCCACTGGATCAGGTGCAAGATATGAAGATCAACTTGTGAATAATGAGCCGTCCATGTGAGCCTTGCCTTCAAACATAGTTTTAGTTTGAGACATTTTGGCTAGCACATCTAGTCTTTGTCTAGCTTCTATTTCCTGGGCATGGTCTCATAAAGGAGACTGCTGAATATTGTTAAGCTGGGTGAGGTAATATGTAAGAGCTGCTTTGCTTAGTCTATATAATATTTAGATGGAGAGACCTTTTTCCATTTTTCACATAGGTTTGGATTTGGAGTTAGTGTAAGTTTATTTCATAATGTTAGTCTGATTGGATAAATATTCTCAAATAATTATAATTTACAAAAAGCTTCTTTCTGCCCACACACATTTTTCAGTTTGTTCAAATAATTGTCGTATTGTAAGGGAGGCAACTTCTTTTTTTATCCAGACTCAGATTTTATTGCAGTATTTGTCATAGATGTTCAGGTAAATGCAGTTTTTTCTCAATTTCCCTATCTATTTTTCTTCTGTTAAATATATTATGTTTTTGGAAAATTATCTTTTCTATAAAACAAAAAGGGAATGATGACTCATGTTAATATTGATCCACTAAATACTTAAGAGTTTTTTTTATGTGAGAATTGTTAAAGAAGGAATTAGAATGGAGAACTTGTGATTTATGAGGATTTCCTATTTATGTTACATGATTCAGTTAATTTAGTGTAATTTTAGCTTAATTATAAGCATTGTCCAAATATCAGTGCTTGTAGAAATTCAATTTACTGACCAAAATGTTTTTGTGTATGAATTTGAAAATTGTGGGGTATAAATTTCTTTTTATATATATATATATATATATATATATATATATATATATATATATATATATATATATATATATATATATATATATATATATATATTGTATATCATTTCAGTTTTGATGGAATTTATACACTTCTTATAATCTATACTGGATTTGCTTTTGTAGGTGAGAACTTTTTGTCAACTGAGCTTCAGCCATCTGATATCTACTTACTGCTTGCCAGTGACATTTTTATTGATGTCTGTCAGAAAACAGGTGAGAGATTGGAGTAATTAATTAATATTGTATGTCCTTGCCTGAAAGAATAAATGGAGGCACACTGTTTTCATGTTCTTTTGCATGCACATATATGCATATTGTGATGCCATGTCACAAACCGTTTAAAGGGTTTCATCAAATTTGTTTGTAATGTAATATTCATATCTTGAATTTTTGGAAATACTCTTCAAACAGTAGAGAGCCCAACCCTTTGTTTAATGAGGAATGGTAACTCAAAAATAGAAGCTCAGTCTTTTGATACCCAGTTTATTTTTTTATCTGTCTGGTAGGTAAAGCTGTTAAAATTGTAGCAAAACTTCTACCAGGTACACGTCGATCCTAATGATCAGTTAACCAGTCAAATTTAAATTGTATTAAAATGCGTACAGACCTGATGTTGAGTCCACATTGTTTTTAATTCACAGTATCCTCTAAATATCACTACTTAATGTCATCTTCTAGTCCATGAATTTATCTTCCATCATCGTCTAGTAAATCGTCCTGGGTTAATCATCATCAATATTGCCTGACTTCCTTTCCTTGGTCTTACTGTCATATGTGTGTGCTTATATGGAGGCTGAGATTGATCATTGTAAGTAACATTTTGATCATACAATTTGTGAAATCTATTAAAGGTTGCAACTAAACAAGTGTCAATTATGCAGCAAGATCAAATAATCACCCTCTTACTCACCACTGAACCAGCTTTTGGCACAATCAAAAGGTTCTCAGGTGGGAAAAATGTTATGGGATTAAGGTCAAATATTTACTGGAAGAGTCAGGCCTCTGCTTGACACTGAAAAAGCACACATATGTGAGACTCTGTCAGAAAGGTTGTCAACTTGAACCTTAACAAGTACTGGCAGAAATCTGTATGCATTAAATTTACCCTATGGCTCATTTCATTACCCGGGTAATTATGAATGGGCAGGTACACAAACGCATGGGTACCCTTTGACAGCTTTACTGGTAGTTTTTAACATATCTTTCTTGTTGCAGCTGCTAATATACTAGAGAGACTCCTTTCTTATCAAGGCTATGGAAAGCTTCTTTATTATAGATACGTCATGGGCTGCAGCTTAGCAGTGTAGACCCCATAGAAGGCTGTTGGCATTGTCTTGCCCATTTTGAAATTCCTCTTTGCATCATTGGAATTGTGGTGTTGAAAGCTGTGCAAAATTAGCTTATTGTCCTGATGCTTGTGTGCTTATCCCTCATTTTCTTTGTCCTGAATCTTGTATGAGTTGTGTCCATCTACCTTTTTTCTAGGAATTTGACCAGCACATTTTGCGATAGGTTCAATTCCATCATTCTTTTTCCATTATGTATAAGATATACTAGGATGTCTGTACCATAAACAGCAACATTATCAGAATATCTGTATTAGGGTTAATATATCAGACATTTCTTAGATTGGTTGATTTATTATTATTGATTTATTATTGATTTAGGCTGTACAAATTATTAAGCACCATTTCATAAATGATTGGATTTTTTTCTTTTTGGATGACAAATAAACATTTGAGTTGATGGACCAGTGAATGTTGGCATAAAGAAATACTGTGATTAATGTTTTGTCATTTACAGTATTTGAAAATTTTTCAGTGTTAGTGACTTTTATGTTAAGATGCTTTTTGAGAATCATGTAATTTTCACTTTTGTTATATTAACAAGGTGTGCACACTGCAAAAAATTTGTAGTTAACACTTTATATACTCACAAGTTGAGTAAAACTGCAGACAGCATAAACTCAGATGTGGTGTTGGATAATATGCAAGCATATCTTTGTTATTTGTTGTACTGATTGTTGAACTTATAAATCTGAGTATTTTTGTGAAATAAAGCTTAAGATATTTAAGCAGCTTTAGATATTGCAAATTTTTTATGTTTTTTGATTGTCATTCTCCATGTTGAGTTTTTATGGAAAAGAGTGACTTCAAAACTACATATTTTTTATGATTCGGATTTATTCACTGTGTTGTTTGAATTTGCATATGCTTGTTGAACCAATAAGATGAAGTACACCAAGAGTACAGACTTTTCACATCTTGAATAGTTCGGTGTAGAAAACACTTGCAAAAATTAAATTAGTATGCCCAGCAAAGAATTAGAATAAGTCAGTTGAGGCCTTTTGAACCACCAGACTACTTTGAATAAGTTAGTGCTCAAACTTTCAACTTCCCGTTTCTGATATTTTGTTTAGGACCAACACTAATAAATGAACAAATATTTGCTATAACAATATATACTATCATTGATCTCAAGGACATGAAGACTTAATCTACCTTGACTTTAAAAAAATACCTTTTTGTGCCTTGCTAAGTTGGTTATCTTAAAAAGTAAAAAATGCAGACACAATCTCTTAAGACAGGAAAGCTAAGATATACTAGCACATAGATTCTTTGTGCTCTCCTTCTGGCATATAGATTTCTAAATGATCTCATTCTGGCACATAGATTCTTTGTGATCTCATTCATTCTGGCACATAGATTCTTTGTGCTCTCATTCTGGCATATAGATTTCCTTATGATCTCATTCTGGCACATAGATTCTTTGTCATCTCATTCTGGCTTATAGATTTCTTTATGATCTCATTCTGGCACATAGATTCTTTGTGATCTCATTCTGGCATATAGATTTCTTTATGATCTCATTCTGGCACATAGATTCTTTGTGATCTCATTCTGGCATATTTATTTCTTTATGATCTCATTCTTGCACATAGATTTCTTTATGATCTCATTCTGGCACACTTGGATTGCTTCTTGGGATATGTTTTGCTTGTGGCACATTCATGCTGCATATAGTTAAAGATATTGACTATGATTCCTGCACAATATAATGACACCCACATTTTTTATTTTTGTCAGTACTTAAAAAAATTGGGACTAAAAATTGTGCTCTTGCTATGTCCTCTGCATTTACTTTTATATTTCTAAGTGTGTATCATTGGTCACATACAACCAGAATTTTGTTATACCCTTAAGTTATGGGAGTCTGTTTGAGTTGCCTCTTTTTGTCAAGTTTATTAGACAATACCTCTGTCAAAATCTGTATTTAAAAGTTACCGTCTTTTTCAGTCCTTATATTTTTGGTATGATCAGACTTTAATGAATGTTAAAAGAAAATTTTTGTATTACAATTAAATTATTGTGCAATAAATATAGCATCATCACAAAGGATGATTTCTAAAAAGCCAGTGAACTACCTACATCATCAGTACAAAACATCTTTTTTGTTGACAGTAATGTATAATATATACAGCATCAGCATAATATAAATATATTGACAGCATCTTCCTTGTCTTTAGACCTGTGTAACATTTATAGCATCAGCATCAAACATCTTCCTTGTCCATAGGTCTGTGTTTGTACCTTGATGCTAGAATAAAATTAGCTATGGTTCGTTGGCCAAAGTTGAAGATAATGAGATTTTGGCTTTTCACTGCAGCAACAATGTCTCATTCTGATTGAACATAAATTTGTGTCTGTGTTGTAATGTTAGATATTAGATCAGTGTATTCTGTAAGTCATTATATATTACTTTTTAAATGGTATTTTTGTTGTAATAGTTGGTCATCAATATTAAGTTTTTGTATTTACTCTTTTTCTCAGACACTGATGAAACAGGCAAAAGGAGTTGACAGTGACCTAGATTTTACATTTGACTGGTTACATTAATTTGAGTAATTGTTGTATGTAGTATTGAATTTTGATATATTTGCCTGAGTGTACTAATTGCATATGTACTACTTACTGTCTTATTTTTTCATTCACCTGTTAAGTATATTTGTATTTATCTCTTTGACAGTGTTGAAACTTGATGCATGCATGTGTTATGGTGGGTACAATTTGTATTTATCTCTTTGACAGTGTTGAAACTTGATGCATGCATGTGTTGTGGTGGGTACACTTGGTTCAGAAATAATGGAGGAAAATATGTTCTTGGTGTGTTTTCTTCACTGTCATTGATTGATAGGTGTGTATGCATTGGGCATATACAACCAGAGCTTTTTTATACTCCCAAGTTTCTAATTATGGGAGTGTAATTGTTAGAGTTGCCCCTCTTAGTAATGTTTGTTAGATGATGCCTCTGCCTCAATCTGTATTTAAAAGTTATCATCTTCTCCATTGTTTAATATTTTTTATGATGATGGTTTGCTCAATATTTGATGAAAATATGTGTATCTAAATTATTCCATTAGAATGATTCAAAAATGTTCAAAAAGCATCAGCACAAAAGATGATTCCTTGTCTTTAGACTTGTGTAATATTTATAGCATCAGCATCAAACTTCTTCCTTGTCTTTAGGTCTGTGTTTGTACCGTAATGCTAGAATAAAATTAGTTGTAGTTCGTTGGCCAAAGTTGAAGATAATGAGATTTTGGCTTTTCACTGCAGCAACAATGTCTCATTCTGATTGAACATAAATTTGTGCCTGTGTTATGATGTTAGATATTAGATCAGTTTATTCTGTGAGTAATTGTATAAAACCATCCAAATTTTATTTATGGTGTAATAATTGGTCTTCAATATTAAATTTTTGCATTTAGGTCTTTTTCACAGACACTGTTATATGTACAGTTATGAAAAGGCAAAAGGAGTTGACAGTGACCTAGATTTTGCATTTCAGTGGTTACATTAATTATTGTATGTAGCATTGAACTTGATAGATATATTTGCCTTTGAGGGGACTGTTCACAGCATAGACAAAAGGAGGTGACACTCACCTATTTTTCATTCTCCTGTTATTAAGTTTGTCTGTATTCATCTCTTTCTCTGATAGTGATGACACTTGATGCATGCAAGTAATGTAAGTTGGATAAAACCTCTGTTTTAATATGTATTCAAAAGTTACCATGTTTTCCATTGTTTAATATTTTTGGTATGATGGTTTGCTCAACATTTGATGAAAATATATATAAATTATTCCATTAGAATGATTGTTCAGTTGAAAAAGCATCAACAAAAGATGATTCCTTGTCTTTAGGCCTGTGTAATAAATGCAGCATCAGCATCAAACATCTTCCTTGTCTATAGGTCTGTGTTTGTACCTTGATGCTAGAATAAAATTAGCTATGGTTCGTTGGCCAAAGTTGAAGATAATGAGATTTTGGCTTTTCACTGCAGCAACAATGTCGCATTCCGATTGAACATAAATTTGAGTTATGATGTTAGATATTAGATCATTGTATTCTGTGATTCTTTGTATGTAACTTTTCAAATGGTATTTTTGCTGTAATAGTTTCAATATTATGTTTCTAGAATTGCCTCACTTAATAATGTTTGTTAGATGATACCTCTGTCTAGGGTTATGTTCAAAAGTTACTATCATTTCCACTGTTTACTATTTTTGGTATGATGAAATTTTGCTCATTATTTAATGAAAATTTCTGTGTCTAAATTATTGCATTAGAATGATTGTGCAATGCATAAAGCTTTAGCACAAAAGATCATTCCTTGTACCTACAGCATCAGCATTAATCATATTCCTTGTGTATGGGTCTGTGTTTGTACTTTCATGTTAGTATAAAATTAGCTGTAGTTCATTGGGGAAAGTTGAAGATATTGAGATTCTGGCTTTTCACTGCATCAACAATGTCTCATTCTGAATGAATATAAATTTGTATCTGTGTTGTTATGTTAGATATTAGATGGTTCAGAAATAATGGAAAAATCGTAAGTCCTTTGTGTGTTTTCTTCATTGTCATTGATTGATAGGTGTGCATGCATTAGTCATATACAACCAGAGCTTTTTAATTCCCTTAAGTTTCTAGATATGGGAGTGTAAATGTTAGAGTTGCCTCTCTTAGTAATGTAAGTTAGATGAAACCTCTGTCTCAATCTGTATTCAAAAGTTACCATCTTTTTTCACTGTTTAATATTTTTGGTATGATGAAAGTTTGCTCAATATTTGATGAAAATATTTTATGTAAACTATTTGTTAAATGATTGTGGAATTCAAAAAGCATCAGCATCAAACATCTTCCTTGTCCATAGGTCTGTGTTTGTACCGTGATGCTAGAATAAAATTAGCTGTGGTTCGTTGGCCAAATTTGAAGATAATGAGATTTTGGCTTTTCAGTGCAGCAACAATGTCTCATTCCGATTGAACATAAATTTGTATCTGTGTTATATATTAGATCAGTGTATTCTGTAAGTCATTGTATATTACTTTATAAATGGTATTTTTGCTGTAATAGTTGGTCGTCAATATTAAGTTTTTGCATTAACTCTGTGTTGTCATGTTAGATATTAAATCAGTGTATTCTCTTAAGTCATTGTGTATTACTTTGCAAATGATATATTGCTGTAATAGTTTGTCATCTATATTAAATGTTTGAATTTAGCACTTTTTCTTTGACACTTTTGTAAATACAGTTATGAAACTGGCAAAAGGAGATGACAGGGTGACCTAGTTTTTACATTTCACTGGTTACATTAAGTTTTAAAATCAGTGTTTGTAGTCTTGAAACTTGGTATATTTGCCTTTGAGTGTACTAGTTGCATATATGCAATATAAGATGACACTGTGTTTTTCATTCTCCTGTTGTTAATTATATTTGTTTTTATCATTTTCTCTGATAGTGATGAAACTTAATGCATGTATGTGTTGTGTTGGCTACTCTTAATCATGGCATAACTCACAATAACCTTCCTTGAAGCATGTTTAGAGCAAACTTTTCATATCTGTACAAGATAGGATAACCATATATATATTTTTGCTTTATATTTGTAGTTGAAATTTTTTTTCAAAAAATATGATCTTGGTGTGTTTTCTGCATAGTCTGATTGACATGTATGTGTGTATTGGTCACATTCAACAAGAGCTTTGTTATGCCTTCAAGTTTCTAGTCATTCAAGTCTAGTAGAGTTGCCTCCCTTAGTATGGTTCGTAAGATGATACTTCTGCTTCTTTTTGTTTTTACTGTTTAATATTTTTGGTATAAAGAAATTTTGCTCAACATTTGGTGAAAATTTCTGTATCCAGATTATTCCCTTGGAATTAAATTATTGTTCAATACATAAAGCATGAATACAAAGAAGAATCCTTGTCTTTAGGCCTGTGTAAAATATATTGACAGCATCTTCCTTGTCTTTAGGCCTGTGTAATATTTATAGCATCAGCATCAAACATCTTCCTTGTCCATAGGTCTGTGTTTGTACCTTGATGCTAGAATAAAATTAGCTGTGGTTCGTTGGCCAAAGTTGAAGATAATGAGATTTTGGCTTTTCACTGCAGCAACAATGTCTCATTCTGATTGAACATAAATTTGTGTCTGTGTTGTCATGTTAGATATTAGATCAGTGTATTCTGTAAGTCATTGTATATTATTTTACAAATGGTAATTTTGCTGCAATAGTTGGTCATCAATATTATGATGGTACATACCTCTTGACGGGGTATCTTGATTTGAGTACATAACCTGCCAGTGTCCACAGACTGGAACACATTCTTGTCTTGTGTAGAGACTTGTATGTGTGAGAAAGAATTTGATGTAAACTCAAGGAACTTGTTAAGGCTATACCATCTGAGAAAATCTTGGATGCAGATTCTATTAAAGATTTGTGCCAAATTTTTGAAATTTTGTATTTTTTATGTTTAGATTTTTCTTTTAATTTTATAAAAATTTATAGAATTTTAACATGTTTGCATTATCTTTTTATTGTGCTTCATGTTTACCTTTATTTGGAATTATTTTCTTAAAGTGTGTGCATTGTTTTATTTGCATATTATTAAAAGGTTACTTTTAATTGGCACCATATAGTCAGTATTGTGTTGACATGTTAAAGTTTAATACATACATAAATTTGTTACATAGTCACCTGGGACCACATATATAAAATGGTCAGATATAGAACATCCATTTTATTAATGAATCTGTTCATATGTAGATGCAGTTCAAAGACCACCTGTGGTTAGTGAACACTTTCAGTTTATTTCCATTGATCTCTCTCTCTCTCTCATATATATATGTGTGTGTGTGTGTGTGTGTGATTTTCCTGGGTTCTTCCTCCACCACATCTGTACTGGCTGCCATGTATAGCCTGTCTTGTTCAGAAAAATGGCATTAATTCCTACAATAACAACAGAAACAATGTGTGTGTGTGTGTGTGTGTGTTTTAGCCAGTATATTAATTTGGTGTTATTTCTTTTTTATTTGAACCTATTGTTATTTCTGTAAAAATGGTTTTAAGTGAAGTTGGTGTTATTTGTGTCTTACAGCCAATAGCAAGTTGATCTGGCAGATAGTCATTCACCTGGAGAAAGGCTTGAAAAAAAGTCCTTCAAATTTCCAGATGAAACTAATACTCATTAAGCTGTATTGTACCATGGGTAAGTTTATTTATTATTCCTTTGTATGACTCACTGACCATTACTTGCACAACAGGTAGGCTAAATTTATTTTTCCTCTATAGACAATGAGCATTGCTTGTACCAATGCTAAGTTGAATTTGTTCTTCCTTTGTATATGTCACTGAGCATTTCTTTTACCATGGATAAGTTAAAATTTATTCTTTGTATACATCACTGAGCATTGCTTGTACCAAAGATAAATTTATTTCTTTGTCAAATACATTAATGAGCATTGCTTGTACCATTGGTAAATTTATTTCTTTGTCAAATACATTAATAAGCATTGTTTGTACCATAGGTAAATTTATTTCTTTGTCAAATACATTAATGAGCATTGCTTGTACCATAGGTAAATTTATTTCTTTGTCAAATAGATTAATAAGCATTGCTTGTACCATAGGTAAATTTCTTTCTTTGTCAAATACATTAATGAGCATTGCTTGTACCATAGGTAAATTTATTTCTTTGTCAAATACATCACTGAGCATTGCTTGTACCATAGGTAAATTTAATTCTTTGTCAAATACATTAATGAGCATTGCTTGTACCATAGGTAAATTTATTTCTTTGACAAATATATCACTGAGCATTGCTTGTACCATAGGTAAATTTATTTTTTTGTCAAATACATCACTGAGCATTGCTTGTACCATTGGTATATTTATTTCTTTGTCAAATACATTAATGAGCATTGCTTGTACCATAAGTAAATTTATTTCTTTGTCAAATACATTAATGAGCATTGCTTGTACCATAGGTAAATTTCTTTCTTTGTCAAATACATTAATGAGCATTGCTTGTACCATAGGTAAATTTAATTCTTTGTCAAATACATTAATGAGCATTGCTTGTACCATAGGTAAATTTATTTCTTTGACAAATATATCACTGAGCATTGCTTGTACCATAGGTAAATTTATATTTTTGTCAAATACATCACTGAGCATTGCTTGTACCATTGGTATATTTATTTCTTTGTCAAATACATTAATGAGCATTGCTTGTACCATAAGTAAATTTATTTCTTTGTCAAATACATTAATGAGCATTGCTTGTACCATAGGTAAATTTATTTCTTTGTCAAATACATCACTGAGCATTGCTTGTACCATAGGTAAATTTATTTTTTTGTCAAATACATCACTGAGTATTGCTTGTACCATTGGTATATTTATTTCTTTGTCAAATACATTAATGAGCATTGCTTGTACCATAGGTAAATTTATTTCTTTGTCAAATACATTAATGAGCATTGCTTGTACCATAGGTAAATTTATTTCTTTGTCAAATACATTAATGAGCATTGCTTGTACCATAGGTAAATTTATTTCTTTGTCAAATACATTAATGAGCATTGCTTGTACCATAGGTAAATTTATTTCTTTGTCAAATACATCACTGAGCATTGCTTGTACCATAGGTAAATTTATTTCTTTGTCAAATACATCACTGAGTATTGCTTGTACCATTGGTATATTTATTTCTTTGTCAAATACATTAATGAGCATTGCTTGTACCATAGGTAAATTTATTTCTTTGTCAAATACATTAATGAGCATTGCTTGTACCATAGGTAAATTTATTTCTTTGTCAAATACATTAACCAATCACTTAAACATTAGGAATGCTGCCTCATGAATCCTGCCTGCCCATGGACTTGAAAACCTCTTACTTTGCATAGAGTAAGGGAAGTAACTCTTATATTATTGCCCTTATGCTTCTAGGTGGCTCTCCATATACCGGATTTTGTAAGTTTTACATTTTTCAAACAGGTTTCTGAGAATCCAGCTGTATTTTTGTGGTAGTACAGTAATCATACAGTTTGTTTTATATTTTTGTGTATTTTGGTGAAATTTCAGATATTTAATGTGAATTTGTTCGCATTTCATACATGAGCAAGCATCGGCAATGCCTCATTGCAGCTATAAACTTCCATAGTACAGTCCTTCTTGTTTAAAGGTTTGCTCACTCACTCATCATTTTATTCTGATATCTTTATATTATCTACATATATTTGATTAGTGTTTCATTCATTCTTTATTAATTTGATTGGTAAATGTTTTTCATTGTCCATTTACAGAATTTTGTTGATTTACGATGACTAACAAACAATACATTCATATTTTGTTATTGTTAATAATATTTTGTTATCGTTGTATATTTTGATCTTTATATTTTGAGGTCTTAAACAACTTAGCAATCTTAAAAACCGCTCAATTGCAAGGAAAAATGGCTCAACCCAAATCTAATGACCAAAACATTTTAAATGTACACCCTCCCTCTGACTTCTGTAGATGGAGATTGCAAATTCCTCCTCTCCCACCTGTTACATTGCTTCATATGGAAGATGTATTGCAGATGGACACCACCAGAGATCTTGAAAAAGGGTGTTCAGTATGACCCATAAAGCATTATCATATGAAGTTGCATCTGAAAAATCACTTCAGACCACTTTGTAGAAGTCCACCTGGACAGGATATAGGTGATGAAGCCAGGTGTAAGGGAATGTTTTATGATTTTACCAAATAATCTGGCCAGCATCATTCTTATGGTGGACTATTTACCAATTCAGCCGATGACCAAACTGACCAGCTATCCTGCCAACACACTGACCACAGTAACATATTTATATATTTATAGTCATAGCTGTTGACAGACTGGTCCAGCCAGTCAGACACAGTAGATACTGTAATGGTTCATTTGTCAAACATTGTTCATCTGTACTGTCAGTGACAAATGTCTTATGCTGATTTTACTGCCCAGACCAGTCAAGCGAACATCTGCTGTACAACTGACCTGACAGCACCTGTAATGCTGGTTCATTATGCTCAAGTTACAAGTCAACAAAGCCAGCTGACCTGCTGACCCAGCTGTCTATGCTGACCCAGCTGTCTATGCTGTCCCAACAATAACAAATCCCAGTACTGGAGGAAGACAACTCTTCCAGCATGAAGTCTCCTGAAAATTCTGATCTATCTTGGAATGTAAAAAATAAAACGCTGAATTCATTTCAAACCTGCCACAAAAGACATTTTTTGCATCCTACCCTTTATGGAATATACCCCACACTGCCAATTACAAATACAGGTTACAGAGTCAAGGCTTTTGTTGATAGGGATGAAAAGGGTGCAGATTGCAAAATAATCCTGATTACCTGTCTCCGATGGGACAAGTCATGAGTCAACAGTCTTCTTGACTTGATAACAGGTGTGCCCAGGTAAATTCTAGCAAACCAGAAGCTTCTTAGATAAACAGTCACTAATCTTTCATTAATGTCTGGAGAAACATCTACTTCATTCATGGCTTTTGTCCAGCAGTCCTTGCACAAAAACTTTGAGTCCTTTGTGGAGAGAATCTTATCGGCCTTCCACTTTAAAAGTATATGAGGGGAAATGACAATTTTTTTTTAGACTGGTGTCATGCAAATGATGTCACATCACTGTCAGACATGAAGTGTTTTGACATCGGTCACAACAAAGATCTTTCAGACATGCTAACCTACTTTGATCTATCCTGACCTTGCTCTCACTAAACATTTCCCTGAAGTAGAATCTAACATCTTGACATGGTTCAGCTCTTCAGTTCAAACCTCATTCCACTGTCTCAGTGAAGCAACTGTGTTACCAGACATGTTTTCTGATGATAGCCCATGGTTTTAGCATCAAGCTTCATGCCCAGTCCACAGATCCGAATTTACTACAGTTTAGTTCAGATGGCTCAGTCATTTTAATGACTCTGCTGGGTTACATTGCAAAGAAAAGGCTTCTGTCTGCAGGCAAACAGAAAACAACTTTACCGCCCCTCCTGTTTCACCAACCAATATTTGTAGAGATGCAAGGCTACAGGACCTGGTATTGCTCTCATAATTTATCTGAAACTCTGGGCTCTGTCTGGTCATGATTCCAGAGGCTTTTCCTCCCGCTGAAACCAGGGAAAGAGGACTCAACCCCACAAGTGTTATCATCCTGGCTAAAAGAGGAGTTGTCTAGTTAGCATACTCACATCTCCCACAGGAATGAGTATGTCTAATGAGGATTTGGGCTTATGAAAGACAAGTGGTTTCTGTGAGGCTTGCATGGGTGAAAGTTCGCCACCATATGAAGGAAATTTTGTGATCAGAATGTCTCTGTAGGTTAATCTTCTAAATCTTGCAAATCCATTAATTTTTGTTTGAGGCTTGTAGAAGGTCAAAGCATTTGGTGTGAACAAAATCAATATGAAGGAATACTTAATTTTAAACTTATAATTTACTGTGAAGTGAGCAAATGGGATTTTTGATGAGGTATACAATTCACTCTGGGCTCCTTGGATGTGTTCTGCTGAATCACACAGTTGATACTATACTCCATAATTCACTGCCCTGTACTTAAACCTAAATAACTCATTATATTCCACTGCTACCCAATTCCTTCATTTGCATCATAGGAATAATAGTGGCACTAGATTATTTTGAGTGAGACACCCCAGCCAATTCTGTACCTTCAAGTATATTATTTCCCCTCACACCCACCCCTTGCTTCATAGAAAGATTTTAAAAAAAACAAAACATTTTGTTGTGTTGTCTTAGTCAGTCAGAATGATTGAAATTTTGCCTATGCTAAAATTGCAGACAATGACTACCTTTATATATTACTTCTCCTATTCATTACAGTTACAGATGGGGGCCCCGAGTGGTCTAAAGCGCTGTCCGTTACGGATCACTGCCATCTCACCTCTGCGTGTGTTCGAGTCTAGGATTCGGCTTATGTAGATATGTGAGAAAGCTTGCCAGTAGCTTCTCGTGGGTCTGTGGTTCTTTCCGGTGATTTCCCGGTTTCTTCCTCCACCATTAATACTGGCCGCCATGAATAGCCTATCTTGTGCTGAAAAATGGCGTTAAGCCCAACAACAACAACAACAGTTACAGATGTATAAATGGCCAACAAAACAGCAAACTTCTTTTTCCTTTATTGAAACTTCAAAGCATAATCCACTGCATCTTCTAATTGCTGCTCCAGTATGGAGGAAAATGCATTTTTGATTTCAGCAGTTTTATACAATGAATATATGCAGACCAATTTTCATGGTGAGAACAGGAGAATGACTTTGAAACATAAAGGCAGTCAACATACAAAAGTAGTGCTTTTTTAGATTTAAGACTGAGAAGATATTCATTGACTAAGTGAATGAAAATGAAATTGTTGTTATTATTGTTGTTATCATTATTATTATTATTATTATTATTATTATTATTATTATTATTATTATTAAAGTAAATCCTGATTTATAATTCATTAAATATTTCGATTTGAATTATATTTTCAGCTCCTGACTTTTAACATTTAAAGAATAATGACAGAAAAATTTTGTTGAGACAAAGGAAGCATATATTTTTTATTCAGAATTTACAATGAGAAATTAATGTATGAATTAATCGATTTAGGCATCATATTAAAGAATCAGAAATTTAAATTGTTCAGTTACAATATTGATGCAGAAATGTAGTGTCAGAATTACTCATTTGTTAGCTTCAAAGGACTTTGCCCAGGAATCACAAGGGGACCAAGGTAGTTCTATTGCCCCTGGGCCTACTTTTCAGTATTGTAGTTATTTCCAACTTCATTTTATTGCCTTGCCTTTCAATGCTATGACTAAATGAAAGATATAATGGAATCAGTTGGATGGCATGTCCAGTTCACCTTTTCCTCTTTCTGTTTACTTGACCTGGCCTCACAAAACAAGGAGTAGAATCTAGTTGTTCCATGTTTGCTACCTAGACAGTCACCAGAACACACTATTCCTGACAGCCAGTAGCTTCTCGTGAATCGGTGGTTCTTTCCAGTGATTACCCGATTTCTTCCTCCACCATTAATACTGGCCGCCATGTATTGCCTATCATGTGCTGAAAAATGGCATTAAGCCCCACAACAACAACAATTCCTGACACAACTGCTTGGGTAGTACCTGTCAACTTTCACTGGATTAGCCAGAGGAAAACTTTCCTGTTGAGTTTCTAATCGAGTGCAGTAGTCCACAGAATAGTTCCTAGTACATGTATATGTTCTTATATTCAGTTTTGTCAGCTATCCTGAGAAAAATTTTACATCATCTGACTTTACAGGTGGCATTTCCTGCTCTTCAAGCCTATTCTCCTATCACATTACCATAAATCCCCACCATCACCCCCAACTATCCTGAAAATTTCTTTGCTACTTATACCAGTAGTCTGTGTCAACACTTCCTATTTTTATCAACAAGCTCTCAAGTGTTAGCACTGTCTTTCACAGCGAATCAGTTGCAGACTCAATTTACTCATTTTATTTATAGATTTATGATTTCAGTGTATTCAGCAATTTAAATGCATAACAAATTCATTTATTGTAATATACTGACCATTAAATTTGAGTTCTTGATAGGGGGTTCGGAGTTTTGAACTGAGATATTTTGTTTTCCTTTATCTCAAGATATTTTTTTTCAAGATTTTTTTTTGCTATAAATCAGAGCAGAATAGTTTCTGACTATTGACAGACAGAAATTTTAGAAGTGTCAGGTCCCTGCCCCAGAACATTACAGTGTTTGTCCCTTACTTAATTGTGGTATCTGTATTATTTATCACAGTATGTTCTGAAATACTATCGTACAAAATTTAAATAGTACTGTTCTTTAGTACACATTTTTATGCATAATATATGTGCATGGATGGTTCAGTTTTCATGCTATTTGCAACATGTTTTAATGACTTTTATGCTTTCTCAGGACTAAAGACTTTTTTTATTATTATCCTTGTTAGCAAGTTACCATAAATACTTAGTCACAAGTCTAGTCCAGCTGCAAACTGCACAGACCAAGATCTGCTGTCAAATAATGTGCCAGCAGCCCTGAAATAGTGCAGTTTGTTTGGTGTAATCAGTAGCACCAACAGCATATGGACCCAGATCTGGTGTCTCAGGGCCTGAAGTGGTCTAAAGCGCTCTCCGTTACAGATCACTGCCATCTCACCTCTGTCTGCTTGGGTTCAAGTCTTGGATTTGGCAAATGTGGATATGTGAGAAAGCTTGCTAGTAGCTTTTCTTTCAAGGAATTTCCTGGTTTCTTCCTCCATCATTGATACTGGCTGCCATGTATAGCCTATTGTGTGCTGAAAAAATGGCGTTAAGCCTAACAACAACTACTAGATCTGCTGGCACATTATGTAAAGTCAGTTCAAATATATGCTGTTTGCAGTAGGACTTATAAGCAAATATGGTTGATATTCAAGCCATTTATGAAATTTTGTCTTTTTTTTGTCTGATTCTTTTCAATTTTGAGCTTAGTTACTTCAGCCTACCTACTTTATATATGCCTTTTTTAAAATATACATCTGTTGTGTAATCTTGAATGTCCAACTACTTGACTTTCATTTGTTTCTTTTTTGTAGGAGCCTTTGGTCCTTGTCCAGTCCTTTATGATGGAATGGAAATCAAGCATGTGATGAATGACACTCTAGGGTATGTTGCATTCTCTTACACATTTTTACATGTGTAATATATACTCACTTTTAAGTCCAACGGCAAGCTACACACACCCAGAACTGCCCATGCATAATGAACCAGTAGATCAGTTTCTATACAGTGTGTTAAAAATAATCCATACAGCAAACAATATAGACTGATTTTGTATAGCAGTCTGTGATGGCAGACTATAAAAAGACTGTATACAGTATTTCAGTCTCAAAACCCATTTCATATTTAGGGGCTGCAGCAAAACGTGATTAGCAAGCTATCAAAAAAATGTGCAGGTTCGAATCCTGTCATTGTGTCAGCATGGATCAGCTACCATGGTGTGTCCTTTGGCAAGGAACTTTACTCCAATCACTTTGTCACTAAATAACATACTTGTGTTGCTGTTATGTAGAACGCCAAGCTAAATTATATATTTTATATTTAGACTTTATAATATATCACAGTAAGATACCACACACTAAAAGCTATTTTTTTGGTCATGTCCACTTATATTACTGCATATGTAAAACATTTAAGACCTATGGAAAGCACATTGAATGTTGAGTAGTGGCCCATAGGTACAATTTGTATGATTACCTTCCTTGGGTGGCATGTATGTTTGAATCAAACAGCCCATGTATAAAATTTAAATAACTCACTGAAAAAGTTCTCAATTTTGCTGTACATCTTTTCCAGTAAACTGTTGTGCATCGAGAAGCCAGGTCTCAAGCCATAAAAAATATGGAAGCTTTAGTGGATAATAACATTTGTACCATAGTACTTAGTATACCTTTCCTTTCAAGTGAAAAAGACAAAAAAAATGAAAACTAGATGACATACAAACACTTGCAAGACTACATTGTTAAGTGTGTCTTGTTGATTTTAATGTGACCTACCAATTCTTTTCTTGGAACTTTATTCTTTCACCCAAAAAGTAAGCCTTTGCAAGCTCAGGGCTGCTTAATATAGCCTCTCACATAGTGTAAGCGACAATTAATCGAGATGGGAGTCATGATGGCACAGTGCTGAATGTTGTGGCTTTGTGACTAGAAGACTTTGGAATCACTCCTATAGATGCATTAGGCTCTGCTAGCAGCAGTGATGCATTGTTCAGCATGGCACTTTTAAATTTCATTTGCCTTGGCACTAAATAAACTATATGGTTTACTGTGCTGTAAAACACCAAATATATCTTTCAGTTTTTGCCAGTATACATAGGTATGTGTTATTATTGTAAGAGTCTTACATGTGAGGATGATGTTGGTTTTACTGTTGAAGATTGAATTTTACTATTGATATATTTGCAGGGTTTTTAAAACAGATGCTGTTTGTATTTGCTTATAAATTCAACTACAAGCAATATAGAACCTGAACTATTACACAATGCATCAGCAAATCAGTCTATTTTGTCAGTTCTACTGATTATGCCTTACAAACTGCATAGAATGAGATCTGCTGGCACATGTAACAATGAATTTGGGTCTGTGCTGTTTACTGTTGGATTCAACTTATGAGCAAATATATAGGGCACCTGCAGCATTGAACACACATTATCATTCTTAAGTCCTCAATACATTGTTTCATTTAACACATTTGAGATCATTTTGTAAAGATTCTCTTGTAAATGCTTTTTAATTTTCAGTAGACCTTAAATGACACGCATAACATCACTGCAGCAGCTAAATATTTGTTAGTTTATCATTTTATTTTTGTCACTATTTTTAAAGTTCAGCAAATTTAAAAGCATTTGGCAATACTGACACATCATAATGGTGTTAAAAGAAAGTTTATCAAAGTTTAAGGGTTACAAATTTTGAAGTTCAACCAATCAGAAGCCGCATTTCTATTTCATAAATGTGTCATGATCAATATTTTCCCTTGAGACGAGTTTGAAGAAGGTTAATGTTTCTTTTGTTGACAGTCATGTTGTATCCAATCATGTGGCAAGGCTTGGTCACTACACAGCAGCTTGTGCGATGTATGGAACAATGCTCCGCTTTTTTACAGTCAATCACAAAGAGGTACCCATTCTGTTTTTGGCTTGGAAGGGTTTATCTGTCTCAAACTTATGGCATGGTGTCTTCTCTCAGTTACTATGAATAGTTTGTATGTTTTTAACAACAGCCACTTTTACATATTTAGCTATATTGACTTTTTGGTCTAAAAAAAACCTAGCAAATCATTGGCAAGGGACATAACTGAAATTTTGGACATAACTGAAATTTTAAGAAGAAAATTATTTTACTGGAGTTATCTCCCTTGAATTATATCTCTTCCCTCCTTCTGGTCTATGTTGCATCATTAAAGTGAAGAAAAAAATGTTGAACAGTTAGATTTGGTATCTGTTATTTGGTCATAAAGTGAAACATGATTACCACTCTTTTGCAATTGATATCCATACTTTGACCCTGTTTGTTGGTTTGTTGTTGCAGGGCTTAATACCATTTTTCAGTACAAAATTGGCTGTACATGGTGGTCAGTATAAATGTTGGAGGAAGAATCCAGGAAAACCCCTGAATGAACCACTGACCCACAAGAAGCTACTGGCAAGCTTTCTCACATAACCATATTGGCTGAACCTGAGACTTGAACCCATGCTGAGATGATATGGCAGTGATTTGTAACGGTGAGCACTTTAGACCACTTGGCCATTTGGGACCCCTTGACCCTGTTTAATGGACCATATTTCTGTAATTTTTAAAGTCATCCATATTCTCAATGCTATAATTATTGTTTGCATTCTTTGTTACCTAATTTTCTTATGTGTTAGTTGACTTTTTTTTATTAACAAAGATGAGTTTATTTTAAGACATGGATGTAAGTTTTTAAAAATGAATACAGAACCAATGTTGTTCAACAGATATCTGTACTAAAGAATTTTTTTCCTCATCAACTCAAGTATATTATTTGTATTATATAGAGGAGATACTATTTATTAAATTAACTTCTATTTTGAAATAGAATAATCAGTCATCAGTCCGTTAATATCCATGAATAATAAGAGCTGTCCACTCTTAAATTATAAAAATTAAAATCAGCATATAAGAAATGCTTATTTTATTAATATTTTAACAACTGAGACTGCAAGGAAATAACTTTCAAGACTGATTGACCATGGAGCCTGACAAATACCAGAAACGACTTTCCATGAAAAAGTGAACATTTTATGTAACTATTTAGCAGAAAAAGGACAATTTTCAGTTGGGGTTGTTTAATTTTTTAGAGTCACTTAATGGATTCTTTATTGTCTGTCCAGGTAGGATTTTAATGGCCATTAACTTTCTATATTCCATTGAAATTTCACACACCATAAAATCAGAATGTTAAAAGCAAACCATAGGGGATCACTTTCTAATGGCATTATTGTCATTGTAGTTATAAATGCAGAAAATTGGGATTTAGATCTGTTTCTTGGACACTGTTGAATGTGCAGTCATGAAATTTAATAAGCGTATAGCTCCTGATCCGGATTGCACTAGTCTTCACAGGGAAAAGATGGGCACAGTTATGTACTTTTCACACTCATGACAGTATGATATTTTGACATTTAGCTCTTATTTCTCTGATACTTTTTGATTGTCAGCATTTTATATTGGTATTCATCTTGGACAATACTACACAACACAGGCAATAGTAACCTACTTTTCATGCCATATATTTTATCATTTATCTCACTGTTGCATGTACAGTCAGAAAACTTGATCGATGTAGGATATTGGAAGGTAATCCTTACTATGTCCTATTGTTGGATATATACAATCAGGCAATTTGATTGGCATATTTATATTGGATATTATTCATGGTATTTATGTAATGAAAAGGTAGCAGGGACCTGCTTTTCTTTCTTTCAGTGTGCAAGCAAGGTTTTTATATTATGCTATGGTGGAACAGGCAAGACATGGCATGTTGTGAAATCTTTGTTATTAAAAAAAATTGATACTCGTATAACTTTTATTATAAATTTAAGACAAACTTTTCAGTATCTAGAATGACTATGCATTTTTAGATACATCGGCAACTTAGATATTATCTTCCTTCAGTCTGTACACAATTTAAAGGTAGGAACAACTGTTAAAATTTAATCCTTAGCCTGCCAAGTTGAAAGTACTCAGGATTTACAACAGTTGTTGATGATTCTTTAAATTTACGAGGTCAGCTTATTTTTTAATGAATCAAAAATTTACATGCAGCAAGTAATTTTTTTATTGTAAACTGTAAAAATATTTTTTTAATGTATCCCTAAGACATAATGTCATAATGTACCCCTAAGCCAAATTCAAGGCTGAGTCATCAACACCCACCAAGGTCATCCTGCATCAGCTAAGTAATAAAAAAGAGTGAAAACCAACAAGTTTTGTAAAATGCAAAAATAATTTATTTCCACTCGAATACAAAGTAATAATTTAAAAGGAACTTATTTAATATTGTGAATTAAATTCAAATAGTCCAAACAGTTCTAGTCCTAATAAATAAAGTTCTAATCAAAATCCAGTGGTATTTGAAATAAGATCCAGCCCTGAAAGTGTTGATGTGCCTTTAGGCTCAAATGCACTAATGTACAAGTGGCCTGAAGTGTGAAGATGTACTGACAATCTACCAATTAATCACAATAATATAATCCAAGAAATCCTTGTCTGAACTCCTTGTAATTCCAAGTTAATGTTTATGTCTAAAAATATTAATTTAAATTTCCAGAAAATACAATTTGAATAAATAAATAAACCCAAATTCAAACTGAACATGGCAATATTAATGATTCTGCATCAAGATTTTACAGCAAGAATGAGTATTTTCTAGATAAACAAGATTATAAAACCGTCTAAATTTGCTTAGGTCACAATTAGCATTTTCTGGAAATATTGTGACTTGGAATTTTACATTATAGATTATTCCAAGTTGTTGACAAGAAACAAATCTGTTACTAAGTTTTTTTTGCTATGTAACCCTTTTGTAATCAGAGCAGTTACTGATACTGGGATGGATTTATGTGCATCAAGACTGGATTACTCTTGGTCCAAAGTAAATTTGGATCCATATCTTCCAAAATTGTTTACCAGGATTACTATGCAATCTTCTGAGAAAGTCCACTGCATTTTGAATTCTTTATGTGGCAGTGCATAAAATGACATTTGCATCTAAATCTGGGATTAGACTTCTTAAACTAACATGGATTTCATGATAGTAATTACATATAATTTATTAGTCTAGTAGGTTTTCATGTTTGTAATTACATCTAATTTATTGGACTAGTAGGTTTTCATGTTAGTAATTACATCTAATTTATTAGACTAGTTGGTTTTCATGGTAGTAATTACATCTAATTTATTGGACTAGTAGGTTTTCATGTTAGTAATTACATTTAATTTATTAGACTAGTAGGTTTTCATGGTAGTAATTACATCTAATTTAATAGACTAGTAGGTTTTCATGGTAGTAATTACATCTAATTTACTAGACTAGTAGGTCTTCATGGTAGTAATTGCATCTAATTTATTAGACTAGTAGGTTTTCATGTTAGTAATTACATCAGATTAGACTTGCACAGATTACATGTTATTAATTGCATCAAATTTATTAGATAGTTTTCATGTTAGTAATTGCATCAAATTTATTGAATTTGTAGGGATTTCATATTAGTAATTACATCCAATTAGACTTATATGGATTACATGTTAGAAATTGCATCAAATTTATTAAACATAGTTTTCATGTTAATAATTGCATCAAATTTATTAACCCTTTCCCTCATAGAGTGTATGCCTTTTTAGCCCTTTGATACGCATGTAGCAAAGTTACACAGTGCAGTCCGCTACGTATAGGCCTGTTCAGCAGTGAAGTGTATGTTATGTTTAATAGCAATTTTAACAATTTTACATTTTTGGTACACATATATTATGTATGAAAAGATTTAAGAGTAAAATATGGTCTTTATAGCTGTTTAAACATTTTTCACAAAATAATTTTGTATGTGCTTTAAAAAAATAAGAGAACTCGTTCACTGTCAAATCAGTTGAAGCTGCGTGATCAGCTGTAGCGAGAATTTCACGTACTCAAAATTTACAAGTTTTTTGCATCTACATCACTAAATCAGCTGAATTTGATCATTTATAAAATCTAATGGTTTCTTCATCAGTATCAAAGCATTTACCTAAGTTTTTGAAGCTTTCATAGTTGTGATTCTACTAGAGTAAGTTTTGAACGATATCCAAGACCACCATTTTGTTGAATGGAGAATATGACAGAGTTACGACCTAATTAAGTTAAATAGCAGATTTCAACCGGATCATAAACAGTGACCATATGATCTGACGTAAAGGTTAATCTCACCAATGAATGTAGTATCTAAAAGGGGGTTCCCAGAAGGTGGCACTATGAAAATCTGCACAAAATGGCTGCTGTTTACAGATTTGCCAAAAGGCACTTACATTGAAATCGGGTAAATTGTCAAAAGGCACCTGTATTGGACTTCGGTAGACGGCCAAAAGGCGCTTGTATGAGGTAAAGGGTTAAACTAGTAGTTTTCATTTTAGTAATTACATCATATTGATTGAATTTGTACAGTATTCATGTTAGTTTGAAAATTCTTTTACTGACATCTGTTTCAGACTAAAGATAAAAATCCATTTAATGTTTCATTGATGATTCCCTCTGCTGACCTTTTTGATATTTGATTTTCATTACTTGTGATATTCTTACAGTTACTTTTATTGATAATTGTGACTGGATAAAGCATTTCACCTGTTCATTTGTTTGATCATTTGTTGGTTCAATGATTTGTTGGTATTTATTACCGTTTGCATGATCCATAATATGGAATATATTGCATTTTGTACCATGAAAATGTGCATGTGATATGTGTAATTATTAATTAACTATGACAAGAATATCCCCCATTTTTTCGACTGTAAGGGGAAATATTGCCAAAATTTACTTAATCCTAGATGCAACCCTGTTAGCATAAAATCATCTGTGCAGGATTTCTGTTGTGGAATACCAGTGTGATCTTAACTTTTGTGTCAGACTGAATATAAATAAATGAAATAATTGGATTATTTGTGTATTTGATAAGCAGTCAAAATCTGTCTCTTTCAGCCTCATTAGACCACATGATTGGTTTAGAAGACACTTAGAAAATATGAGTCCTCATGATAGCCTCAGAAGACTTAGTTAGACCATACAAGACCATATGAATGGTCTAGTATACATTCAAACCATCTGAGACCATATGAATGGTCTAGGAGACATTCAAACCTTATGAGAATACAAGATAGGTTCAGGAGACCCTCAGATCATACAAAACCACATGATGGATTCAGCAGACACTAAAAAGGAACACAAAAGACTACATGATAGGTTCAAAAGACACTCAGTTCATATAAAACCACATGATGGATTCAGGAGACTCATTTTGACCATATAAAAAAATGATTGGTTCATGAGACTCATTAAGACTGTACAAGACAACATAATAGGTTTAGGTGAAACTGAGACCATGTAGTCACATGGTGGGTTCAGGAGACTCATTTAGACCATACAAGACCACATGATATATTCAGGTATTACTGAGACCATATAAAGCCAAATGATGGGTTCAGGAGAAATTATTTTGACCATTAAAATAAATGAGGGGTTTCAGGAGACTCATTTAAACAAGACAACATGATAGGTTCAGAAGACTCATTTAGACCATAAAAGACCACATGATAGACACATGACCCTCATTTAGACCATACAATACTACATGTTAGACTCATTTAGACCATACTAGGCCACATGATAGGCACATGGCCCTCATTTAGACCATACAATACTACATGTTAGACTCATTTAGACCATACTAGACCACATGTTAGACTCATGTAGACCATACAATACTACATGTTAGACTCGTTTAAACCGTACTAGAACACATGATAGGCACATGACCTTCATTTAGACCATACAAGACCACATTTTAGACTCATTTAGGCCATACAAGACCACATGTTAGACTCGTGTAGACCATACAATACTACATGTTAGACTCGTTTAGACCGTACTAGACCACTTGATAGGCACATGATTTTTATTTAGACCATACAAGACCACATGTTAGGCTCATGTAGACCATACAAGACCACATGTTAGACTCATGTAGACCATACAAGACCACATGTTAGACTCATTTAGACCATACAAGACCACATGTTAGACTCATGTAGATCATACAATACTACATGTTAGACTAGTTTAGACCGTACTAGAACACATGATAGGCACATGACCTTCATTTAGACCATACAAGACCACATGTTAGACTCATGTAGACCATACAAGACCACATGCTAGATTCATTTAGACCATACAAGACCACATGTTAGACTTATTTAGACTTTGAGACAACATCGGTCCAAATGGGACCACATAATATGCATATGAATAATCAGTGTTACTGTTTATTTTTATATTTTTTTTCTTTGTCTTTCAGACGACAGAATACCTTATATCATCGTACAAATTTGGTTCATTTGCAAAGGTAAGAAACTTTGTTGCAGACCTTATTACAGATTATTGTGCTTAATCGTAGCAATTTAATCTCTAACCCACAATTGGTCCAATGGAATATTTAAAACCCAATCGACTGCATATAAATGCATGAAATCTTGTATCTTCCACTGCTGATCTGGCAAGTTCCTTGGAGGTTTGAGTAATCAAGGTGGTATTATATATTAAAGTATTTGTAAGAGACATTATTCAGAACTCTTAATACCATTGAATATTTACAACAGTTGTTCAATGTGCAGATATTTATACATATTTTGTCTTGAGGAGTTGCATGTAGTTGAACCATTAGTTGTTTTTTCTAGGTCGGTTTGATGAGAGGATCATGGATACGTAGTTGCCTGCATATTGACATTCTTTTGAAATATTGAATTTCTTGCATTGTTACTAAATTGTTACAAGCCTTTATTCTTGAAATTTATTTATTCTTAAATAACTAATTCTTACAAACCGTGATGGAACTGTCTTTTGATTACTTGTATTAATAAACTAATTTCACGTTGTGTAATTTTTGTTTAAAAATACATGAGTCATCAGCTCTGCTTCAGTACCACATAATTGTAGCATTAATACAACTCGTGAGATTAAAGAAAAAATTATTGTATCAAATTTGCAATTTATTTACTTTTTTCTTGGAAAGTAAACTGGGTTCATTATTCAGTTTGTCAACTAATTGGATACTGTGTGACTGTACATTGATTAATGCTTCATTGAACCCAGTGTGGTTTGTTGAGGTAATGGGTGCTGGCAAAAGCGGTGATGTTCAGAGCATTAATACAAAGCTTGGTCTAGGAAAATTTTTAATCTATTTGTGTTTCTTAGGACATTAAACTTGGTTCTTTACTCTATTCCTTATCTTAAATTAGAGTATTTGATACTTCTTTTGGACAATAAGTAATAAACTGTTCATTGACTTATTGTGGGGTTTTTAGGAGTTTATTTGTACCAGTTTAAGCATTGATCTACCCAACATAAATACGATGAATTTTCTGGGTAAATTTTAGCTTAGTTACTGAGATATATTTCATAGGTGTCAAGCTAGTCCAAACAAGTATAAATACTCGGTCTGAACTTCCACATAGAATCTTGTGTTTGATTTTGAATTTGAATGAATATTGTCCAACAAAATATGAACATGGGCCATTTCATAAACTCAGAGAGAGAGAGAGAGAGAGAGAGAGACACGCACACACACTACTGTTGTAGCTACATACAGGTATTAAGCATGAACATAGAAAAGCACAGTTAAGCACTGTTTTTATTGCAAACCAATCAATCATCACATAAAAAATATGATGATCAGTTCACTATCCAAAATGAGAGGTTATTGTTTCACAAAAGAAAGTCATCAGGATTGTGAAATTTAGGATATCACATGCTCTTGTTATGTCAAACTTATTTTTTTTTCCACCTAAAAAAAATGTGTATCATATTTTAGTGCATGTTATGCAAACCAAAATATATTTATAGATTTGAAATCATTAGCACAAATTTCTAATTACATGCTACCATATTTTCATGTTGAAAAATAAGTATTCATAAAAATTAGACTGGATAATGTTGCATACTCCATTGTTAAGTTTGTATATTCAGTTACTTTTGTGCAGAATGAAAACTTTTTGCTATTTGCACACAGACATACACATGTACACACATTGCCTTATTTCAGAAATGAATAAATTAAAAGACCGCTTATATACCGCTACAGATAAGGGGAAAATCAAAGCGTGTGAAACAAAGATACACTCCAGAATAACAACAATTAAAGTTGGAAAGTTTTTTTATTATCTCAAACCTGTTTCTTCCCCTGCCATATCAGTGAACCGAGAATATAGTATTATAGTAAAACCTGTCATAAAAGACCACTGCAGAAAGATAATACATGTCTGAGAACAGATTCTTAGAACACAAATTTCTTAATTATCTACTGCTATGATCTGACATGACCAACAACCTGTTTTGAGAGACCTTTTTTTTTTTAAACCTAAGGGGTGGTCTTTCAAGAGAGGCTCTACTGTACCCCAGTTTGCCTGTCCTGTCATAGTCTGATGAATTTAATTTTCATTCCTTAGATTTTGAAGGACTTATTGCATTTAAGCCAAATTTTGTATAAGGCTTTGCATTAAGACATTGAGTTTAAACCTACCATTTTTTTGGACAGAAACTGATGGTTGTTAGGGCCTCTGCTTGACTGGGAACATTTCTCCTCAGTTATGTTTTGGGCATATTTCTAATTGTAACATTTTTTTTATTTTATGCCAGCTGTATGACGTGCTCAAACAATTCAGATGTTAGAGAAGTGAGTTCTTGAATAAAGATAGAGGAATGTTAAATATGGCAATCACATGCCTGTTCACATGAGAGAAATAGGAATTTGATGAAGGAATGCAAGGTGTGCAACCATTGTGTTGCCATTGCATTGTCCAGGTAGAATAATATGTCTCTTTTCATGACAGATTCATGAGTTTGTGAAGTTCCGCGAGAAGTTGCAGAACTCCTTGCAGTACGCTAGTGCCACAGCAGAACGGATGCTTCTGGATCTGGTGCTTGAAACAGACAGGTTAGAAGATGCAAAACCTTAAATTCCAAATTTACTGTGATAGCAAGTAGCAGATTTTAGAAAACAAATTTAATTTTGCTGTCAGTGCTGAAAATTGGTAGCAAATTAAGATGAGGGTATTAATTTTATTTATTATATGGAATTTTCATGCATCCAAAATATTGTTATATTTTCCGGACCTAAAATTAGTTAAGTCTATTTATGTCATCAGATTTGGTGAGTTTTAATTTATGGTGGCAAAATCTGGATATTAAACTTTTCTTTATACACCACTCCATCGATAACTCGCGGACATCAGGGTCCAAAAACATCGACCGCAATATAAGCGAGGGCGCGAGTTATCGAGGGACCTATAACAAACAACAAAACTAACAAAGGGATCGACGTATTGGCAAAAGGGGTTTGGGTGGCTTGGCATGTTACAGTGTTGAATACTCAATTAATAATCGTGCTAAGATTAACAGTGAATAAATATCTCTTCATATCGGTGTACTTTAATTTTTTCATCACAGAGTAACATTAATTTCAGGATAACTTGGAGTATATTGATCATCAAAATATTATTCCACGTGGTTTCCATTCACTTAGCACATGTACGACTTCACATTGTATACTATGTCACTAATTTTTGCTGTGAATGGTATACATTCTAGTTTTATTGTCCGATCCAAAGTAGACGTTTTTTTTTAAAATACGAAAGATCGACACATTTCGAAAAAACAATGTTGATCGAACGATGTGTAGATATTTATATCAGTAGACGTAAAATGGAAGACACTTGCGGTTTGTGACACGTGTGAACCATGCGTATACAACATCATCTAATTCATTATCGTTTGCAGTCCTTGCTCGTTTTCGTTTCATCCCTTCATGTGAATGAACATCATGTGAGTAATTTCAAAGTTTTGGTTCATCCTGAAGCCAACCTCTAAATGTCGACTCAGCAATTTTCAGTTCATTGCAAATTTTTGATCTCGCTTCGTCATTATGAACACCATCTATGATGAACAGCCTTTCAGTCACTAAGTACGCCTTTTGCTTAATTCCTTTGCTCTACATGGTCACATTTACAAATGATAATGATACATTACTGATATTATATACTTTAATGATGTTAATACATAAAAGGTAAAAATATTTTCGATTGGTCCAGTAAAATGAAATTTGATGATGGTAAGGAATACAAGAACGTTTGCTCCTGTTGGAATGCCTTTGAACTTTATTTTATTGTACTTGTTTGATTTGATACAAAAGACATATTCAAAGTGATAAAACAACACTGGTCTTTTTTAATTGATTCTTTTATTGCAACAAACACTTCCCCAAGCTGTTGATCGAAACAAAGCTGGCATGTAATTATGTTCTCACGGTTGGGTTTCGATGTGACGGTCGACTGATTCTTTTCATGTTTTCATATAAAAGAATATGTTTTGATTATAGTGTTGATACGAAATTAAAGGATTCTAATGGAAATTTCACCTAGCAAGACATTTAATTGGTATTTATTTCATATTAGCATTTACCAGAATTTTTCTTCAAGCACTGTTTATTTACAGTGTATTGACAACTATTTTTCTATTTAAAACAAAACTAACATAATATGTGATATCTTATTAGAAATTGCAAATTTCACAATATGGATTCTATCTTTATGGGCAGTAATCACCATTTTCGATGATAAAAACAAGCTATATATCAAGGTTTAATTTACCATTTCTTATCACGACTTTTTTCATGTTCAACACATTTTAAAATATATTTTCTTTGAAAACAAAATCGGGAGCCATGCCAGACACCGCATTATAAGCAGGTTCGCGAGTTATCCGGAGCGAGTTATCGAGGGAGTGGTGTATTAGGAGTTTGATCCAAAATTGATACTGGGTTGATTTAATGTTGTTAACACCAGCATCTTTATTTACAGGTACAAATTGCATAAATTTCATGCCATAACAAGAGAGTATATTACCATAGTTACTCATCAGGTTTTCAAACAATAGCATATTTTCTTATTTTCACAGCCATACAAAAACAGAGCAGATGATCACCTATATGGAAATTGATCCAGAAAAAGGTATGCAGACCTGCCAACCCTACTGAAAAAATTGGGAGAATCCCGATTTTTTTACCTATCTCCCGATTCCCTGATTTTTAAGAAAATATCCCGATTTTTCAACTTTTGGAGAATAAAATCCGTATTTTTTTTTTACAAAAAATTCATTTTCTGTTTCCCTGTTTCTCTATCTGGTTTTTCTGTGTCAGGTATGTTTATTAGTACTTTACCATATCCAGCTTGATTTCCGGTTTTGATCTGCCATTCAGAGATTTTAACATGGTTTGGTTCTCTTTACCCGACCATATCGGCAAATCTTAGCAATGTAATAGATATGTTCCTCAGCAAGAAGCGAAAACAAGAAGAAAAGGATGTAACGGACGAATTTTCACCAGCCAAGAAAAAGAAATAGGATCAAAAATATAGGAATTATTGGGAGAAGCAGTTTGCATACATTCATCCATCGACTTGCGGGGTCTATCAAGCATTCTGCCAATGTTGCTCTCATCACCTCTCAGTACGATGTGGTAGTCTAGATGACATTAATAAACACAGTGCAACTGCAAAGCACAAACAATATGAGAAAGATATTAGAAGCATGAGGCCACTGCAATTTTCCATGGTGAAAGAGAAAAATGACTTTTCGGTGATCAGAGCAGATTCTATTTTTACAAGAGTAAGTATTTGTGAAGTAAATAAAATTAATTATGACAAGCTTACATATCAAGCAGCATTTAATCCCCCCCCCTGATTTGTCCTGTTCTTGATACCTTGACTACAGGTGCAAGTTTTTGGTATACAGCAAACAATATATTTTTAAAACTTTTTGTCAGAATTAGCATTAATGTGAATTATAAAAATGTTGTAGAAGAAAAGGCAAAAGCACAGAAGGCTTCAGCAGCAGCTTGTAAGAAGGCAGGGCCAGATGCTGATGCTGCAATTGTTGACAGCTGGTTTAGGCAGAAGGAAACTAAAGTCATCACCTGCTGCAAGTCTCAGCAATGCCAGGCTGAAAAGAATAAGAGACGACCTGAACTTGAGACATACCCTTGCATACTGCCAGTTTTTAAGCTGGATTCAGAACAGTTCTGACAGACCCAACAAAGCACTACAGCACTGTACCCCTAAGGCACAAGACCAGAGACATTCAACTATCCATGTACAGAGAATTCCTTTCTATTGTTATTTAACCAAAGTACAATGTTGACAAGACAGACATCACAAAAATTGATGTAAAAAATGAAAGTTTGTACATTCATTCACAGGACTTGTACTTGGGTGAGTCAACTAACAATCTTTTAGAGAAGATGAATCCCGAAGCACAAGAATTCACTTTAGGGCATTTCTGATCAAATCACTGTCATTCATGAAGGAAACATTTCAACTAAAGGATGATTTACTTATTTATGCAAGCAGTGCAGATGTGTTGAAACAGTCTGTAGTATTGTTTAAGGACCTAGCCTTTTTCTTCAAGCCGAATGCAAGGAATCAACACTGATGATTTGCATAGAACGTTTCAGCTTTACCAAAGCTACAATTTAGACACAAAATTGAATGTGGAAAGAGCTGATCATCAATAGGTTGCTCTCATGAATAAAAGGGATGGCTCTGTCCAACTGTTGTTTCCAGTCCTTGGGAGAGTAATGCTATCAATACTTTCAATACTGCACAGTAACAACAATGCTGAGAGAGCATTCACAATGGTCAGAAAAAAGCAACCAGCCAAAGAGCCATCCTGTCAGCATCAACCTTGGAAGCTATTCTTGATAGCAAATTTGGCATCCAAAGACAAATAAATGATGAACTTTTGCAGAAGTGCAAATCTGTATTATACAATGGACTGAAATAACAAAAGTAGACATCTTCATCTTGCTATATACACCTTACTCTTGTACCTACTGATTTTTTACCCAGCCTCCTGGTTTTTAAGGGTGTTTTTCCTGATTTTGATTTGTTCAATGTTGGCAGGGTGGGTATGTAGGGTTCCTTGTAGGAGTTGTTTATAGGATTAGGGTAGTTGTTAAGAGTTCTAATCTGGCATGAGGGTATTTTATAAGTAAATAGTATAATTACTTTCTTCACAGATATCAATGCATGATGTACCTCATGTTTTCTTGCCTTCTGAAAAAAAATGTTAAAACATTGACTTAAATTGATCTTCAGACCATAATTAAATTGAAAATGGAGATTTTAATATGTGTTTATTAGTGGATGAGTTTCGAGCATGCCAAAAAAATGTATTTTAAGGATATTTTTCTCTATGCCATAAGTATAATTTAGTTATTTTTTATTTGAATCAGGTCACAGTTAAAGGTTTTGTATTTTGGGCAGATTTACTTCATGGATTTATGATATCTGTCAATTTGTCTCTGTCTGACCATTTATCTAGTATCAACACTGAGGTTATTGTTTGTATTTAGGTGATTTTATCATACATTTGAGAAAAGGTCACTTGGACCTGTTTTTATTGTTTTGTAATCCATCCATTCCAGTAAGGGCAGTTTTCTTGGTTTATCTTCATTTAGAAGCTAAGGATTAGCATGGCTTTAGTAAGGGTATATTGTCCTAACGCTTTCCATCCATACATTTGTCCAGCACACCTTGACCAGCTTTTATGTTTGGGTCATTTCAGGCACTTTATTGGGCAAATATGTTCTGTGAACACATTGTTATATGTGTGAGCAGATTGTTAGACTTGGGTATCAAATTCTCCCTGGTGATAGTAATAACTCTATTAATTATCGTATGGACCCCCATATAAGTCCGGTCTAATTGCAAACTGCACAAGCCCAGATCTGCCATCTCATAATGTGCTGGCAGATCAATGTCTGTGTTGATTGTCTACTGATTACTCCTTTCAGACTGCACAGACCTCAATCTGCCAGCACCCTAAGCAGTGGCAGATCTGGATCTGTGCAGTTTGCAGATTTACTCAACTTGTGAGCAAATATATATGGTTTGTAATGTTATTAGGCAAACATTTTTTTTTAGCTTAAGTTAATGTAATAAATTTATAAAATAAATAGTTTTTTAACAAAACGTTTTCATAGCTCAAACGTCATAACATGTTCTGCAGGTATGAAATAAAGTTCTGCAGATATCTTGTGATGAGAATTGTAAATGTATTAAATATCTTTTACAACCTTTCTTTGAAGATAAAACAGAATATGATGAGCTATGTGATAACAGAGATTTTGCTGTGATGACCAACTGTGAACCTCCTTCAAGGTAAGTTCATATCAACAACAGATGTTGCATTGATCTTCAGTCATAGTAATTATTAGTTGGTAATTAGAGCAATTAGGATAATCAAACAAGAAATTCCACTTTTGATATTTGGCAAAAATAAATATACTTTATTCCATGTAATTTTTTGTACACAAACTTTTTTAAATTTTAGTGTTCCAAAAATTATATGGAAAATAAATAATTATTGTTTTGTGGTACTGACTGTGTACGAAAATAAAGGGATCATACCCAAACAAGTTCTATGGAACACACACTACTCAACAACCCAATGGTACAAACATACAAAATAACCGTATATATTCTGTCTCATTCTGCTCTCAATTCAAGAATCCAATTACTATAAAAATAAAAGTAATCAATAAAGATTTTTGTTTTGTTTTTATTCAGAGAGAGAGAGAGCATAATTTCTCAGAGTGCAAGCTCCTCAGCATTTAGCACATACTTTATAGCTGTTAATGTTGTGTAATGTTGGCAAAATGATTAAGATGCCCTGAACATGTATGGGTATTTATTGGTAAATTGTATGTAACAAAATGACCAACAAGTAGGTCTCTGCTTTTCTGTCAGAAAAAAAAGTGGAGACCTACTTGTAGGTCTATGCAGAAAACTGAGTCCATGTTGTCAAGTAACTAAGTGCAACTTGTATTCTTACCTCATTTTAAAATTAGAATGAAAAATATAAAGAACTTACAAAAACGTTTTAATGCATGTGTGTGTGTGTTTGTGAGAGAGAGAAATTTTATCAGTGTTCAAGACTATTTATTCAGAGCATTTTATTATTTGTAGCTTTTGCAAAGAGGAAAAAGATGATTTCATGTTACATCACAGTTGGGATAATCCTCATGTATTAGGACACAATTATATTCCATTTATCAATAAACACCTCAAAAATCAACAATTCATTCATGTTTTAATTATAATATACATTGTTACAGTAACAACATGGCTGTGCAGAGTTATGTTTATTCCAGTTTAAATGAGATTGAAGGAAAGATTGAAATATCCATACATGTTCAGGTTAGATTAGCAGGGCTGTAAGTAGGGAAATGAGGCAATCTTTAGGAAAATGAAAATCCGTCAATGTGCCATTATAAGGACATTGTCCATACAGCAGATGCTGTAAAGACCAGCGATCATACATATTATTTGATATTTGAACTTGCCAATAAAGGTAACAATAGAGAGGTATATAGTAGAATAGATTCATAACAAAATGTTAATTATACCTAAGTCAAAACAGTACAAGCACTTAAAAGATTGTTTAAATAACTCACAATACACCGATTCAATTGACACTTTATTGTATATATAACATCATTCTTTTGGCATAATGGGGGCAAATCCTGTCACAGCACACTGCCCCAGCCCAGCTATGAATTGTTCTAAAGGATACCTCAGGACAAGATACATGTTGGAGTTTGTAGGGTCAGATACCTGTATGTTGAGCGGCATGGGGCTGACATGAGGTATATAGGGACAATGATACAGAAACTCGACAAGTCCGATCCTGAGGATGCTATGATAACAAACATCAGCCGATACTCCATACATGCACCGTAGGAAGCTGGTATGAAGTATATGGGCATAATAGTCATTTACATTTAAGCACTGACACAAATTGGGGTTCAAAAGCAAAGTTGTGAATGAATGAAAACTTGGCAATGGAACTAAAACTGGAACAGAAAATGCCCCAAATAAATGACATGGTAGAAGGTGGGGAGGCAGGTGGCTCTTTCCACCGATAAATTGCTCAAGTTAACTGTGGCGTTGATAATTTGCACTGGAAGGCGCACCCTTCACACGCATCCCCAGCTGCTGTATGAATGCCTCAGACAACTTAATTCGTGATCACATGCTCCAGACTCAGTCATCTAATTGGTTCAACATGACGACATACCTCAATTTAGTTACTAGCTTATTGACATAATACTGACTACAACATCACAAAGAGGGGTCCAAAAGGGGACTAGAGAAGGATGCACTGTGTATCATTTAAACTATATTTAATCACTTAAATTACAATATATGTATGAATTGATTTAACAGATTCTATGACTTTCAAATTGATGATAGAAAATGACAAGGTTTTTATAATTCATTTGTGTATGACTATAATGAAACAACAAGACTAGTTCATCATTGGTCTGTGGTCTTAGAATGTACTCAGATATAATTTTTGTTGGAGAAGAAAACATTACAGGGCTTCCAAACTGATGGACTTAAGAAGAACTAATTAACAATAATTAAGGATTATGTAACACCAGTAGATATTGTAATGACATTATGAGAGCTTCTGCATCAGTCATTGTATTTTGTCAGCAACATTTTATTGTTAATTTTTTTAAAAACAAAAGGACTATACTGTATCTTTGATCTTTCTTGCAAACATAAATCTTAGTAGAAATGTTTAGTCCGATAATTTAAAGGAATTTAGAAAAATACAAAGTGATTTATATATATATATATATATATATATATATATATATATATATATATATATATATATATATATATATATATATATATAATACATTTAAATAATTATTACTTTGATAACTGGTTAGTGTGCGAAAATTTAAAGGGTGCGAAAAATACATGAATTATGGTATAACTTATGAATTTAACAATGAAAACAGCTTTATAAAATGAAAATCAACTTTTAAAACTTTTTCATGACTTTAAAAAAAACCCTTAAAATTCAGCTATGAGTGATAGTACTTGTGCTTTGTCTTTGATCAGTTGTGCAATAGTGTCTCCACACATTATAATAAATTTTTTTATCTATCAAGATAATTCCATTGGTACATTGTCAGTGTTTTGTAACCATAGGTGGATTTACAAATCACTCACACATCTTGTCTTTACATTTGTCTGCACAAGTTTGAGTCTCAGTTAAACCAATGTGGATATATGAGGTGTTCTGAAAAAAAAACAACATACAAAACCATTATGAATGTTAATTACTATGCAACATTAAATAAAAGTATACATCATTGCTTTAGATGCCTTGTGTTATTATCATTAATAAATCACCATGGTCCATATGTCAGCAACCAGCTGTTTATTATTTGTTGTTTTATGTTTCCTTTTTTTGAAAAGCCAATTGATTTTTCTCAAGTTTTGTTGTGCCTGGCATGTAATTCAATGCATTATTCTGCCCAGATTGCATGGTTTTAAAAAACATCCCATGGTCTGTTTCTTGGTTTTGGATACATGCAGATTTTATTTCTGATAATTTCACTTCCAATTAAACAACACAAATGTGTAGGACTTTTTTTTTTCAGTGTTACTTTTGTCTGTCTGTTAATGCATGTTTATATCTGATCAAGTTTTGCCTTAGTTTTGTGTGATGGGACATTCCAGTTCATAAAAACATTTTCAGTTCACAAAATTTTGGACATTAAATTGAATATTTCTGTTTTATATGTTGTAAGATTTTCAAAATATGTTTGCCAATGATTATGTATGATTTCACAGAGACTGTCACCCATGTTTCTATTCGCATTTGAAAACCTGTAATTGACAGGTTTGAATTTTTTTAAATGGTCCAAGAAAAGCGGTATTTAAGTTATAAGTTGAATCTTGGTCTAAGTGTGACTGACAGGCTTTCAGATAAAGTATACATTCTTGCATGTTCAAGAATAAAGATCTGATAATTAATAAAAAGCTTGGAAAATATGTCAGCCTTTTCTTCATGTGGTATATACATAAATGTACATATATTTCATGCGAACATGGACAGCACTAAGGAAGTCTCAGGTATAGAAAATGTCTTAAATATTTGATGACATAAAAAGTGAAGTACAAATCTGTTTTGTTCATGAATTTTATACCATCAGAATAATATATTCCCAGACTAATTTGAAAGTTTTTTCTCGTCATTTAAAAAAAAAATTTATGTCATTCTGTAGATCAAGGAATAATTTCACCAGTTTTTAAAAAAGTGTTCACAATAATGTGTGATGAATATTTAGGACTTCACTGAAAAGTAGAAAACTAGATTTTGCTCTGGTATCAGTTATGCTAGTGCATGGTTGTACATTCATTTAAACGCTAGCTTAATATTTTTAATATTTTGAGGTCGATATTATATTTTTCTTGCAGGTTTAATTTGAAAGAGTTGCAGAAAAAGTCCTTTGAAGAAGAGGTAAGTTTATTTGTACATCAGTTAGACATGCTGCATGAAATGTGTGTTCATTTATAGAGTCTGTTTTTAATTTGTATTGATATGGTGTCCATTTGTTTAGATATTATGATCATTGCAAACCACACATTTAAAGACCAATTTTAGTCCTCAAATAGATCCTGGATATGTATCAACAATACATGTTTTGTGTTGTTCAAGCATGTTTCACTTTACCATTAATGCATTCAGGAAGGATTATTGGTTAATATATCTACATGTGATGCTAAATCTATATCTTTAATCAGCCTTAATGAATGTATAACTTTTCACATACCTATGAAATTAATACCTTTGAAAAAAATCGGTGCAGAGTAATTTGTAGTCTCATCTCATTCTGTAGGCAAGGTTTATTTCAGTTTTTTGTCCTTAACCTACACAAGCTTTGGCTAGACAAAGGTATAACTTTTGTGACTTTGGTCCTGGGTGACCAAGTGGTCTGAGGTACTTGCCTTTATCAGTTAGTATCTCAAATCGTGGGCTTGGTCACTGTGTGTATGTGAGAAAGCTTGCCATAGGCTTTCCATGAGTTCTTTCTGGGGTTTCCTCTGTTCTTCTCATGCAGTTAAACTGGCCACCATGTATGGCCTGTCATGCTGAAATTGGCATTAAAACACACCAGGAGAAACCAATGAATCCAGATGGAGATTAATTTTTATTATTGGATCCAGAGTTTTGTTTATCAGTGTGTTTAAGCTTTATCAGACTTGGCAGAGCCCAGCTTTTATCAGTAATATAGCATATTCATTTATCAGATTAATAGTATAGCAATGGAGTTATTCATAAAAGACCTCAATGACTGATAATTATATCAAGTCATGGTGCATATTAATAAAACTTATGTTAGGCAAGATTTATCCAGTCATCCATTTTAATTTTGAATTATATCTGCCCACCACATTAATGAAAACAATATATTGATGGCAGAATAAATGACCATGAAGCCAGACTGATATCCCATTAATATTACTCCATTATTTTCAGTAATGAACAAAATCAATTTTGAAAATCTTACCCATTGTGTAATGAAATGTTGAATGGCCATCAGATCCTGGTTGTCCTTCACCAAAGACAAGGCCCTGCATGTTGATGTGCTTTATTATATTATGGGTGTTTTGATGCAAATTAATCTGTACCCTATCATTATCAGCTCTTTCAAAGGTCATCCCTTTCATTGCCTGCAAGTATAATTATTCCAGTTATATCTATGAAGAAGCTTGTCATCTCCCAGTAAGTGGCGGCTTTGTTTACCTATCAATATGTTGGCAACAAGATTACAAGAGGTACAATGGAGGGTAGATATCCAGAGTAGTTTTTTCCTGGTATTAGTCACTAAATAATGAGGCAAATTTGGAAAAAGTTGATAAGCACTTACCAGGCAACTTCTCTTAAGAAAAGACCAGACCATACCTAATGGAATGGTGTAATCACTGCCTTACATGAAGTTATAAAGAAAGGAGTAGGAAGTAGGAAAGCAATAACTCATTTTAGAATTGTCAACAACCGCTTGGGAGTGTTGAAGAAAGTGAGAGAAATAATGTGTGTAGGAATATGACATTGACGGTTTTGAGTGGTCAGATGCTTTCTTACATGTAAAATTCATTATTTATCTGGAAAACTAAAGTCATACACTCATTTGCAATATGTTTACTTAAATATATTGCTTTTCCTGTAGAAAACTTGGCTGAAGGTCAGGAATTTGACAATGAGAATCCTGGCAGCTGCAGTGATTTTGGGGCGGGAACTTAATGTTGAAAACCATAAGAAAAATGGCGTGGAAAATGGTGCAAATAAGTCAATGTCGGAGATTTGTTCGAGTCTGAAATCCCAACTGGAGAATCACTTGGAATCTCATCAGTGCTGGTCACAAGACCCAAAGGTAATTGTTTTCCAAGTTGTTATAATTTTTTTTATCTTGCCATTGCCACTTAAGGCCAAGTGAGATGATGTTGTGGCCCTGCATGTTTCATGCATACTGCAGTATGCATGGTGTGTTGTGCTTCATGTATCCATCAACAATAGCTATTTCAAAAAGCACTAGACCAGTTTCGACATATATGGCACAGAGCATTCCTGGCATGAAGGAATGTCATATTTGTACAAATGATGTCACTAAATGAATTGTTTTAAGGTAGTAGCAAATCTTTGAATGATTTTTTTAAAAAAAAAATGAATGGACAAAATTTTATCAAATTTAACAGAAAGCATTGTTTCAGGAAGTCATTTCAAATTTGTTCAGATAATGATGATTTGCCATTAGACATGACCATCATTAACTAGCAACAGAAATTTTATTTGCTTAAGATAGAATATCTTTTAATGCTTCTCCAAAACCACTAAACAAAGTAGTACCAAACTTTACAGAAAGCATACAGGTTTGAAGAGCTTTCATACTGATACAAATAATACTGATCTACCATTATAAATTGCTACTGTTACAAAGCATTGAGAAACTGTTCACAAGTGACTTAATCCACAGAATAGAATTTGGCTACATATGACAGAAAGCATCCAGGAAAGAACTTTAAAATTTATACAGAAGATGTAGATTCACATTCAAATATAGAACTTTAAATTTTGTACAAATAATGCTGGTCTGCCATAAAATATGTCAGTAGTTACAGTAAACTGAAAATTTTTAGATGACTTGTTCTCCAAAACTTGAACAGAATTTGATCAGTGTGACAAAACGTCTTGGCATAAAGACCTCTGACTTGTGCAGTTGATGCCAATCCATGATCAAATATGGCCACCATTCCAACCAGCATGGGATAGGTACCATGACAAAATACCTTCAGACACATTTTTTTAAAGACCCATCCATTGTAACAAATGATGTTGATCAGCCATTAATTTGGGTCACCATTACTAAAAATGAAAGACAATATCCTTAAAGCTGCTGAACAGAATGTAACATATTTGGGCAGGAATCGTCCAAGCCATTCAAGTTCGCACAAATGATGTTGATCTGTGCTGTCCAGTGTCCACCAATACTAGAAGTTAAAAGATCTTGAAACAACTTTGTCTAAAACATCACTGAATAATACCTGATTATATTTGACAAGAAACATCCTTGATTGAAGGCCCTAACAGTTTTTCAAATGATATTGATCTGCAATCTGATGCAGCTGTCATTACTAAAAATAGATAAACCTTTAATTACTTCTCAAAAACCATTCAGCATATTTTGATTAAGTTTGCAGGCAGTTGAATTTCATACAGGTGATACTGAATTGCCTGACAGACTGGAAATTAAATTTGTTTGGTTCCAGTTTATGCTAGGCTACAAGAATATGTGGAACAAGCTTATTTTTAAAGTACCTGTTACACCATATCTCATAGTATAGCATCACTTGTTTATATCAGCATCACTTGTTTTGATATCAGAAAAATTTGTAGTGCTTAGATATTTGTACCATAATATTTGTTAAAGATGAGAAGTAATGGAAATAGATTATGATTTTAAATAATTCACATGTAAACTTTCCTGAACTTTGTAATGAATATCTCATGTTAATAGCAATAAATTGTTCAAAACAAACATTGGGCCAGCCAATGTCAGCTAAGGCATTTAGCTCCCATTTCCTTGGCATGATATGGGAAGTGTTTTAAAAAGTGCACTTAAAACTAATACAAGTAACAGAATCTTCAAACTTGATGCAATGCAGTCAAATTAGAAAACATTTGTGAAATTGACAACATTATTGTTCAGGAAAATTATTGTATGATCTAAAAGCAATTTCTGTTTCTGATTCATTTCTTAATCATTTTATAAATCAGCAGGAAATGTTTCACTGGATTTTTAATTTTGTTGATCACAAGTACTATTCACTTTGAACAAGCTGAATATAACGGCACATTATTGCAGGGCACATTTCATAAATAATTGAACTGGCTACTGTATAAACAATCACATTCTTAATCACATCTGTCATTGGTAAATCTGTTATGTATGAAGATAATCATTTTCCCTGTGAAATACACATGAACATTAGAAAAGTACTCTTTACCTCTGAATCCATCCCTTGCTGAAAAACACATCTTTTCAACTCTATATTTGTATTGGTCAAGGGAAATAACTAATACATACCCTGGAAGTATTCACTTTATACTTTTGTTTTCAAATGTGTGAACAATGCCTCCAAAAAGAATAAATTTCAATTTAGATTTCATTTTTACCATCCTTTTAGTTTTCGTGGTATAGAAAGTGAAAAGGTTAATATACCTGATACATCTGCATTTTTTGCTATGATTTTATTTGCATTATGCATTTTTTTAACATTTGTTATTGACCATGTACTATTGATCAGAAAAAACACTAAATTTTTTACCAGTATGATTTTATTGTGCTGGTAAGTTTCAGTTTATTACACACTTCTTTTTCTCAGTAATGCAAGTTTGCCTATTTGAACAATTTGTAGATCTTTTGTTTGCTTGTTTTTTCTTCTCTCTTTCAAACAGAGTTGTCAATCTAATAAAAACAAGTGCAGACACTTTAAAGTGGCAGAGCGAAAATATGAGATGTTCCTCACAGCATAAAATGTTCTTTCTCTTGCAGCATGTGTGTAATGTGGGATGTTTGGTGTAATGACTTGAAAGGCTCCAAGAAAAAGGCACACTAAAAATCTTACTACCATGAAAAATTAAGCAGTCATCTAAATTCAGAATCTGCTGGACATGACTTAACTTTCCCTTCAAGCATATCAAAAAGTTAGAACCTTGTTTTCATGTGATAATTATTCAGCATCATCATTGCTATTTGGACAGCTATACCCCTGGATGTAGAGTGTGTAGGAGTAGAACAGTCCTTCTAGTTGACGTTCATTGTTTGGATATACCCAGCCCTGACAAGGATATTACAGTCAGTACACTGGCTCCTCTCTATTATAATGTTTAATAGGATGACTGATTTGGTCAGAAAAGTTGTGTAGACTTTCTCCCCATTCAGTTGGGTATCTTTGATGATCATTCAAATAAATGACCATTCCCTTGGAATTGTTATGCTGTGTTTTCAAGGTAGGTTGAACAACACATGAAAGTGAATGTCCTAATGGTGTCATGTAACCTTAACTTAGGAAGTGCATTTCTGCAATCTTCTCTTACACCTGCATTCCCTCCTGTTGAGCTCCCCCTTCTGTCTGGAGGTTGAATTGCTCAGAGCATAGTCTCCATGCAAACCTCTGTCTCATCCTGGTTCGTCTTCCTCCCAGATGCATTGACTGTATCATTCATGAGTCAGAGAAGGCATCCACCAGGACATTCATTTCAGCAATGGAGTTTCTTCAACTCCTTGGTCTGCTTAGAGCAACAATAGACTTATATATAGACTGTTATATATAGAATGCCTTTACATGTGCCCTTTGCTAATGGACCTTCTTGTACAAAGGGCTTCTAATCTCGGTTCGTTTATGTCACAAGATTATGATCTCAATCAAAATCAAACAATTCCTGCTTCAGTAGTGGGACAGAGAAATTACAACACTTTCTAATGGACTTTGTGACGTTAAAAGCAATGGGACACCACAGAGAAAGCTCTATACATCAGTGTCATTGATATGAAGCCTTTAGTGTTTGGGTGAAACATGATCAATGGAAGATGATTCTGACAATGTTAGACAGTTCAGTTATATTGAACTGTATCTTGAAACAAGAGGAAAGGAAGACAAAAAAATCATCTGACCGTTGCATTTTGGTCCAGTGTCATGTAAATATACAAGTCTGACATCCCAGGCAGGCCTAATGTCCTAGCTGATTTGTTATCAAGGAGAGGCCAACTGCATTATATGGAGTGATGTGTACATCTTCCATCAAAGTCTGTCCCCAATGGGGCCAACCAGTGCTAGATCTAATTGTGATGAGGTGGAAAAAACAAATTGCTCAATTTTGTCTCTCCATTTCCAGGCCCAGAGGCACTAGCCGTCGATGCACTTTCAGTCATCTGGAGACGAGTATGAGCATATGCCTTCAATTAGTGGTTCTTGCACCAGAATTAAAGCAGGAATTGAGAGCATGATTTTGTCAAAGAATTCTGACTGTCTATCTCCAGTGGAAAAGATTCTGGATTATTGAACTGCTTGATTTGCATGACATAGCCATACAAAAAAGGAGAGAGTTGAATTTTTTCAGGCCACTGGTAGCCCAAACAGTCACCATGCCCCATTCGTGATGGTACAACCTCAGCCCAATGAATGATCTTACAGTTTTCACTGGATTTGTCTGGAAACTTTTACAGTAAGGTGCTAACCTTAGGTTAGAAAATGTTGATCCTTTTAGTACAGTAGACATGATGCTCCTACAGGGTGGTGTGGGTACTGGATGGAAGCTGAAGGATTTTTTTTTTCCTTTTACCAATTCTAATGTTAGTGTGATCAGATAATGTATTTGATGGAGAAAGGACATTTGTCATAGATTATGTTTATCTAACAATTCTTGCTTGATCATATTACTATCAATCTCCACCCCCAACTCCAGAAGACGCAAGCGAGCAATCTGTTGGGTTTTGCTCTGGCGTAAACTAGGATATGATTGGCCACAAAAGGGAAACAAGGGGAGTTAGTACATAAGAAATACTTCTCTTAATCTATATAATACATTAATGGAAAGAATTTGTTTTTCATCATTCACAGAGGTCATGATTCGAAAGTAGCAGAGAGTAATTGCCTAAGGTATAAGGTATTTTCATTTGTATGAATTCGCTTAGGTGTTGTTGGCTTCTGATAGATTGAATCTTATCAGAGAGTATGTCTCTGCTGTCCTCCCACCAAGTTAACTGGGCCATGAAATGCTATTCTGTGGATTTGCATGCTGCTGGTACAGTTAGTGGTATTAAGCCATTTTCAATTAAGAAAGAGCTCTCCCTGCAATGTGCTAATAACTTGTAATAACACTAACTAAAAATACAGTGAGAATGAATCACATAATTCTGTTAATATTCTTTTTGTAGTAGTAACAATATGATTTAAATATTTTGATTTGGTTTTGGTGCTTTACGGCACAGCAATTCAAGTAGGTTATTTAGATCTGGGGCAATCAGAGTAAAGTTCCATGTCCAAGGACACACCTGGCAGCTGATCCAGACTGGTCCAGTGTAGGATTTCAAACCTGCACCCTTTGACAGTATTGAAGAATGATGGTAACCAGGGAAAGACGAATTTATGTGAACTACTTTTTAAAGTTCTTGAATAAAATCAGGGTTTCTGCAGGTCATGGAATCCTGGAAAAGTTTTGGAATTAAAAAAAATAAATTTCAAGGGCCTTGAAAAGTTATGGAATTTGTCAAAACCTTGCAAAGTTTTGGAAAAGTCATGGAATTTGTGACAATGGAGTTAAAGAAATTGATTACTTCAAATTTCATAGAGCACCGAGAACTGATTAAATAAAATGATAAAGTTATAATCGATAAATGGTTTCAATTCATATAATAAGAGTAATTCCCCCTAATGGAAATATCACATGATTTCCGGAGTATTTCACTAAATAAAAGAAAGCAACTGGAAAGTAATGTGTTTTGTTAATATTGTAAATAGGAACACATACAAAGACTACATAGAATTGATTCCTTCTTTCTTTTGAATACAAATTACATTGATCATTGGATTATGACATGAATTACTACATAAAGTCAAAGTGTGCTAGCCCAGGTAAATTTAAAATGTACATATTAAAAATATTTGTTGTTAACTTATTTCTTATTTTAGATTGAAAGATGTCATTCTTTATGTTCATTTACTTAACAATGCAAGATAATGCGGTCCTTGAGTTTTATGAAATGGCCCTGGAAAAGTTTTGGAAAAGTCATGAAATTTGTTTTTAAGTCTGCAAGAACCCTGTAAAATGAAATTTTGATCATATTTTGCTGAATTCAGTATATTCATTTTGTAAAAAAAATTACATCCTTATTTCAACTGACTTAGGGGAGCCCTGAGTGGCCAAGTGGTCTAAAGTGCTTTCCGTTACGGATCACTGTCATCTCACCTCTGTCTGCATGGGTTCGAATGTGGATATGGGAGAAAGCTTGCCAGTAGCTTCTCGCAGGTCGGTGGTTCTTTCCGCGGATTTCCCGGTTTCTTCCTCAATTAATGCTGGCTGCCATGAATAGCCTATCGTGTGCTATAAAATGGTGTTAAACCCCAAAACAACAACATCATCAACTGACTTAGGCACTCCTCAGATATCATTGCTTTTAAAACAATAGATTTGGTGGTCAGTAGAGTTTGAAATATGCACTATCTAGATTTTAAAGGGCATAAAAATAAGTGCAGTACAAATAAAGTAATTAGATTCTAAACTGTGCAACAGTGTTAGTATGGGCTGACATTTATCTTAGATATTCTAGAAAATGTGTCCTCCAGTTTCCCTGGAAACTGCAATGGTGGTATTGATATGGAATTTACTTTAAAACACTGGCAATGGTGTAAAGTTAAAATTAATTGAAGTTATGAAGAAAGTAAATTTTACACATTCAGGTGAATTTTTACTGGGCTGTGTAGTTGTGTTCAAAATGAACAAGTTGATAGTTGGCATTATGACATTGATTTTACAGTCATTGGTCTTGACTTGGTTGTTTTTGCTCTGCTGACTTGTCAACATGTTAATACAAACAAGCTGTTTACTCAATTACTCTAGTTTGTAGATATAGCTGAAGAACATCTTGAATGATACCACTTCAATAACTTTGATCTTTTTCTAAAATGCATATATATTATGGATAAATCTTGTATTCTTGGAAATTCTTTACTGTTTCAGTCCCTTCAGTGAACTATTATTTAATTTTGAAAAAATGTCAGTGATCACTTTTCACTTTTAAAGGTTCAGATTTACAATGATGAATTTTATTTATTGTGCATTGTAGCAGATATTGGGAATATAAGAGTAAAACATTTATGCATTCTCTTTAGGGACAGTAACTTGGTTGATATTTTTTACTTCTGTTCTAATTTAAAAACTAACTGCTCTCTCTTAAAAATTCACACAGACACACACCTTTATGATACTGTTCATGTGTGTGTCTCCATCTTTGTCAGAACCCAGGAAAAATCACTTCCTTACTTTGAGCTTACCTGAGTAATGTTGTCTATGATGTCCACTTTTTATTTGTTCACTGTTGGATAAACTTTCAAGCAAATCTTTGTAGATTCAAAAATACCTGTTAATTATCAAAAGTGTTTTATCTTACATGCAGTGTTGGAGAATTAAATTCAAATATACTTGTTAATAATCAAAAGTGTTGTATTTGGAGAATCAGTCCAGAAAAAAATAATGAAAGTTGTTTTGTTTATTTTCAGTATCCTTTCCAGATGGCCTTTAGAACTCGTTTGTGTACATATCTACAAAGTGAACACCACAAGCTGCTTTTAGGCATGTTAGACAATGTACTATATGCTAGTACACTACAGGATAATGGCATAGGCAAGTATAGAATGTTAGACAGTATTCCAGTACAGTACAGGATAAGTATAGAATGTTAGACAGTATTCCAGTACAGTACAGGATAATGACATAGGCAAGTATAGAATGTTAGTATGCCAGTACAATATAGGACAGTGGCATATGCAAGTATAGAATGTTAGACAGTATTCCAGTACAGTACAGGATAATGGCATAGGCAAGTATAGAATGTTAGACAGTATTCCAGTACAGTACAGGATAATGGCATAGGCAAGTATAAAATGTTAGACAGTATTCCAGTACAGTACAGGATAATAGCATAGGCAAGTTTAAAATGTTAGTATTCCAGTACACTACAGGATAATGACATAGGCAAGTATAGAATGTTAGTATGCCAGTACAATATAGGACAGTGGCATATGCAAGTATAGAATGTTAGACCGTTAGCCAGTACAATATGAGACAGTGGCATATAGAGGCAAGTATAGAATGTTAGACAGTATGCCAGTACAGTATAGGACAGTAGCATAGGCAAGTATAGAATGTTAGTATGCCTGTATGGTATAGGACATTGGCATAGGCAAGTATAGAATGTTAGACAGTATTCCAGTACAGTACAGGATAATGGCATAGGCAAAAATAAAATTTTAGTATTCCAGTACAGTACAGTACAGGATAATGACATAGGCAAGTATAGAATGTTAGTATGCCAGTACAGAATAGGACAGTGGCATATGCAAGTATAGAATGTTAGACCATTAGCCAGTACAATATGAGACAGTGGCATATAGAGGCAAGTATAGAATGTTAGACAGTATGCCAGTACAGTATAGGACAGTAGCATAGGCAAGTATAGAATGTTAGTATGCCTGTATGGTATAGGACATTGGCGTAGGCAAGTATAGAATGTTAGACAGTATTCCAATACAGTATAGGACATTGGTATTGGCAAGTATAGAATTTTAATATGCCAGTATGTAATAGGGCAGTGAAATAGGCAAGTATAGAATGTTAGACCATATGCTAGTACAGTATAAAGCACTGACATAAGTATGTATAGAATGTTAGTATGCCAGTACAGAATAGGACAGTGGCATAGGCCTCTAGTATGCCAATACAGAATAGGACATTGGCATAGGCATCTGTAGAATGTTAGTATGCCAATACAGAATAGGACAGTGGCATAGGCCTCTGTGGAATGTTAGTATGCCAATACAGAATGGAACAATGGCATAGGCATCCGTAGAATGTTAGTATGCCAATACAGAATAGAACAGTGGTATAGGCATCTGTAGAATGTTAGTATGCTTATACAGTGTAGGACAGTGACAAAGGCAAGTATTGAATGTTATGCCAGTGCAGAATAGGACAGAGGCCTAGGCAAGTATAGATTGTTAGCATGCCAGTACAGAGCAGAACAGTGGCATAGACAGTATGCTTTATGCCAGGACATGGTAAGTAAGTGGCATAGGTAACTGTAAATCTATAATGAATCCAATTGATTAAGCCATAATATTTTACACACTTATGTAGAACTGCCAACTCTTACGATTTTGCCATAAGTCTTACAAAAACTACCCTTAAAATATGGACCTATGACATACAAGCAAAAACTACGGATAAATGATTGTTGCTGAAAAATCTAGATAATTGGTTCGCTTATGTTTGATATGAATCCGGGTTTCATATTAGAATTGGTAAAATTAGTCAGGGAACCAGGCTAACTTTACAGCAGTACCCCAGATGCTTTAAGATGCACCTATTTGTTCATGCAAAGCATCTGTATAATCAAACTGTTAATATAGAGTTTTTTTTAAAATGGCATCCAAAAAGTTATGCGTGTTTAAGACAAAAGTAAAAATAATATTCTAAAAAAGTGTTAATAATCAACACAGAAGAATAAAAGGAGTATTCAGATTCTCGTGAATAAAAGCTGGAAAAGACAATGTTCCTTTTATTGGAAATCACATGCCAATTTGAGTATGTCTTGTGGCGGCAGATATGATTGATGTTGTCATATGAAATAGAAAAAGAATTTCCAAGAATTAAAACAAGCCATTGAGTTGTATAGGGTTTTGAACTAAAGTTTGTGCAACTGTTCTAGTGTTAAATAAAGCCTACATGTATTTTACAAACTTTTCAGTTTAACATGATGTTTATCATTCCTACTTTGAACTTTTATCTACTTTTTCCATCTTTGCAATAGCAGTTATTGATATTCTGTCACACCTTACTGAAAACTGGTCAATCTTATGGAGAAAAATCAACTGTTTTAGGGAGAAGGACTCATCAAGTTTTAGCAGGTCTGCTTATGGTTATAAATTGATGACCAGTTTAGATTTTCATGCCATTACAGTAATTTATCAGTTTGTATATGCCTGATATGCCCTTTATTGATGTTGTCAGTCTGTTTCCTATTTTGTTTCTACACAGTAACTAGAGTTCTTCATTATCTGCTCTTGCCAGTCTATGTAAGTACTTTGCATTTGGAGCAAAAAATAAGCCTACAGATTGCAGAAAAGAGTCCAAGATTAATTTTACAGAGACTTTAGAAGGAAAACATGCATTATATATCAGATACCTATATACATTATATAAGGCTTGCATTTGCGATAAGATAGGGTCATGGTCAGAGTGGCAGAAAAGGAAAATGTTTGGAACAAACTTGAAATTTGAAAGGAGGAAGATGCATTCCATTTTGGGTTAGGAGGTCAAAGGTCAGGGTCACTGGGATTGTATATAAGTATAGTATGTATAGGGTTTACAGGCACATCTTCAAAATGCTATCTGTATGATGCTGGTTAAAAGGTAAAGCCTACAAATATAAAAATAAAAATTTGCAAGAAAACTTTACAAAGAAAGGCTTCCAAATATAGAAAATATTTCTGTAAGGATGCTTAAATTCAGGACAACATCCCTTAGTACTTGTAGATGGCTTACATAGAAAGACACCTATAATTTTGGGGTTAATTGATCAAAGGTCAAGGTCAGAGGAACTTCAAGAAGGAAAACAGTTTCCATAAAATTATTTGAGTCATTTGCCATAAATCATAACCAAACCTTGTGGATGACATTCATTTGAGACAAGAAAGGTACTTGTCAGTTTTGGGGCCAGTAGGTCAGAAGTCATAGCCATGGGCTGAAAATAGTTTCTTCCCTAAGACTCCTACCAACTGTCCATGACCTTTGTTGATCTTTTAGTTCAAGACCACATACTTTGACCAAAGGTCTAGTCATTGGGAAAATATAGGTCAATAACCTTTGAAGTCAGCTCTACTTGTGTCAGCTTTAGAGGATTATTCAGCATGGGTCAGGCATATAATGTACTGTTCATGTGCTTTTGTTTATTCAGTTTTAATTGTTGGCACTTGGAACAAATTTTATTACAGAATAAAAATTGTTATCACAATTAAGTAAAAATGACTTGAGGTAGACAAATTGAATTTTGTATATGCTTATGATAATGGTCTGATGAGAATTTCATGCTGTTATGGCTTGTTTTCAATTTTAATTTAATTGTTGAATTTACTAGATCTGGACCATTTTGTTTAACTGTGTGATGTACATGTATTACAAATAAAGACCTAGTTTTGTGTAGTATGGAAAGAATGTTCCTTGAGTCAGTTTATAAATTCTTTTTAGACAAACTAGACATTTCTTTTTAGATCAAACTGACAGTGTGAAGGAAGAAAAGCTCAAAACCTGTGTACCAAGTTTATTAGATGGTAAGTCATTTTATACAACTACCATGAGTACACATTTGGAGAGACAAGGTCCCTCTTCATAGTTTCCAGTTTGTGTGTTATTTTGTTTAAACAAGTTTGATACCTTCAACATATGAGGATTAATATGTTAGCTTAAATTTTTTCTTATCTTTTTGTGTTCCTGGAAACATGAAACTTGCTGAGATGATGTCTCTTAAAGAGTACTACATCATCCTCACAATTGTAGGCCACTAACCTGTATTTCACACTTAACTGACTTTGGTTAAATGTTATGTTTTGTTTTTTTCTCTGGCCATCAATGATAGATACATTGAGCTATATTATTGTGTGTATCTTTGTTAGTACCACACACTTACTAGAAAGAAAGGCGACTGCAACAGGTTCAAGTTTTGCATTAAGTTATGATCAGCTTGTTCTTTTCTCACCCCATATTTATATTATTGCACCTAAATTAATGAAAGTTGGATGTATACTTTGATTAAATGGTTAATATTTTTAATTTTTTTTTCTTCTCAAAATCAGTTTGTACCAGGTCCATCAGGCTAGATGAGTGCATGCATCTATATTAATACCATACCCTTTCTGCAAAAGAATGTCACTGGGACAGTTTAGGTTAAGTTGTGTTTAGCTTGTGTTTGAGTAGATTTAGCATCTCTGTGCACTCAAAATTACAAGTAATTACTAAAAACTGGTTTTTCTTTTATTCAAAACAAGTAAAAAGTTAGTAAATAGTTTGTCAAATGGGTGATTTATTGCAAGTGATTATTAAGTAATTATTTTACTAAGTAATGTTAATTTTTTTATTATGTACAATGTTATTTCTTAGCAAGTATTGGCTATTACTTGGTAATCATTTGACTTTTTAAAATATTACTTAGTAATTATTTGACTTAGTAAAGTATTTATAATTATTTGACTTGGTAAAATATTAATTAGTAATAAATTTACTAAATATGTTTTTATTTTTGCTAAGCAGTTTTCAAGTAAACACAGAAATAAGTAACTTGAGTAAATAAAAGCAAGGAAATGTTAGTAAATTAAAGTAAAACAAAGTTTCTTGGTGAAATTTTCCATAATGGATGCAATTTTCATCTTGCAACAGTCATTCTAAATTACTCAAACCAAAATCACAAGCTCTTCATGCAAACTTGTGAGAATCATATGCAAAATGTTATCATGTAGGCCAGTATTTAGGAACTTTGTGGCAGGCTTGCACAAACCACATAAAAGAAACATTGCAGGCTTATAGAAAATTGATGCAAAATCCTAAATAGTGTAATGTAAACAATTATGCAAGTTTAAATTAATTAAAAAACAAATTTGTGCAGCCATAATCAAGTACATCTACTTTATTGTTTATCAAAGAAATATTTTACTAAATGCTTTTCTAATTTTTGAATAATATAATCATAACCTATTGTTGAATCCTCTTTAAATATCAGTGCAGTTAACTAAAACTCATATCCTACTATTTTCAAAATAAAAGATATCAACAACCCAAATAACATATTTGCCATTCAGAGCTCATTCAGGGAAACAGATTGGAAAACAAACATGAAGTAAATTTGTATACAGTTAGTAACCTTCAAGGTGTTCAGAAAGTCCAAGTTTCCTTTGACCTTTCCAACCCCAGTTTAGATATTTTGACATTTTTGTTGCATATATTTAAAACAGGGTGTGAAAGGTCAGAAAAAACTCAGACTACTTCACAGATTGCTCAATCTGAGATGAACGTTTTCTTGGCCTTAAGAGTGTATGTGTCAAATGCTGGGCATTAATTGCACTGTAGCTAATATCTGCATGTCAGACTTTGCAGTTGGACAGATTCTTGACTAATGGCGACCTGAGTAATTTAGGATTCTACTTGTCCTGGATTAGAGAGTCAAATTGAAATTTTTCGGGACCAGGAACTAATAGATTTTTTTGTACCTTTTGTGCATACTATCCTATATGAAATCATCAAGTTTGGGCAGGCCTTTCTTTTGGCAGTACTCCTTCATTACAGTAGTAGGTCAATAGTGACCATTTTTTATGTGTTAGGATCACATTCTTACAACAGAAAAGGCTTATTGTGACCTATCATCATTTACTGGTTTGGGTTTTTGCATGTAGCTTATGATCCCATGGGTTTTTTGCAGGTTATTTACAGACTTTCTTACTTAGAATCATGGATTTTGGTGTGAGTGAATTCATCTTGACAGATTCTATATCCTCTTTTCCAGAAGAAGTCTCTATGAATTGTATTTCATGTTAAGGAACTTTCTTCAAATTTTATATTAAAAGCTTATTTCTTTAGTGCATGAAACTTAACATTTGTATGCATCTACAGTGCATTTTAAACCGAAAATGATCATGTGTCCCACATTTTTATGCGTGTCTAACACAACTTAAATAATTGTGTTCATGATCAGATTGATTTATTAATGCTAGACCTATCTATATAGCCCACTCAAAAATTTCTTGTCATTAAGGTTATAAATAAGTTTTTTCAATGGTAAACTTTACATATTGACAATCATACATAGTATCTTGTAATAGGTAAACTCTACAGGTTAACAGTGTATTATACATGTGATTGAATACAGGAGTTAGGTGAGTGGACTGCAATCTGTATGCATTACGTGAAGCCTCTTATTCCTGGCCTCATTATAGTCAACACAGAACAGTTCTCTAATTTTCAAGGCTGCAGCTTTATTCACACATTGTCATGCCAAGGTAAAGAGGCCAGCAAATATTTATGCTAGTGTGTAGTTACTTTTATTAAGCAATATTTCATTAACTTGAATTTAAAATAAGAATTCTACTTGACATCACTATATAGTGCCACACTGCAGACATCATAGAGATATTACTGAAAAAATGTTGAAGCTACGTTAAAAAATCCAAATCACACACACACACATGCCAGGATTTAAACATCTGCATTATAAATAGCTGTTACTGTGTGAAAGTTGGTGGGAATTGGATGAGACACTTAAAATATTCATTTCAGATACAAATTAACAAGAGTTTTCTTGAGGAAATTAATTACATATTTACAAAAATACCTGCTTGCATCTTCCCTTTGGCCTGAAATTGTATTCATAATGCTTCATTCTTTTAAATACCAGTGACTTGGGGCAACTGGAACATTACCTGACCAGGTGATAAATCACAATAATTTTGACATTGTGTCTCTTAACTTTACATTGGACATAAGAAAATTTGATAGTTCATTGAAAGGACTATTTTTTCATATATAAATGATCCCTAAATTATTGAAAATTGTCCGATATGTGAACACAGTTTAGAAATTTTTTGGCTCGATGTGAAACTAAAAAATTATATGTTGAAATTATTTACCCTTATCAGTATCAAGCTAACATTGGGTGCCTATGTTAAAACAAGTGTTTTTCTTTGTATTATGTTCTAGATTGACAACAAGTAGGCAAGTTAGGCAAAGATTATTTATACTTTCTGCATGATAATATTTACAGTGGAGACTGGTGTAAGTACACTTGGTGTGTAATCATTGATTACAGTTTGTTTTTATATGGCAACCTTTTTAGCACCATTAATAAAAAAAAAACAGCAGAGTTAAATTTGGATATCTTATTTTAATGATATAAGGATGACCTGGTTTGATTTTCAGGTCATTATTGTAGTTTTTTGTGGATAAAAGGTAGGCTGGAGGTGTGTTCCCAAATTTTTCTAAGGTAGATAAATAAAATTTGGTGTGCTTGTTTGTATTCATATATAGATCAACTAATTAGATTTTTAGTCCATTGTAGCAATTTGTCACGGCTTTTTTTTACACATTTTTTTACTATTTGGATATTTTCTCATGCAAAACACGCAAAAACCACTTGAGATAGACAAATTAAATTTGATGGGCATGTTTTTATGCATATGACCAGAGTATAGTTTCATGTAATTATGTACACTTTTCAAAGTTATTGTAGCATTTAAACATTGAGTTTTCAGTAGGGTAGTAAGGGCATACATGTTTTACAAACACTAATATTGCAGGGATTTAAAATAAAACCCACAAACATTCTACTGCTTCAGAATCTGGTCAGATCAGATGCAGAAAGTGAAGGCTAGATTGTTGCAGATGGGGATCAATGCCTATGCTTTCACATTTGTTAATAGGAAAAGGATATAACATTGTGTGTGTGTATGTGTGCATGCACATACATGCATTCAGTCCTAGAATATTATTAATGTTGAAAAAGGAATGCATTAGCTACTTCCTATTTTGCAGGATTGGTATCAAAACATAAATGCAGCTTAGTCAGAGAACAAGAAAATGGCCAATGCATCAACGCAGATGTTTTCGAGAACCTAGTATTGTGTGCGGAGGTAAGTTTGTTTCAGTAATTCCTTGTAATGATGCTCTAACGACTCAAAAGTTGTATCCAAGTGTCACTGGTTTTTAGCTCTCTACATATCATCAATGATGTGAGCTTATGGGATGGGAAGGTGTCCATTGTTCAATGTTTATCCATCTGTTAGCTCCAGTTTTGTACTGCTTCTCATCCTAAATGACTTTGAGGATTGCCTTGAAATTTTACGCACTTGTTCCTAAATGAAATTGGTACTGTTCAGACATTAAGCATTGCCACTGCAGCAGCCATTTGAGAATCTCGTTCTCACTACTCTGTCTGAATGGATGGTCATATCAGGATGGGGTTTTCAATAAAAGACTTTGTATGATGTCTTTATTTCATTTTCACTAATAGCTGTTTGAATTCTGTGTGCTTTTTCTTGTTATTCACTGTTCATACTTATTACACATCATATTGATGTTAGGCAGTGAGTGGAAATTACAGCTACTGGATCCTGTAAAAATGCATGTGCATTTAAAAAGAAATAAAATTCTTTTTATTTTAGGGTTTGAATTGTTAAAAAATGTGTAAAAAGAACCAGATATGGAAATGACATAAATTTATCAAATAACTTTGTTGATGTCTAGGAATGAAACACAATAAATAAGAGGAAGGGGATGGTGTCATTTATCACATGTCTAAAATTTTCATTGGATCTTTAAATTCTGGGTTCATAGTATTGGCAGAATCCATGAAAGTTGGTTCCCCATGAAATGAGTAATACTACAGGATCAACAATGGTTTCAGCACTCAGTAATTAAAAAGAATAAATGGTTTTATCCTTATTCCTGAAATTCTTTTCAGCCAGTAAAGTGTCAGTCCCTCTGAGAAACTCTTATTAACTTAACCTTAAGCTTTTGATGTGGCTTTGCATCCATCATGTATTGCACAACACGCCTCTGTCAGCAAAATCAATTTTTTAAATATATTGTTAGAAATCGCTGAGCCAGCTTGGACCAAATAGGCTTAGAACATCCTAGCCTTTGAACTTTTAAATTGATGCAAATTTTGATGAACTGTCAGAGAGGGCCACCAGTACTAAAAATATAAAATCCTTTTAAACAGTTGACAGAACTTAATCAAATGTGACAGAATTCATCCGGACAGGAGGACCTTTAAAATTTGTACAAAATTATGCTGATTAGCCTTAATAAGTCCATCTAAAATTAGAAAAGCATCTGTAATAGATAATAGAAAATAGTTTTAATGATTATATTCTCAAATCACTCATGGAGGAGTTTGACCAGACCAGACAGAAAGTATACTGGCATGTAACCTTTCAGTCCATACAAATGATGCCGATCTTCCATCAAATAATCTTCATCATTAGATATAGCTACCATTGCTAAAATTTAAAAATACTGTTCTAGCATTTTTAAAGAAAGGGAAATAATCTATGATGATGACTAATGAGAATCACAGTTTTCAGATTAAAATTAATCCTCATGTATAACAGAAACTTTTTGAAAACAATTTTGAAAAAATAGTTGTATAATACAGGATTTATGAATCTAAATGTGATTTATCATGTTTTTTTTTTTGAACAAGTTGTGATATATATATATATATATATATATATATATATATATATATATATATATATATATATATATATATATATATATAGAAACACAGTAAAAACACAATACAGTTATCTTGGAAAACAAATGAGTGTGCAGTCTAGAAAGTAACTTGATGCTGTATTACCTTCCTTGGTAGAACACCTTACTGTTGCAGTGATCAACAAAAACTAATACCTAACTTTGACCTTAAATGCTACCATATTTATATGTCCAAAATATGTTTTTAATGTTATTGCATGTATGTATATGCATTATTTTGTGGCATTTCATAACTTAAATGGCATTAATCCTAAGTTATCTTTAAAAAATTTCTTTTCTATTTTTAGCTTTTAGTAAGAAAAATTAACTAATACCCCAGTATGCATTTTTCTTAAAACTTTCAATTTAGAATGCTGTCATTAATCCAGATATATATTAACACTCCAGTTTTCTGGATGTTGGCTTTAGAAATTTTCTGTTTATAGAATTTGAATTAGAAACGACACAACAACATTCAAAATCTAAATGTTTTGAATGTTGTGACTAGACTGCATTTCATTTTGTTAATTGGACCTTTTCTCAAAGAGATGGATGGGGTGGATGCAATGAATACAATTAAATCTATTTCAAATAACCAACTGAATATTGTTTTGGCTTGAAACAGGTAATTATTTTATGACTAGTGCACCATGTGGCAATTAACTGCTCAGACCATTTCATCTTTAATTTGCTTTACCAAACTTGCATAATTTCTTTGTTTAAATTTAATAATTAAACTTAAGTTTAATTTGATATTTTTTTTATGATTTCTGTACTTAGCGTGCTGAAGCTATATGTCTGGACATGTACCAAGGTCAAGGTTGCAACATGCAATATATCTCCAATCTCCATTTTTTAAAATTTTTTTAGCCGAATTTATCATACTGAATCCAGCAACAATATATCATGTTGGCAAAAGGTGTCATTGCAAATGGCTTCTTGTTTGAAGATTATTTTCACATAGGAGATATTTTTTCACAATTTAATTTGTTTTTCAATCTCACTACCATTGACAGTATTGATTGTGTTTTATTATCTTTTCCAAATTATCATAAAAAAATTTCATTTCATTACCTGTCACCAACTGCAGAAAATTTAGGACTGCAATGAAAAATGTGTATTTTCAAAACAATTAGTACTCTGTACTTTGATTTGGCATATGATGTTAAGCCAAGTCGACAATTTAACAAATTGCTTGCTCAGGAATTAATGTTTGATAGGTGGTAATAAGAGATTGATCACTTGAAAATTAATGTTTGATATGTAGTAATAACAGATTGATCACTTGAGAATAAATATTTGATATGTGGTAGTAACAGGTTGATCACTTTGGAGTTATTGATTGATGGTTGTGATCAAAAGCTGCAATCGTTTCTATGCATCATATTGTCATGTTTATTTGAAGTGAGATTGTTTATGTGTATTTCAGAGTGTCTCCCACATAACAGTGCTTGCAGGAGTCTGCCATAGGATACTGAAGCCAATCAAAACTGCCTTCAACAGAAGAAATAAGAAGAAAAAGGGGCTCAAACTGGTAATTAAGAGAACATGGGAGTTTATAATCCATAAAACACATGCAGTTATTTAAGGAGTCAGCTACTTTAGAAATTTTGTTATCCCATACCACATTGAGGAAGCAGTAGACATATACCCTCGTCTGTCCATATGTATATACAGTATATATTCTGTTTGTATCTGTGGATCACATTTAAGGATATATCAAGTTCAGCTTCTTAGGATAAGTTTTCAGGAGAAAATTATTGACAGTCTTATGAAAAAAAATATATCTGTTTCAAACAAGAGACTGTTCTCAACTTGGGTATATAGAAAAGTTGAGTATGTACTTTGTGGCACAACAACACTTTGAAGGTTATATTGTCTTGAGGAAAGTTGAATAAAGCAGTTTGCCTAATGCCACACAACTGTAGCTAATCTGGACTGAGCTGGTGGTGGGAATTGAAACTGCACCATTCAGTGTTGTATGTTGAGTACATTTTAGTGTAATAGGCATGCATTCCTGAAAGTCTGGGGGCCATTAGTGCTATAAAATAGCCATTGTTGACATGAAGTTTAATTTGTAATGCATCATTCATTTTTTTTAATCAGTAAAAATCGTGGACAAACCTTGACTTTTGTGAACTTGGAAGAGTTTGAAGTAGCATTGTAAGGGCAGTAAAACATTACCTACAGCTATTGCAGTGCTCTCCTCCTCCCTATTATTAATATTGAGGGATGAGAATAGACTACCTAGTCACACATAGCTGCCAAGTGTCTCGTTTTTCTGGTATTTGTACTGTATTTTGGACCTGGATACAAGGGTATGTTTTTCTTGCTAAAAAATGCTAAAAAAAATACATTTTTTAATAAAAAAAAAATTAGAAAGTTTCTTTGCAATTTTCTGTTTAGAATGGGCACTCAGTTCCATTCTAAAAGAAATGCATTCCATGTATATAGGAATAGAATTCTGAAATATGATTGTTTCATTCAAAATCGAGGCACCAAACCTGTCATTAACCGCAATATTCGATTGCACTAATAAATGCTACTATCACTTTATCTCCTCTTTATAATATTCAGCTTCCTATGTCGAAAAGGAAAACTGAATATTCAGAATTTTCTCCAGGAAAAACAAGAAAACAGCTGGAAGGACAATTGTGCTGTCTTGTTTAGATTTGTGAAACCATCTAGTAAGAAAACTTTGTTGTACAAATTGTGTAATGCGATTTCGCTGTTGGGCATGGAGGTGCCTGTGACATATATGAGCATGAAATAAATAAAGATCAATTTGCTGCTTCATCATCAACAACTCGGCTTGAACTTACGATATATATAAATACCAGAGAGAACGTTGATGTAACAGACCTGTTAACTCTTACGATTTTGCATTAAGTCTTATGAAAATTACTCTTAAAATATTGACTTACGGCATAAAAGCAAAAATAAAGAAAAATGATCATTGGCGAAAAATCTGAAAAATTTGTTCATCCATGTTTGATTTGGATCCGGCTTTCAAAAAAAACGTCAGGGAACCAGGCTAACGTTACAGCAGCACCTCTGTCCCTTTAAACTGCCACTATTATTGCGGAGTGTCTGCATTATCCAACTGTTGATTATAGAATTTGTTTAAAAATGGCGTCCAACAAGCGATGTTTAAGACAAAAGGAAAAATAAGCCTCTTAAAAAGTGATAATAACACCGAAGAGTATATAGGAATATTCAAATTCTTGTGAATAAAAGATGGAACGAACACAATTACTTTTTTTGGACATCACATGCCAATTTGAGAATGACTCTAGCAGACAAGTAATTATGATTTTGTCATGTGCAATGGAAAAATGTAAGAATTACGTCTCGTTAAGAGACAGCAACAAGCTATTGAGCTGCGTAGGGGTTGGAACTTGAGTTTGTGCAACTGTACTAGTGGTAAATAATGTCTACGTGTACTTTACAATCTCTTCAGATAACATAATGTTTATTTTCACTGCATGTATCGAATACAAAATTTTTAAATACATTTTCGAGCTATACACTAGCAGTTTATGATATTTTTTACACCTTACAAAAAACTGGTCAGACTTAACGGAAAAAAATCAACTGCCTTACTGAGAGGGACTCATCAGGGTTGGCAGGTCTGATGTAATTCTATCAAAATTTGGTTCATTGAATTTCTTTTAGAAATGAATCTTCCTCTTTCAGTTGTTAGTGTTGCTGGTGATTTATTTTGCACATGTTTTCCAGGCAGTAAAATTGCAAATAATTACTTGTGTGTTAGAATGAAAACAGTTCAATAAAAAAATTACACAGAATTCAGATCATCAGTGAAAGATGGTACATTGGAATTGATAAAGATTGGAGAACAAGGCATGGAAAAGGCTACTATAAATGGCCTTTGAGTGTAGGTGTATTGCACTCTAGCATCTTCTAAATGGGCACCCAAATGGAACAAGGGTGCCTGTTCTGAAGGTGTGAGAGTGTAACTCGTGCTTGTTTAACATTAAATATTTAAGCAATTTATTGTCCAACTTTACTGGTGATTTTAGATGCAGTAAATAGTTACATATGCAAAATTAGTATTTGTTCCTGATAGTTAGTATTTTTCATAAGCAGTCAGTATTTTTGTACTTTGTTCAGTTCAGTACTTTGGATTTTAATTGTTTTTCGCCTGTCAGCATGGACAACTTTTTAATTTACGTGTTTGCATGCTACTTAATTTGTGGAATAATTCACTATGACTATGCCACCAGAGCAAGTGAACAGAAGAAAAGGAGTGCTGAAGGCCACTCCTAATTCCCCATCACAGCCACATCCTCTTGTGTCCTCTTCTGTTGGTTGTCTGCATCCCCGTCTTCTTCTGTTGAGTGCAGTCACCAAGCACACAAGCAGTAGTAACTTTTAATTCATATGTTTCAATCAGTGCCCAGTTTCCTATTTTTTTTCTGGCTGTTTCTATCATATTGTATTTGGAGGTTGGCACCTGTGATCACCTGCAACACACTACACCATCCTCTTTTTTTTATTCCTTGAATCACAAAATGTGTTATATATATTATATATTGCTCATCAAAATTTCCCATTGTTTTCAATTTTAATGTCATTTTGGCATTCAGCTACCTTTTTGTATTGATTGTTCCTGTGACCTTGCTTCAAATGAGTGTTTTCTTTTCTGTTTGTAACTTTTCGGGGATGTTTATTGTGCCTAGTTTAGCAAGTGGTGCTATATTACATCCCACTTAATTATTCCAGTGCTAGGGTAAGTATTGTGTACCCTTTTTGGATTATGGATCTTTTGCATTTTTGAATTTTTATCTTTCAGAGCTTCTGATGCTACATGGGGTGGGCAAGTTGGGGCATAGGAAGGCCCCAGTGGATACATCCACCATCTGCTTAATAAGCACATGGTATGCATGCATGGACAATTTTCCAGTTTGTCAAGTTTGGCCTGACTAATTATGAGATTTTATGGAAAGCTTCCACATGTACAAGGGGAAGAAGGGCATGTAATCCTTGTTTTAAATGGATGACCCCTTCCATTCACATGAGGTGTATGGATCCCTTTCAGTGTTAATAAAGACTACTTCCCCATACAAGCCAACCATTATGCTTTGAGCATAATCATTATGCTTTTTTTCACCAAATTATGTCTTATGCTTGTTTGTAAGTGGATTACTCTTTTCCAGTACATTAAAAAATAAGGCAAAAAAGTTGTTTTTGTAACTTTTATTATCATCTCTTAATTCTACTCATCATAAAAAAATGAGAGTATTCATAAAGACTGCTGGGTAAGAGCTAATTTGTCCATTATAGAGCTATGTCTACTGTTCCAGTTTTCTGTTTATAGCAGCTACATGACCTATTTCCATGAAAACAATATTTTCTTTAATTTTGGAAACTTTGCCTTATAAATTCATTACATTAATAAATGCTGTCTGTGCTAGTGGGGGTACAATCCTTGGTATTGTCATGATCGGTGTAACAGTGGCTGAGATCAGTGAATCACGCCTTCCTGAGAGGGGAGTCATTTAGATAAAATTGATGTGAAATCTGTATGTCAGAATGTTGTTGCTGAACTTTTCTTTGGTCACTGGCCATTCACCACCAGTCACCAAGCTTCCAACACCAGTCACGGGGATTTGATTGTCAGTCTGGAAACAGGGATTGGGATGATAACCCTATCTTCTATTCCTATGTGGAAACCATACCTGGCCCCAAATCCTTTCTGGTGAGGGAGTCTTCTTTCATCTCATGATGCTCTAAATGTCCCTGTCTTTGCTTCAAGGTAGGACAGACTGTGGACTGGTTCCATCCCCTCCAACCAAGGCCAACAAAAAGGAGGGGAGCCACCATTCATCACCCAGGCATTTTAGACAGGATTAGTGATCTCACTGGCCTTGGAGCTCCTGTAGTCATGTTGGCCCCATCACATCCATAAGTTACTTCAGGATGAGGACAACCTTACTTCAACATCTTCCTCTCCAAATTGAGATCCTGGGAGGAATAGCTTTCCATGGACCTCTTCCATTGTGGTGGACTTAAGTGAGCTGTGGGAGGAACCAGTGGTGACAGTACCACCACCCCCTCTGTTGGGGTCCCTGGCTTCTTCCCACCTTTCTGGCCAAGTGTTGGAAGTGGAGGAAATTTGAGCATTTCATAAAGCAGTGAATGAAATTTGCCACCACTCCACAACTTGTGTCTTAAGCCTTCTGGTGCTGAGGACAAGAAGGTTCTGTTATGTCTAGGAGGGCATTAAATTAATACCACCTTCATTGTTCCAATGCTAGGGTAAGTATTATCTACCCTTTTTGGATTATAGGTCTTTCACATGCATGAATTTTTATCTTTTAGAGCTACCGATATTGCAAGGGGTGGGCAAGTGGGGGCATAGAAAGGCCCCAATGGATACTCATCCAGCTGCATCCCATTCAGACCTTCTATTGTTCCACACTTGATGATGGTCCAGGAGTTTACAAAGAAGTTTTCTGTGGGACTAAAGTTCACCAGACTGTAGAAGGGGCGGTCTACATAATGGCTGCTGGTATCTGCTTCCAGCTATTTCATCCATTCACAGACATGACCCCTTAAGATTGCGCCCCATCTTCACCCAACCCTGGACTTGAAAGTGGTGATATTGGTGGGAGCAGTGGTTGACCTCCCACCTGGAGGTCATCGGGCTTAAGGACTGTACACTTGTGACTGCAGCTTCACAGGAATTTTTTTCAGTGACATTCTTCAGTCTCTTGATGAGGAAACCAGTTTCTAACCATACTTGAGTGTTTGGTGGAGGCTATAGCAATGATACCATGTCATATGCTCTCAATTTTGATAGTGCTCTCAGCACTTTCACATCGGCAGAATGCTGACCTGGAGATGTGAGATGATGTTTTTTGGAATTATTATCCCTCAATGGTGTTGTTGGATTTCAGGCCCTTTAAAATAGGCCAAGAAGGATACATACCCTGTCTTCCCTATAAGATCTTTTATGAAGGTTTTCTGTTCTTCCTTGGCCTCATCAATTTCAGAAGCAGCTTTAGTTCAAAGTTCCCTCAGTCAAAGAGGCCAAGGAAGAAAGTTGTCATTCTCCTTAGAGGAAATTGGCCTCAGATGACTTCTTTTTGTCACTATCTTGATGGGTGTTTTCCCTTTTCTAAGGAGCTGTGGGTCCATTCCACCTTAAAGGATGGCTACCAACTTTTTTTGGGGGAGTATCATAACTTATTGACAATATCTGTCAAATTTAACCAGTACAGACTGGCTGATGTTAGGGATGAGGTGTGTACCAGTTGTGGATGGGTGCATTGGAGTGGATAGAAAACAGCCAGACTCAGGCTTTCTATTCACAGATTTTTCGGGTGCAAAAAAGGCAGAAAGTTATGCTCAAAATTGACCTTTTTGCCTTAAACCACCTTGGTCAGGAATGCCATAAGGTCCAGCAACTGGGCCTTCTTTGATCTTCAGAATGGATACCTTTCCATTCCCAGCTTCTCTCTACTTTGCATTTTCTTCTCTTGTATTTCAAAGAAAAAGAGTCTTTTATGTCCATTGTAAAGGGTTATAGAGCAGCCCCTTGAAATCATTCTCAAGTTTTCTAGGGGTTCTGCCATTGGGTCAGTTTCAGTCTTTCCGATTTTGAGCTTCAGGGACCAGTAACCCTCTAACAAGAGCCTTACCCTCGGGACTTTTTTCCTGCAATCATTAGCATTGACAAAAAAAAGAACTTCATGCCATGTCAGTGGAAAATCATTGTTTATTGTTTAAAGGTAATTATGATTTGGTTTGTCTTATTTGTGAACCATGATTTCAGGCTTGGAATCAGCTACCTTCTGTCTTAAAATCGTGTTTGCCATTCTCAGTGATATCCGTGCTGGAGATAAGATAGATTCCAGTTAGGATCTTTGTCCAGTGCATAGTCCTTTTGCCATCTTGCAGAATGAAAGGTCCCATGTTGCTTGGAGTCGTGGGTCCGAAGGAGGTCATTGTTCAGTTCTACCAAGTTTTCCCCATCTTTATCAGAGTGTGAGTAGTTCCAGTCAGAGTGATGACTGTTGAAGTTTGGCAATATAGAAAGCTGTGTGTTCGAGAGGTGGGTGGTTTATAGACATTAGCAATCTTGTACCCTCCAACCTGGACCACATCACGGAAACTGGAGAGATATCAGTAATGTCGCAGAATGCATATGCAATACAGCCAGATTTGTAGTCTGGTGTTGATGAAATAAGGTCAGAACCTCCAATGGGGTATCATCTTGCTACCTGGTCTGCTACGCAAGTCTCCAGCAGATAGATTTTGTCAATATTATAATGGTGGGCTATAATGCTGATGAAAGTTCATTTGGCTGCTGAGAGACTCTTGACCTTAAGTTGTAAATCTTATAAGGCGGGTCCAGTGGCTTGAAAATCAGTGGACATGGTGTTGATCTCTTGTAGAAGCAGCTGCAGGGTGCCACAATATTTGGGTTTATTTGGGATGGACACATTCCAGACACTTTGAAAGTGTCTACCTGTGAAAATGGAGAGAAAGGTATTTTCAGAAGAGTATTCTGCCTGACCTAGCTGTTAGGAAATTGGACAACTCAGAGAATTAGTAGGAACACTTTGCTTACTGAACTCCAAGGTTGCTGATCAGGTGCTCCTGCAAAGGAGACTGTTGCAAGTGCAAATGCAGCAAAGTCGATATAGATTGTTGACCACATTGCAATTACAAATGTAATTCACATAAAGCTGATCCAAACAATGAGAACATTGCAGTTGTGTGAATGTCAGCATGGTGATTTAGAGAACATTACATACATGTGAGATAATGCTGTGAGATGGTAAGAACTATGAATGTGGCAATTTTATGGAAAATAAGTTTTTGCTTGAATAAATATGGTGGTATATGGTATTATTAGTGTATAAGTAGTATATGGTATTATTAGTGTATAGGTAGTATATGGTATTATTAATGTATAATTTGTATATGGTATTATTAGTGTATAGGTAGTATATGGTATTATTAGTGTATAGGTAGTATATGGTATTATTAGTGTATAATTTGTATATGGTATTATTAGTATATAGGTAGTATATGGTATTATTAGTGTATAAGTAGTATATGGTATTATTAGTTTATAGGTAGTATTATAATGTCCAAGCTCGGATTTATTTTTCTCACAAATAACCATTTTATATATGGCATTCTTAGTGACCCAATCTCTTGTGTTATGTAATATTTAATCCCTGGTGTTGGCCATCTCGGATTTTGTTGGGTTTTTCTTTTCTAAAAGCTAAAAAATAGTGTCAGGAGGACTCGTAGGCTAAATTATATAAAGAGACTCTAAGGGAGCCTCATACTAAATTTGTTTTTATCTGCCTGGTAAAAGTAAAATCACAAAGCCACCTGACTAGATGTCTTATACTCTCAAGACCATGTCAATAGAGGATGGTGCTTTGTATGTTGGCTTGACAAATGAATCATACTAAGGTCATGTCCTTTTCAATTCTGGCCCTTGAATACAAATTGGAAGAAGGTATAATTGGCTTGGACTTGGGTCTAGAATCACAGAAAAGGAAAGCAATGCTAAAGTAGGTAAGCATTGCATTATTAAAATTTATTTTAATACCCCCTCCTAAAAGTAACTTAATGTAGCTTGCTTTGATTGGGTTGTATCCTGAAGGATTCTGTTCAATTTCAGACATCTGATCTTGGTCATGTGCTGTCTCGCATGATGTAGACAAAATTGTTGATCAACAACTGTGATCATTGTTTACTTCATGGCAAACTCACAGTCAGTGATTGTCAGTTTCAAATTTATGAAATGTTACTTTTAACAGTTTGTCAAAAAAAAATTTAGTTGGTGCTTTTTAGAAATGGAAAAGCAAAATAGGATGTTATTCATGTTGTAATATTCCATTGTGCTCGCTAAAACGGTCCATTCTATCTGAGTGACTTCTTTTGGCTTATTCTTCCCATCTTCCGAGTTGTATTGTTTTGTCATGGCACTGGCAAGAAAGTCTTGCCAAGTTACCAACTTCTGTCCTAGTGTTAGTTGAACTTTTATCAATCTTCACTATATTAATGAATAGGTGGCCCTCTTCCAATGCTTTAAAAAATAGATGACCCACTTTGGATGCTTTGACCAATAGATATCCCTCTTCAGATGCTTTAACTAATGGATAGCCCATTTCCAATGCTTTAACCATTGCACTACCATGTGTTGGCTGTCTTTAACAAAATCTATGAAATGTCACTAGAAATTCATGCTCAAACAACGAAAGGTAGAGTACAAAGGTTTCTTTGATTGTATGTAGCTCAATCCACACTGCATTATTGCAGAAAAAACTTATTTCTTTTTTGTTTACTTTAGCCTCCTACATTTGAACATTACAACCAGATGCTGACAGGACTGGAAAAAGCAACTCTAGACCTTCATGAAGCTGTTAGGAAACTTGACCCAGTGTTTCTTTCCATTGATCTCAGTTCTCTGAAATTGACAGACTCTTTGTCAAACAAAAAGGTAAAAGCAATATATTTATTCTTGTCTTTTATAGCAAGCATGATGTTATCTATCAGCAGTGTCAGCTTCATGTTAATATTTCTTATTGCACATTCCATCATTCAGAATAAATTTGAAACAGGTGAGACACCACATTATGCAGAACCCTTTTGTTAAACACGAAGAATACAAGAGAAAACTATACAGCTCTTTTTGTTTCAATGTGGTACTTCGGGTCCATAAATCCCAACTGGAATATGCTGCCACAATGTAATAAGAATTATAGATTATAATATAAATGGCCAATAATATTTTTAAAGAAAATAAGGATATACAGTACTTTCTGCATGTTGTCAGATGGCAAAAAAAAAATAATTTTTCTGTCAAAAAAATATTACATTCATTGACTGAAAACATGAAAATTAAGAGAAGCAGGTTTAACTAAAGATTATATCATGGATGCTGATATGACAAATAGCATTTGTATAATAAAACCATGTCACTCACCTGTAAACAGAGAATCTCAATTGTAAAAGCAGAAGATGAATGCTTCACCATTTATGTAAGGAGGAAACTGTTATGATAAAAGTTATCTTGCACATGTATTTCCTTTTATCTTGTCCATGAATTTCCATTTATCTTGTACATGAATTTCCATTTTCACATCAATTTCCATTTTTTTTTTGTACACATAGATTTCCATTCATCTTGCACATGTATTTCCATTTATCTTGTACCTGGATTTCCATTCATCTTATACATGGATTTCCATTTATCTTACATATAGATTTCCATTGATTTTTTACATGGATTTCCATTCATCTTGCACATGTATTTCTATTTTACACATGGATTTCCATTCATTTTGTACATGGATCTGCAAACAAGAATGACATTTGTATTTGCTTTAAGTTTTGTTAGTTATATTACATGCAGCTAAGACTTCAAGTTATACACCTTAGATAAAAGATAAGTTGCCTCATCAGAAGATAAAAAAGTGAACAAAGCCAAAAAGTTAGCAGAAATACAGGGACCTTAGTATGTTTTCAGATGTCATAGGCAGTTCTGAATTATGAGTGAATTAAGCTTTATATAAGTTTTGTAGGATGGATATAGCCATTTGCTATGGTGAAGTAACTATGATTTTATCCTTCAACAAATGTTTATCCCGTGGAAAAGCATTGGACAGCAATGAATAAAATGGTATTCAGCATTCAAAGTACTTAAAATCAATTCCAGTTAGGTAAGGCGTCATTGTTTGTATCCACCAAAACACAAACACACTTCCAATTTTCATCCCCGTTTTGAAGATTCAGAGGTTGGCAGGTAAGTAACAGACATGAATCATGAATTCATAATAGTAAAAGTGACAGAAAACTTAACTAATAACTCATTTACAATCGGTTATTTTTGTCTTTCAGGAGGATGTGGAATTTGAAAATGAAATCTGGAAGAAAGTGGAACAAAGTTACCAGCAATCTTCTGTTGAAGTGACAGAACTTTTGCACAAAAAGATGCAATATCTCGCCTCACTTAAATTATTATGAAAGTGTGTGTGGACTTTGAATCGGGATTAGACGAGATTCATTATTATGGCTTCTGATGCCAGATATATCTTGTTCTACAGAACATGTACAATGAAATAGACCCCAATAATGATTTTGGTACATAGAAGAATTGTTATCTAGTTTGTTGTTAAACATCTTGCTGTATGTTTAGACCGAGTTTAGGCTGGTGACAATCCGCAAGATTTATATGCAGATTATATATGGAGGGACCATGCCTGTTTTGGGATATAGCAGTTTAGATGTGTTGGGATTTCTACAATCCATGAATCTGAAGACCAACATAAACTGATGATTTTTGTGCAAGATATTTAAAAAAAATTTTTTTATGAAAACCCTCTGCCAACTCATCCTTTTTGTAACTAAGAGAAAAAGGTGTTCTTGCAAAAACAAAGAAAATAATTTGAATCCATCATGGTATGGTTTTGCATTAAAAATATTTAGTTTTCACAACTCTCAGCTTTATGTTAGCCAAGCTTATAAAAGTTTGCACCCTGCTTCTTTAGGGTTCAGGTTATTTTACAGAAACTCCAGATATCAGGAACTGGTGATTGTTAACCAATGAAAGTACAAATCTGACATGGTTTATCATTGATCTAATAATCATATTTGGTTGTGATGCAGTGAAAATGTTGAATTTTTATAAATAAAACCAAATATTCTGAAGAAGAAAGTCAATTTTATTATAATCAATTAAGGAAAAATTGTAATCTAATGCTTCTTCATTTACATTTTCCATCAAATGTTTTGAATATTTTGATTACCGTAAAATCTAGTACACAGTTGTTTTTTTTTAAAAAAATTATAAATTCGGGGTGCATATTTTACCTACATGTAACTTTATTGAAGTTTTATGGTAAGGCACTATATACATTATTAAAAAGGTTGATTTTCCCACACAGTAGCTATATTTTAGTGATAAATACCAGTACTGTTCCATGCACCGAAAAATCATCAAAATGATTTTTAGTAATGTTCTGTAGGCTATAGCGCTGACTTTGATCAATTATGCACCAATTAGGTGCTGGGTTTCTCAAGTATCTAGACATGCAAAACCAAGAAATCCGGGTGCATATTATACATTGGTGTTAAGATTTTTGCATTAAAGTGAAAGGAGAAAGTCTGGGTGGTTATTATACATGTGTGCTTATTATACCTGAGATTTTACAGTAATCATTACACCATTTTTATTAATGGTCCGATTTAATGTTTTGTTTCATAGTGATGTATAAAGTGTTGAGTCATTACAGTAGAATACCTGACCAGATCTGATGGATCTGAACATGAACCCTCTCAGTCATAAAGTGTGGCATGCTAAACAATGAACCGCTGTGGCTTCTTTGACTAATAGAAAATAACACTCGGATGGACTTTGATGTTTTTAATAGAATTTTTAAAACATTATTGGTTATATCATGATAAGGAAATACAAACTAAGTGCCTTTCCAAAGAACATGCTGATGCAGTTGGCATCAGTGGGTTATGAACCCATGACCCTCTGAATTTTGAGTCTTATGCTCTACTAACTGAGGTACCACAACTCCAAATCAATGGAAATGTGTCCGTATGTCCTGTAAAATTGATTAAGATCCTAGATGAAAAGTTTGTGACTGTATTTTATAGGTAAGGCATTTACCAGAATTACCATGACGAATGTTCACACTCAAATGAAACAGCAGAGACCCAGATCTCTGTTCATATTGAGTAATGTAGTAGATCAGGATCTGTGCTGTTTACTTGAAGTAATAGAAAAACTAGCATGCAAATTGAAATGTTCTGCCTGATTAGGTGATGTTAGATCAAAGTCTACAGTTTGCAGCTGACAGGACTGTAATATCTGAGAGCATATATTAAGGCTTGAAATTAGATTGGTTTTTTTGCTAACCCACATGATCATCATAATAATATTTTTAATGATTCTGTCTTGATTTAATAGATCCTGCAGTTCTGTTTGTAATTCAAGAAGAATGATGTCTGTATTTCACAAACAAAACTCATTGTTCAAAGTTGATATTCATATCTGATGTTTCATTGGTGGCTGAGCACCTTGCAAGAACTTAATAGTTTTTTAAACTTGTAGCCAAACCATTTGGGCCACTGTTATGCAGAGATGCATTGTATTTTTGTTTTTTTGCTTTGTGGGTTTAACACCATCCTTCAGTAAATGATTGGCTCTACATCGTGGTGAGTATATTTGGGTATGAGGAACTTGGGGAAAATCTCAGAAAGAACCACCAACCCACAGGAAACCACTGGCATATTTTCTTACATATCCTTGTTGACAGAGCTGAGGGTTGAATCATTGATAGAAGTGAGATGTCAGTAGTAAGTAAAGGTGAGTGCCTTAGACCACTTGGCCAACCGGGGATACAGCCAAAATGCTGTAAAAAAGCTGCTATATAAATATCTATCTGCATAAGAGATGTATATCAATTTTTACTACATGAAGCATTGAATGTTTATCAAATTTATAAATATTAAATCTTATTTGATATATTTCTTGATTGTTCATTGTAACATTAATTTCGAGCCCTGCATTATGGTAGAGATTGTATACATACATAAAATAGTGATCAAAGCTTAGGATGCTGTTCATTTTTTTGTGCAAGTCAAGACAAGGAAAAATCTATTACTCAAAATTGCTGAATTTTAAATAAAGAATTGAATAACAGATGAATAATTACTTTAAAACATGATTTCAGATGTGGCAGTATTAAAGTTGCTAGACTTGTATACTTGTTATTTTTTTACATGTATTGACATGTAAACATTAAAGATGAATTATATAACCACAAAGAAATAATGAATCCTTTACCACATAATTCCATCTTTTCATATCGTTCAGTTACTGCACAATCGTGCTTTTTGATGTTTTTTTTTGTTTTAATTTCAGTTTTATTGCACAATTGAAGCATTTAGTATACATTCACTTGTTCAGTTTAACAGCAGGTCTGCCATTTTTGAATGTGTTCAGCAAAATTTTGGACTTTAAACATGGCAAAAACATTTACTTGCAGATTTAAGATCCAGAAGTACAAAAATATAAACAAAGTTGCTTGAATATTCACCTGAGTTAAAAAGGCGAAGCTCTTGATTACATGGCATGGCGAATACTGTTCAGCTTGCAAAACTGTTTTATAGTGCATCCATAATAGGGCATGCTATTACCATATAATGTTTACATACTGTAAAATCTTTAATTTTACATATCATTTTAAAATCATTATCATTTGTAATTTTTCCTTCATTGAGTGAATCGAGCATTGCAGTTTTAAAAAAAAAAAAACATTGATAACTTTGCATGGAGTGCTCTCCCCATGGACTGTCTACTATTGCTGTCCCAATACCCTAACATTTCAGCCCATGATGCCTTTGATCCTGCCAATGTGGTGTGCATTAGTATTGATACATCATTTTGATTTCACTGCTTTCCTCTTATTATACACTAGCCATTATCTTTTGAGCTTAGTTTGACCCAAATGTCATAAATTCAGTTGCCATTCATAGAATTCCTGTGGAGAAAAATTGGGCATGATCAAATAAAGAATGAGTGAAAAATTAAATTTGCATAGCCCAATCATTTGTATAGCCCAATTAATTTGTGTAGCCCATTCTGACATGTGCCACAGTCGATGTATCCAAGTCCAGTACTAATAAAATTATTAATTCTTAAACTGTATAAAAAATGGACTTCTGCTATTTTCAAGTTTGCTGTTTGATGTTTTGCAACAGTGGTGTCAAATCAAAAAAAAAGAAATTCTAATATAATAATGTTTTAATTGTATTTCATCTGTAATTGAAACAACTGATTTGAAAATATGCAAAAACAGAAGATTAAAATGACTTTTTATCATTATAATTTTGAAGTTTCTTTACTTCTTCCAGATTTCACCAGCTCTTCCCTGTTTTGACTAGAATGGGAAGCTATTTTGCCCAAATATTAGAATTCAGTCTGGAGTCTGAATTATCAGCATTGGTTACTTCGATAACTATTCATAATAGTAATTTCTCTCTCTACAAGTTCTGTGTAGTAAAACACATTTTCAAGTTCTAATTCAGAGAAGAGCCAATTTTCAGCTGTTAAACAGGCCCAGAAAAATTCCTGACTTTCCCTCCCTTATAAACTCTTTAATGTAACAGTAACTGGATATGGGGTAGTGAAGAAAAAAAAGACATTGTTTCAGCTGAAAGACTTGAATGAGCTTTGGCGTGAAGCTTTTATATCAGTTATGGAAATAAAGGGTGCTAAAAATAACAACTATGTACTTTCTTGTATATGTCATTAATTTTTTTGAAAAATATGTTTTTGACATCTGGTGATGCTAATGTGCAATTGTCCCATGCAATGACAGATTTATGTTAAGATCCCTGACTTGATTTTTTTATGTTTCGTTTATCCCATCTGTAAAAAAAATCTGCAAAAATTTGCTTGACAAATAAGTGCCTGTTAAAAATCTTTGCTGCCAAGAAAAAACACATTTCAAACTGGATTCTACTGCTAGACTAGAGATTAGAGCATCTGCCTCAGCTGCAGATTTGATCCCTGGCCGAGTCATACTAAAGACTTGTTTTAAAAAAGTACTAACAGCTGCCTCGCTAGGTGCTCAGCATTCAGAGGTTAGTGTTAGGACTGGTTAGCCTGGTGTCAGGATAATGTGACTAGGTGGAACATCATGCTACAGGTTTGTAGTCTGATGCTCCAGTGCTAGACATCACTATAAACTGCCACACTGCAGATATCATAGTGATGTGACTGAAAAATTGTTAAAGCTACATTAAAATCTAAATCACACACACACACACAAACTGGATTCTGTGTTAATGAGAAGGTTGTTAGAGTTGATATGATATTGGACTTGGAAAATATGACCTTTTTTGGTTAAAAAAGAAAATACAGAAAAGGATTAAAACTGCTAAAACTCATGCTTTTTAAAGATAAAGTATATTGGTATAAATTAAGTTGATTCTGGTCTGTTAGAAATTTGATAATTAAACAACCATGTTCATACTGCTTGAAGATTAAACAAAATAGCAAGGTTCATGGCACTTAATCTTTGCAATTTCCATTAACAATTTTACTTAATAGTAAATTTGTGCATATCTAGAATAACAACATAACACTCAAAAATATTATGGAAAGCTTACGAGGAAAGATGCAAGTCATGTGTTCTATCAGGTGATATTTTTTCTGCATCTGGCATCAGAAAAATCAATTGTCAAAATTAAATTATTATGAAAGGAGGAAAACAGGAGTCAATTTGTCTTTATGCAATGTCCAAAAAGGTCCATGCTATTAAGATAATAATTTAAATAGGTTGGCTTCTTTATTTAAGTTATTCACAATTATATCAAAATATCATTCATTACATCTTATTTATTATGGATTTCAATTATCAAATTGTTGCTTGCTGTTATGAATGCTGACCAGAAAAGTTCTCCCCTGCATGCTAGTAAACAACAGTAAAAGAGCATATTTAGTAGCCAGTGCATTGTTACCATAACCTACTTGTATGGTCACTCCAGGTTGTTACAGCCTGGCATCTTATTATATGTATGGCTAACAAACTTGCCTTGTATGCTAAAGTATGAGTCATACAAGTCTTGCATGCATTCAATACTATTTCAGCTAGAGATGTCATTTTGACAATATTGTTGTTTATACCTTTAAATGGTAATTATAGACTTTGTTTTGCTTCTTGTTGATCAGTATATATATATATATATATAACACCCTGAAAAATACAACAAAATGTTAAAGTATATCAACATTTTCACATGAAGCCAACCAAAAGTTGTGATCCATTTAGACCAAATGTGACAATGAAAGCACAACATTATAAGTACACATCATTGCACTGGTCATGATTGGAACCAACATTCATTTTTCTGATCCAGTTTAGTTCTTGTTTATTGTACAAGTCCATAGCAATCAATAATTTTTGTAAGGATGTTTTGTGATAACTTAGGTACAGGTTCCACAGTGATCAGGAATGAACAGACTTTGGTAAAACTACTTTAGTACTAAATTTCAAGACAACAATTAATTTTAATAATTAAAGATTACTTCATTGATGTATACTTGAGTGCTAATAACCTCATTCTGTCAATCTGTGAGGGAGAATATTGATGAGAAATATTAAGAAATATTTTTGTTTAAATAGTGACCATCAAAAGCTGTGTTTTATTTCTTTCAGAGGGGGAGAGAATGAGATCATGAGAGGGATTGTAATTTACACACAAACAAGAAAAAGGTTTTTGACATGGTGACATAAATAAGGAATATCATGTATTAGATAATAAAAATGGTGAATACATTTTATAATATAGCTATTATATGAGTCATTTACGTTCCTCAGATCTTCGGGATGTCAGGATTTTAAAGAGGTATGTTTAATGTAAAATTGACTGTTCAATTAAGATGTGCTTCTTGTTCATATTCAGTCTGATGGAAAATGGTTAATGACTTTTAATAATATTGTGTCAGTACTGATATTCCTTCCAAAAATACAGTTTAGTGACTTAAGATGCAAATCATCTAAAATGCCAGATTATTCTTATGATATTTGCACATCTTAATTTTCTATTTAATTCACAGAATGACATTGTGAAACAAGTAACTTTTATTAATTTTAGTACTTCTGTCTTGAGTATTATTCAGACATATACTTATTTCATAAAGTCATTTTTCATAATAAAGTTTTAATACAGCATTTCATTATACATAAATGGAATATTGTCAACTTTTGATGCTCAGTATTCCATTTAGATAAAAATGCAGAGGTAATGCCACCACCTTTGTGCCAAATGCTTTCCCATCTATCCCTTTCTAGGGGTTCTCACCTCTATTGTTGTACATTATGTTTTACTTGTTCCACATATTTTTATGATTATTTAATATAGAATGCATATATAAATGTGTGTTTGTTATTTATGTCCAACATCCTAAATTTAGTGAGTCTTTTGCCTTGCAGAGTTCTAGTAGTTTCTTATATATTTCAAAATGTGTCCTATTGCCAGCTGATGTGTCCTTATTGTAAAATAATCTTGTACATGCCAGTATGACAACAAAAAAAATGCAGTGGCTAGAGAACTGGCACTTAAATATATTCAATATCATTTCTATGTTTAGTTTTAAAAAAAACCTGAACTCTTAATCCAACCTGGGGAGGAATGCTTTTTATTGTCTGTTTTAAAAATTACAGAAATCCTGAGACTGGTTGATTCCATCAGCTTGTGCAGAGATTTTTTCATTTTTGAAAATTTTGTAACATTTGAAAATCCAAGAGGAAAAGGAATGATTTACTGATTATGTTTTCTGACACATCAATATTGAAATTGTGCTTTTGGAAAACTAGAGGGACAATTTCCTACAAGCATTCTCCCTGCCTCAATTGTATCAATGTTAGACCAAACTAAAGGAAAATATATTTTACAAGACTCCTTGTACCTGCTTCAATTGTTTCAGTGTTGTGCAAACTACAGGAAAACATTTCGTATGAAATCCTTTCTACCTGAATTAATTGTATCAATCGAGTACAAATTAACAGTTGAAATTTTGACCAGAAATAATGTTTGACAAAAAAAATTATTTCAAGTTTTTTTTATTTACACTTGAAATTTGTCAATTTGTATTTGTATATTGCTCAGTTAATTACTAATATTGGAAATTGGATTTAAGAATGAACTTTTGTTTTTGCTTTTTGAAAACATTTTGTACTTTAGTATTTATCAGTGTTTTGTTTATTCATTTACAAGGGTTTTTTGGGTTTTGTTTTTGTTTTTTTTTTTAAAAGAGAGCAACCTTGTCTAAAGCTATATATAGAAAGATCCAATGAAATGGCATACAAAAAAATTGTCTTTGGTTCATGAATCACATTTCTATTTAGATCCGATTGTTGATGTGCAAAACATGCTCACCATTGATTATTGAACAGATATAAAAGATGGGTTGACTTGGATTTTGTTGATTGATGAAAAATATAAATATAAATTTTGGATGCTTGGAAAAGTTTTGGAATCCACCATAGAATGCATTTGCCTTCATGGAATAAGACTATAAATTAACCATTAGAAACATTTATTCCCACTTATTTGAGGTTTGCAAGAATAGGAAAATCCTAACACATTTTGAAGCTCATCTTCATTTCTGTAAAAGAATTCTTAAATTTTACTATAAGAGTTTGCTACATTTTTAGTGGTTATGATATTCCACCTGTCTAGATGAAAATAATGCACTACCTGTCTTGATATTCTTCTATCTCGATCAAAATAATATGGCACCGAACACTATAGTCCACATGTCTGGATGAAAATAATGCAGTACCTGACTTGATATTCTACTGGATGTGATCAAAATAACAGGAAAATAGGTACATATATATGATTGATTTAACTTTTCTCATCATGCTTTAAATTGAATTTTACATCATTCTTAAGGTTTGTTTCTTCCTTTTATTTATTTTAAGCATTAATATAAACATTATTAATAAATATTTTGTATTTGGGATTGGGGTCATAAAATGCACTGCTGCATCTTAAACCCGTACCATTGTAATAAAGCAAAATACTATTTAGTTTTATGTTCAAGACTAATTGCCCATCGTAGGACAGGGGAAAAAAGTCGGGATTTTTTTTTTGAAAATTGGGATGATTGAGCTTAAAAGAAAGATTGAATGTAAAAGTACCAAAATAGTATTAAAACTTTAGATGCTGCCATGAATTTCAAACTTGCCCCATCTTGTTTGGTAAGTTTAAGAGAAAGTTTCTACATAAATAATTAAAACAATTTGAATTTTATTTTAAAACATCAGCATAGCACATTTGGGAAGAAAAGTAATGTGTTCATCATTTTAAGAATGAGGAAAACTCCAGCATATTGAAAAGAGTAAAAAGGGACATTGAGATTTAATTTCATTTAGGATTTTTAATCATTTTTTTTTCACCAACTTTGATGTGAATAAGATCTTTTTAATTTCTAGTTCTTGAAATCATGATCAAAATATATACAGCTATGTATACAAAATCAAATTATGAAAATCTATGATGTTCCTTTACATTTCATATCAGCAGTGGTAAAACTTCTTCACCATCACTTATTATTTTTTTTTCTTTTGTTGTTATTGCTGTCAGTGGTGGTGATGTTTTTCCAGCTGTTATTACTATTGTAATGTTGGTAAGGCAGTTTTTATATTGTTATTGATGTAATCTTTGTAATTGGTACTCTGGTTGTTATGGTAGTGATCCAAGTCAGTAAATACTATTGTTGACTTGTGCATTTTACATTATTGCAGTATGCTGATTTCATGGACAGATATTTTTTAAGTGAAAAGAATTTAAAAGTAGATTATATTGTCATTCAAGTGCATCTACAAAAAGAGAATGAATCAAGTTGATGAAATTAAAGAAGAATTTTCTGTTGTTTGCATCTTCCCAATATTTTGAAAGATTAATGAATGTAATAGTATGGAGGTATTAGTTTCTTTCTGCACTTCTGTACATTACACTTTTAATTATTTTTCACAGTTGAATTTATGAAAAAGTCTTTAAAAAATTTCAGATAGATTTTTTTATTAACCAGATTATGGCTTCAATTTTTTGCATATGGGTTCAGATTACTTGGAATGTTTAGCAGTTTGTTGTTTTAGATGCCATATGATCCATTTGATTTAGCATAAAATGACCACTGTGTATACCCTATCATGTGCTGAAAAAAGGCATTAAACCCACTATAACAACAATATATTATGTCCAAACATTCACTTGCAAAAAGAGACAAAAAATTTAATAAGTGGAATAAATTACAGTACCACTGAACACCAAAATTTTGTAATGAATTATAAAAGAGAAGAAAATCATGATGTATTTCTTTGATAAACCATATTAAGGTTAATCATCCTTGCTTGTGTGTGTATGTATATGTGTGTGTGTGTATATGTGTGTGTGTGTGTATATATATATATATATATATATATATATATATATATATATATGCCTTATTACTAATTTCACATGTAACTGTTTACCCATACAGAAACCCATTATGTAACATGCAAAGACTGAACTATAATGTACTGATTTGAGAATTCAAAGAATTCAGAAAAATGTACACTGAAAATATATATATATATATATATATATATATATATATATATATATATATATATATCCCTTATTGAGTACTTAAATAATTGTCAGCATGTTAAAGACAGCACATAAAAATCTTGTGCACATTAAGTTTGCCATATTGAAATCATGATTTTAATAATGATTATACAAGGTATTTTAAAGCCTATTATAGAATGAAGAACAAGATATTTTACTTTGATTGCAGCTTTCAAAATCGAAGTATTAGACTGCTGGAAATAAAGTTTGGGTCTGATTTTCCTCTGATTTATGTTCATTGCTAATTTGTACATTCCTGCAAAGTTGAAGTTGAGTATCAAAATTTGTTACTTTTTAAGATAAATAAAGAGATTATGATATGTATATTTAATACATCCAAATAAGGAAAGTTAAAAATTTCAAGTTCTTTTGTTTTCATGGTGCTTCAGTCACCAGTTCATTTTTTTTCGCAGTTGTCAGAGCCTATTCTTTGTCATGCAATATTTTGAACCATCCCAGAAAACTATCAAACTTTTATTTTCTAATATATCTCACTAACTCCTTGATCTGTTGACAGATTTAAAGTCACCTTCAGTTCTTCAGATCATAAACCAGGGGAGCTTATTGGATGGTCTGTTGTCGGTTATATGTCTGTTGCCTGTTGGCACAAGCACTACCCCTAGACTATCTGGAGGACTGCCATACAATTTGACACAAACACTCATCCCATGGTATATTTGGACTAAACAAAACTACTGGTGCTTCACTATTGATGCCATGGTAGCCATTTTAAAAATCATGTTATGGACACTCCATGTGAATGGATGGTCATATCAACATGGGGTCTTCACTAAATGAATTCTTATAAGGTGTAATTGGTCCTACATGTAATTGAAAATGGGACCAATTTGATGTTCAATATAACTGGCAGTCTTAAAATTCCTGTCTCTACTCCTGGATGGAAAGTCATATTAACATTTTTCTTGTGATGTCTGCTTGTTTCTAAATGATGATTCAAATTTAATGTCCATTATGTCTGCAACAATAATCATAGTAAAAGTCGTATCACTACTTTTCTTGAATTTATGGTTATATCAACAAGGAGTTTCCACTAAAAGATTTCTTAATACTGTCTAGTTTTGAATGAAAATGGTGCTGATCCATCTTCCTGTTTGGCTGCCACAGTACTTGTTTTGCTACTTCTCCTGAATGTATGATCATTATGTTACCAGGTAGAAATAATTATGTCATTAATTCCTGGAAATTCTTTTAAGCCAGTATAGCCCAAGTGAAGTACTCGTCTTATTTATGACTTTTTGTTTTATAACATTTTATTTTTTTTAATATTTATTCATCATTAAATTTATTACAGTAGTGTATATAACCATATTCAGTATAAGTCACATGGGTCATGTAGGCATTCAACACCAACTATTTCAGTAATGGGTGTCATTTTTTAAAATTTGATTCTACATACCTTTAAGTGGCAAATATTCACATCATTTTGATTCGTATACATCCATATTCCTTTGGAAGGTCATTATTTAGACACCTTGAGAGGTACATACGGCAAAATCAATGTTAAAGTATATAGACATTTTGGGACGAAATGAATCTAAAGGTGTGATTCAGTACAATCAAGTTTGAATGTCACATGCTGTGATGTCATAATAAAAACTACACATATTGATAAACAAATTTGTACTACCCTTGATTGTAACTATTCCACTCGATGTTCTCTTATTTTGACCCAAGTTTAATATTTGGCCACCTTTGTAAAGTCCAAAGCAATAATTTTTGTCTGGAAGTTTCCTGGTGACAGTTAAGGTGCAGAGCAATCAATAATGAGGATTAAATAGATTTTGGTTAAAATTAGTGTCAGATATTAAAAGAATTTATATTTAATTTAAAATGAGTAAATGCACATACATGACCCATGTGACTTGTACTTTAGTGCATGACATCATTTATGTTTGGGACAATTGTGAATTCCCTTTTTGGTGCTATCTCCGTTTATGCATGACCACAACCACTACACCTATATCAAAAACATTTTTGAAAACAATTATCTGCTGTCAAGTTTTGAAGCAACCCAGGAGCAAACAAAAGTTAATGAACACTGTAAGCTATTGATAGCATATGAGCACATTGTTGCGAAGTATGTTTGATGGAAAATCGGTGATTTGCTAATGGACCGTTAATATTGACTCGAAGTGTTATATCTGTTTTTTTGTAATATTTCATACACAAATAGCTGAGAGGTCTAGGCAGATTATAAAACAGATGAAGAATCATGCAAAGCTTAGTTCAACAGACGTTCTAGGCACATAGAATGATAGATTTAGCCCATGTTCAGCCTTTCCTGTCAAATTGTACAGGCTGATATACAGGGTAGAGTTTAAAGACAGTCATTTGCCAAGTTTGATTTGCTGTTGGTCCCTAATGAGAAATACAGATGTCAACAGGTTATGGAGATTGTTGTTGTTGTTGTTGTTGGGTTTAACGCCATTTTTCAGCACACGATAGGCTATTCATGGCGGCCAGTATTAATGGTGGAGGAAGAAACCGGGAAATCACCGGAAAGAACCACCGACCCACGAGAAGCTACTGGCAAGCTTTCTCACATATCCACATTCGCCAAATCCTAGACTCGAACCCACGCAGACAGAGGTGAGATGGCAGTGTTTGCCATATAAGACAGCATGCATCAATAGTGTCACATGATGAAGAGTATGCAAGGGAAGGTAATTTTACAGAGCTTCCAAGAAATGTTGTTTAATGGACTATGAATTTGTACAGCAAAATCACCTCAATTATTTATGATACAAACCAAATGCATGTATACATTTACCACAAGGAATTAAAGGTTTATTTTTGTAAAGAAATTAAGCTTACTAGCTCTGCATGCCAAAAAATGTGTACATTTCTGACATCTAATAAAAATTCATTTTGAGAATGGGATGTTCAGCATTTAATTGTTACAAGTACACATATTTGCATTGCATAGGTGTAAGAATGTTTGGAGTAATTTTTATCTTCCATTTTGCTGTATTTCCAATTTATCTTCTGGAAAGTTCTGTAGCTTGAAATAAAAGACTGTGTGTGTGTGTGTGTGTGTGTGTGATTTAGATTTTTAACATAGCTTTAACAGTTTTTCAGTCATATTGCTATGGTGTCTGCAGTGTAGCAGTTTATAGTAATGTCTAGCATTGGAGTATCATATTTTAGTCATGTTGCATCCAGTCACATTATCAAGCTGACCAGTCCTAACACTAACCTGTTAATGCTGAGCATTTAGCAAAGCAGCAGTTTTTTTATGACTTGGCCAAAACAAAAGACTGAAGATATGTTCAAAGTTAATATATTTTATCTTTGAAATATCTACAGTAACGGTTGAATCACTGCTAAAGCTTAATTCTGCCATAGAGAACAGTTTAACTTTTATATCTGTACTTACTGAATACTTGAGATCTACCTATATCTTCATTTTTTACCTGTTAGTACACATACCCTGTTATATAAATGATAAATTAAACATAAAAGTATCTTATTCATTTAGAAAAATATTTTGGGCCTTATTTCACTAATTTTAGCTCACTGAGCCCAAGTCTAAATGAGCCTACAATAAGGTTCTGTGTTCATTGTGCATTATCCCTCTGGCATCCATGTGCAAATTTTATTTTCAGTTTCTTAAAAACCATCTTCTTTTCAGCTTCTTTCTTAAAAGAAAAAAAAACTTTAGCAGAAAATATTTTGGTACATATTACCGATGACTGTTTTCCAAATTTAGTGAATTCATAAATACTCCATTTTACCAGGTATTTGTCTGTCAAGATTGCAAGTGTTTTGAATTAATTATTAAAACTTCTCTTTTAAATGTAGCTTTTTTGTTTTTAGTTGGGCAGTCAGAATTTGAGGAGAGTATCTTTGTCTGAGCTGCAGTAAACATCAACAAATAGTCATCCAACCTTAGCATTTACTAGGTCTAATAATAATTACATGTAGCCATGCAAGTCTGTGAGGACCTGCTTTGTGATTGTCACAATTAGTTGTTGTTGATGATCTTGTTGATTATGGAATTGAATTCTTGGTTCACCTGGCCTTGAGGACCTTTATGGTATGACCTTGCATTCAGCATGCATCTGGTGTTCATTATCCATCGTCTTTGCTATTTTTCATTTGTCAAAACATTTGAGCTATATTGAATTAAAATCAGTATGAATAGTTTGCACAGGCTATTGGATAAAGAAATTCTGTTTCAGTTGGCTCTCACAGAAACAGTGGGACTAATTTTGGAACGATGTGGAAAATCTTGTTTGATTTCTTCACTTCAATTCTGAGTTGGTTTCAATCAAATTTGGTGGAATGATTCTTAGGACATGTGTTTGCTTCAATAGCAGTCAACACAATCCTGGTTACTTGTGTGAAGGGCATACTTTGCTCAAATTGTGCATCAGGTGGCTTGCCTAGAAATGGTAATAGCTACCATTCAAAAAAACTTTTTTGACTTCTTGAGAATGACTGAGCAAAGGGCTATGAATGTTTCTTGGGATGCGCTTTTTTAAAATTTAATTGTAAAGGCATCCAAGCAGTATCCTTAGCAACCAAGTGGAAACTTGTCGACAAATATTGAGCCAATTTTTATCAGCTTGGTTAGAATGTTTGATGAGACATGCTCATCTTTTACTTTTTATTCTTTTTATAGAATCTTTAACATCATAATTTTATTTTGTATTTGAGACCGTTACTTTATATTTACATTTGGAATAGTTTATTTCCTTTTAGAGTATTTTTCAAATTCTGTATATTTACATTTTTTAAAACTTAAAGGTTTCTCAGCGCTAGTATTGACTACAAATGTTTTTGAAATTTCATTCCTGGAAAGGCTTCCCCAGCAACATTGTGGCTGTTATTATAATTGTGGAAAACCAATTTTCAGCTTATTCCTCTAGCATGGTGAAGCCAGCTTTTTTGATAAAGTTTGAACATTCCTTAGGACATGGTGTGCCAGAGTAACAGTGTGGTTTCTATAACAAACAGGTGGAAATTTTAATACTTTTTTCCCATCAGGTATGGCAGTTATTAATACTTTAAATATATATTGGAGAAAAACATCTTCCCATATCAGACCAAGTGTTATGGGTACAGTTCTAGCATGATCACCTTTCACATTTATATGAAAGATACAAATGCACCATTTAGTCTAGTAATAGCATCGCAAGAGTAGAAAGACACTCAAGCAAATACCAAAAATCATTACCATATATCTATAAACTATCTTGATATACTTGTTTTTCAAAACCATGCACCTGCTACATGTACCTTAAGACCGCTCCAGTGGCCTAGTAGTTAGAGCATCCGCCTCAGATGCAGGAGGTCATGGGTTTGATCCCAGGTCGAGTCATACCCAAGACTTACAAAAATTGTACTAATAGCTGCCTCGCTTGACGCTCAGCATTAAGAGGTTAGTGTTAGGACTTGTCAGGATAATGTGACTGGGTGGGACATCATGCTACATGTCAGCGGCATGATGCCTCAGTGCTAGACATCACTATAAATGGCCACACTGCAGACATCATAGCAATATGACTGAAAAATTGTTTAAGCTACATTAAAAATCATAATCACATCACATCACATGTGACTTTTTCCTAAGGATTATTTGACCTTATTTACATTGTGCTTTACTGAACTCCTTTAGCAAGTCTAAAGACAACTCAATGATGCAACATGCACATGAAAGCTGGTATCTCTATGCATCACAAGATTAAAAAAATTCAGTAAAAGCTAGGTCATTGTGACTTAATTTTCCTGACTTTCAGATATTTACCTTTTCATGTTATACCTTCAATTTTTGGGATTCTGTTTCACCTACACTTATGAAGATGGTATGTGACTGCATCCTGAGAACAATGTCTAATTCAAAATTGAGTCAGTGTGACCCAAAATCAAGTCAGTGTGACCAAATGTTGTGCTATTTTTAACTATCCATTATCTGTATCCTACACCTGATTTGACCAAAACAAATGGAAATGTTTAAGTGGATGTATCTTGAGGAAAGTAATTTAATGATACATGAACTAGCCCTCATGTGGCGTCATTTCACACTTGGTAGTTTTATGTTTGTTTCATACATCCCACACATTGCAAACTTATTTCAGTACACATGAAAATGTATAGGTTGACAAATGTAAGGACCAAAACAAAAATTATGTAAATGTGACAACAGTTTTCATCCATGAGTGACCTGTATTTTACCTACTCATTCTCTAATCGTTTTGGGCCCTATTTCACACATATTCACAAAACTTGGTATATGGAGAGAATGACTCGGGTGTAACAAAACTAAATCAATGTGACCCATTTTTCAGACTAGTGACTTTTTCTTTACACTAATGAAAATAGATACACAGATGCATCTCTAGCACTAACTATACCAAAACAAGGTCATTGTGGCCTAACTTGAAAGTACCCAAGTAACTTGTATTTTCAGCTTTTATTATAATCTTAAATATTTATGTCACCTACACATAAAAATTGGCATGTGGATGCATCTTGAAGAGTACCTATTATAGTGTTGGCTTTTCAGACTGCTGATATTGATGAGTATATCAATTTTTACAATTAAACAAATACTTAAATTCTGCCATCAAAATGTTTCGTAACTACAAGGCCTTCATTTTCATTCTGGAGAATTTGAAAGAGACCTCTGGCTTAAGAGTTTGGGTCAAGAAAAAAAGTTAAATGGTATTTAACCATGCAAATAATGTGATGTTGGTAGTTGGTACCAAGACTAGTAAGGGGTTACATTATTTTACATTGGTAGTTGGTACCAAGACTAGTAAGGGGTTACATTAATTTACATTGGTAGTTGGTACCAAGACTAGTAAGGGGTTACATTATTTTACATTGGTAGTTGGTACCAAGACTAGTAAGGGGTTACATTATTTTACATTGGTAGTTGGTACCAAGACTAGTAAGTGGTTACATTATTTTACATTGGTAGTTGGTACCAAGACTAGTAAGGGGTTACATTATTTAACATTGGTAGTTGGTACCAAGACTAGTAAGTTGTTACATTATTATTTTTTTAGCAAGTTTCTTCTGAGAAAATAATTGAACCCTGAGACTGGAATTTTCATGTCTTGGTACCAATCCCAAGCTAATTCGTTTTTCCCAGCCATTTGTTTTTCAGAGATAGAGAAAACATTTCAAGATGGCAATTGTAAAAACCATATTGGTTGCCAGATTGGCACATTTATGACAAACTAGATGCTATAAGAAGTTTTTCAGTGGAACTTGATACTGATGCAACAAGAAAAGCAGTGATAAAATTTTCAAGCCAGCTATAGTGACAACCATACTGGATGCTGAATGGTACCATTTTTTGGTCATTGGAAGAACTGTGATAAAATTATTTTCAAGATGGCCACAGATGCAGCCATATTGTATGTGCAACACCATTTTCACTCAAGATCGCCATTTTCATTTAGGACCAACTAGCAATCATAAGAAGACTTTGTGTAAACTGTATGTTGATATGACCATCCATTCAGAAGTAGCGATAATATGATTTTCAAGATGGCACTTGTTGTGGCCAAACTAAAGAAATCCAAGCAGCACTATTTTCATTTAAACCAATTAGACCATGTCATGAATGTATGTTTAAAATTTAATTTCAATTCTCCAAGTAGTTTAGGATTAGCAGTGATAACAAATATTGTGCTAACAGGCAATGGACAACTGACCATCCCATAAGCTTTTTTGGTCTTTGACCATTTAAGCCCAAAAATTCAATATTAATTAACCGACTTAACAACCTCAAAATATACATTGATGTTCATGTTTTGAGTCAGGTTTGATGGTAAAGTGTTACTTTATCATGTCCTCAAATAGTACATTAGTTGTTAATGTTAGTCTTTTTTCTTTCTAATTGGGACCTATGCCACACCAATTTTGTTTTAGAGGTCATATGTGTGCTGTGACAATACAATGTAGTTGAAAAGCACATTGTACAAGAGATGATGAATGGGTATTGTTTAAAGATGAAAGCACATATGTAGAAGAGACTGATGTCATCTTAATAGTACAGACCCTGGACAAGTCCAGGAGATAAGCTTTCACACATATAATGCTTTGTGGCTAAAAGCTTGCCATCAAGGAGCAAGTAATAGCGTGGTAGAATTATGTGGTAGAATTATGGGCCGCTTACCCAATGTCTGTCAACAACAGTTTTTTAAGATCATTTATTGGTTGTGTCCATCTACTTAAGATCTACAAATCTGTTTAGACAAAAGAAGGAAGAATATATTATTAGCTTACTTCCCTCCTTGCAAGTTTAAAAATGAAAAGCATCAAGGATATAAAAAATGCATATCATTTAATTAATTTATAACCAACTATTACCACGAAATTTCCATTTTCATTAAAGGGGTGAGGTTTCTGTGACTTCACATAAAATGAAGGTAAAATTTGTCATCTGCATCCAATATATGCAGTCTAGTTTTAATATTTCTAAACAAAACTGAAAAAAAAATATAACAGGCAAGCAATTTAACCATTTATGTATAAGAGTTTGAAGGATTGTAGCTCACATAGTTATATTTATTTGAAGTTTCTCCAAGATAAACATCACTTGTGTTATCCTTAAAAATGATGGGTCCACAAATATGATGCCACATTAGTAATGAAACTTGTTTGAAACTCATGCAATATGACTGTAAAGGATCCCTAGTAAATTATGAAAGAAATGACAATATTTGCCTCTTTTATATCAATGAGGCTTTAAATTTTATAATTCAGGATGGGGTGGGGTAATAAAATGTAAATAAATATATATGCAACAGATATCTCCTTTGTAACAATAAAATTTGGTTTCTTTCACTAAGGAAATACAAGACACTCCTAGGAAATGGTGTGATAAGAAATGGATCCAATGTTTAACTGCCAAGATTTATGATAAACAACCAACAATATAAAATCAGAATCGACTTTTTAATTTGCATCAAAACATTGGGTTGTTAAACACATAATTTAATGTTTTTAGATATCTGTATCTATGATTTACCAAATCTGTCTAGTAGATGACTTGAATTTACATTCATAATAAATAAAATACAATGTTCTGTAGTTTACAGCTGTGTTTACTTAAACATTTAATTTAATAGAAAATGAATCTGTAACCCTACTTATGAAATACTGTGCACACTTCACAGAGCTGTCTGTTACCAAGGATGCCCCACCAAACTGTCCACTACCAAGCTTTGATGCCCTTTAAAAATAATAAAGTACATGATCTGCTTGAATATGAAATGCAGTAGGATTTAAGCTTATACTACAAGTACATGATCTGATTGAATAAGGTGACAATGTAACATGGCTATGAAATGCAGTAGGATTTATGGTGACTGGTAAGTTAAGCATATACTACAAGTATTTGTGAGGGTTAATGTCCTTGAAATATGGTTATGCTCTATTTTTACTTCAAAAGCAATAATCTATACAGCACAGATATAAAAAAAATAAAAAATAATGATGTCATACTAAAGTAACCATGTTTTAATAGTCACAAAACTCCTAAAGCCTGGAATATGGCTGCCTTTGGCTTCTTAAATAACTGTTGACAGACAAATAGTGGGACTCTCATTCACAAAAAGTTGGATTGATTTTGAATGTCAAAAGTATCAATACTTTTAGTTAGAAACTAAATAACATCATACTACTTTGGTATACCAAACAAAATATAGCATCAATATATTACGATTTTGATCTATACGAGTTGCATACCAGACATTATAAAAACCTTTTATTTTATTTGTACTAGACACTGAATATCAAGTTCCAATACTTTGAAGTCTTCACTGAATCTATATTTAATAATCGTATTGAATGCTTTAAGTCAGAATTCCAAACCTCTTGATCATGATCAATAAATATATCACCATTCAGCTGTTTGATTATAGTAAACATTTTATTATGCACAACGTGTGTGAAAATTTTCAGAAGTCTGCTGGATTTCTGAAATGAAAAAGAAAGAAATTTAAATGACAGCAGCTGCGAGTATTCACTACCTTAAGTTAAGAAAATCAGACATCATACAGAAGGATAAATTCTTAACATAAAGGCAAATGATAATACTAGAGACTGTATATAATTATTTAAAAGTCCAAATGCAAAGAACACAGACCATTATCTGCCATAATATAATGGGCAGGCAGATTAAGGTCTATATTTTTCTTTCAATGATTAGTCCAAACTAGAGACCCAGATCTGAATGATTAGTTTGCAGTGGGACTCCACTTAAAAGAGAGTATATACATCAGTAAAAACATTTACAAAATGTTGCACTCCATTAGAAATGAAAATCAGAACTGGTAAAATGTTTCAAATTACAATGTGTCAAGAATAAGTAGTTTTTAGAGGTAAATTTAATTGTATAATACTGACAGGTGTCCTATCAGTTCATTGTGACCATGTAGTTCAAAGCTGCCACATTTTCCTCTTCATTCCTAGTAGAACCATTCAATCATAGTAGACCCAGCTTAAATCAATGACAGGGCTTGAACCTGCATCATTTTAGTTGTAAATCGCAGTGTGGCTTTTTGGTGTAATTAGAACAAGGAAAAACTGAAGAAAAAAGGCAAAATACCTAATTTGATGGAATCAATGGAGTGAAAATACAAAATCTGACAAATGTCATTTTTATTACAATCAATACTGAAAAAAGTATTTAACTTCAGTAACTATGCAACAGAAAAATTCCAAGCCATCCATACAAATAATTGGTATAAAGTGAATAATCCACCCCTTTCTACAAAAGATCAAATAACAGAGGTTAAACAATTCCATTTTGTAAAACATTCTTTATACTTGATGATAACAAGGGAACACAACCAATATAAAAAATGTATGCAGTTCCATAGCTTGCTTACAGTTTCAAAAACCTTAATGTAAAAAAAAATCATTTTAAAAAAGTTAGTAAGACCACTAAATTTGGAAAACTTGTGCATCTAAAACATGCCCACAATTATACAATATGAAATGGGTTTAATTTGCTGTTAATTGGTAGATGAGAAAAGCAAGCATTCTTCTTTAGCAGTTAGTTAAAAAGGGGAAAAATCATTTATAAAGTCAGTCAGGAAATTGCATCTCTTTCAGTGCTTCTTTCAACCATTGTTGTACTTGTAAACTACCATGTTCTCAATATAACTATACCTAACCTGATTATATTTTAAAAAAAGGTTTTAATTTGCACCATACATGTAATATTGTGTCGACATGCTGTTAAACCCTATAAACGTATATACATACCTAATGAGAGAAACATCCCAACTGGTGGCACGCAAAGGAGACACAGTTACCTAACAGAACTAATAAGGCAAGGTGTCCAAAAGCTCCCCACCGGCGCTTCTCAGGATCTATAGAGCAATAAAATCTGCAATCAGTTTATCATTAATAAAAATGGGGTTTGACAGGCCAGTTTCTTTGCAGTTAATCACACTATAGTGTATGTCACCATAAACATTGTTGATATGTTATTGCAACTGATACCGATGGTATGTGATTTCCATGGCTAGTTATATCTGATGAGAGAAAGCCAATTGTCACTGCCTGGGGCTGATAGAATGTGTCTAGTTATCTCCAAAGCAGGCAAAACAAATCTACACACATTTAGACTTGGACAATATTCAAAATTACATCTGATGCCAACAAATCATTGCACTTTTGTGCCAAAATTTTCCAGAAATGTTTAGGTTATGTGTTCACATATTCTTAATAAAATAATCAAAACTGTTTAGAAATCAGTGGTCACTAAAGTGAGTAAAGTGACAATAAATGGGAGAATGTTACTGAAACCTAAAATACTGACTACACAACAAATATTCACAGTTTCATTCCTAAAACTCAACTGGCTCTAAGGTTATAAAATGGAAAATAAATGTTTGAAAGAAAACTAAAAATAGTGACCCATGACCTTAACTTTGATGACAGAATCTTTGATTTCATATGTAACATCTACTAATAACATCTAAGTATACCATGTTCATCTCTAAGCCTGAAAGGGCTCTTAAGTTAGAAAGTGGCAAGGAAAGCAGGACAGCAAAATATTAAACTGTAACTTCAACAACAGGACCCCCAATATGGTATTCAACACACATTCTAATAATATACAATTATAGCAAATTTCATCCTTTAAACTTAAACAGTGCTGAAGTTATGAACTAGAATGAAAAGTGTGACAGAGCACTGAGCGCTGCAAATTATAACCCGAGAACTTATCCTGAAAATAGGACCATCGAATGGTTCATGACACCGCCTCATGATAACGTCGTGTAAAAATACCAAGTTTCATCCCTTAAACTCAATTGTATTTAAGGTTATAGAGTGAAAAGTAAAGTATGAATAAAATCATTAAACAAAGTTTCTACCACAAAATTAAAAAAATATTATAAAAAAGTTACATGTTTCAGACTAAGATGGCACTAATGAAGAAACTGTCAAGTTACATGTTTCAGACTAAGATGGCACTAGTAATGAACTATCAAGTTACATGTTTCAGACTAAGATGGCACTAGTAATGAACTATCAAGTTACATGTTTCAGACTAAGATGGCACTAATGAAGAACTGTCAAGTTACATGTTTTAGACTAAAATGGTACTAGTAAAGAACTGTAAAGTTACATGTGTCAGACTAAGATGGTACTAGTAAAAAACTGTCAAGTTACACGTTTCAGACTAAGATGGTACTAGTAAGAACTGTCAAGTTACATGTTTCAGACTAAGATGGCACTAGTAAAGAACTGTCAAGTTACAGTTTTCAAACAAAGATGGTACTAGTAATGAAATTTTATGACGTATTCAAGAGCATTAACTATGTAGATGGGTATCTGAAAGTCACACAATTAGACTCTAATAACTGAACCTATTGGATACCTTACTGACATCTAAAAATGGTACCAACAACCTTGAATACAAAATGATTTTCCACAGATGTGCTGTATTTTAAACATTTGTTAGGCAGCTTCTAAATCAAACCAGTTAAGATGATATGGAGGAAAAATAATCACTATTAATCAGTTCTTCAGGATACGAGTAATTACCCATTTTCAGAAGCTTAACATAAGGAAAATTAAACTGACCTTAACTAAAAAACTGTTCTCCCATGACAACAACAAAAAGTGGTAGACAATTCAGTGGCATCAGTCTATTATTGCAAATGTCAGTCCTTTCATAGTGTCAGATAAAAAGTTTCAAGTTAGAAAAGAAAAAATTGTATTAACAAAAAGTGCATCTTTTATTTTTGCAATGTCAAGGCAAAACAGCTAAATTAAACGTTGAAAGAAAAGTGTCAAACTCATAGATTGCTATGATACTCTTTAGGACTTATTTTTCCTTCTAATCATTATTCTGTGATACTGATGCAATAATAATGCAGAAATAACTGTAGTTACCACCAGTGTAATATCCCTTGGCATACAAGATCCTGCTGATCAAATACACAACACCGGTACCTGCAGAGATTTTCTGCAAAGACATGATCAAAATATCATAACATTATAAGCATCATCAAGGAAACGAGTCTTGCTTTTCAATACATCTATTACCAACTTAAATACACCCATGATCATTTTTGATTAATACAATATAAAACGTTTAACTTTTAAAACATCATTACTATATAGCTTTGTGAATGAGTCAAATTCACTCTTAGGCTTCATACAGTGTATAAAGGATAGTTTCTTTACCTACATTAATAGAGGATCTCAAATGGGTAATGATTTAATACAGTAGAACCTGTCTTAAAAGACCACCCTTTCCACCAGAAAAATTTGTTCTCTCAAGGCCAGGTGGTCTCATAACAGGTCACAATGCTATATAATCATTAATTTTGTGCATTGAGAATATGGTCTTTAAAGACAGGTGGTCTCACACAGCTGTGGTCTTTCAAGACAGGTTTCACAGGTAAAATTTGGTTAATGAATTTATGAAACAAGTTCAATAATGTCCAGCTTTTGCAAGTTTCATAAATTTAATATTAAATCGTTACCAATTTGAGATTCCTTCTATCAGTTTTTCTTTTCAGTGGAAATTATTTAGATAGAAAAAAGAACAAATAATTTTGTTCATTTTGAGAGATGGTGCACCTTTCATTTGTTGTGCATGAAATATAGTCCCAAACAAAGCTGAACTGGTTAAAGTAAATTGTAACTGTTTTACAAACTATAAATCAGAAAAAGCTTCCATCCGAATAAACAGAACATTTTATAACAGCAAAATCATTTTTAAAAACAGAATGATCAATGCGATGTGATGTTGCCGCATTGATTCATTACATATCCCAATTAACACAATCAAAAATGCAGATAGATATCATTACTATAAAATGTGGAAGAATTTCTCATTTTTCTGCAATTTGTAAGGTACATGCTCAATTACTTACAGGATACTGTAAACCACCAATAAACAGGAGCATCAGAAATTGTGGATATGACTCTAACCTGCAAAATAATGATGGTGAGTCATTTCAAAACCAAGCATTCAAATTGATTTGTATTATACAATCTGTTATATATATATATATATATATATATATATATATATATATATATATATATATATATATATATATATATATATATATATATATATATGAAGAAAACCAACTATAACTGGTAAAAAAAATTTGACAAATGAGAATCAGTGACTGCTTGTCTGACCAGTGCTGAAAGGCATTCCTGCACATGAAAGACTATAAATAAACAACCCAAAGAAGAAATTCCGAGCAATTTGCCTCTATATATATAACCCCACTATCTCCTGTATTCTATCTCCATCCCATGATCAAGATGACTCTGAAGTCATAAATCACATAACTCCTATTTGAACAGTGTGAGTAAAATAACCTGTCAACATGCACATTTTCTGATGATGACCTTAATATGTATTAAGTTTCAAAGCAATCCACTAAAAACTGTAAGACTAATTGCTTTCACACAAGTCTATCATACACTGAATCCATCTGCAAAAAAAGAGAACAATAACTCTTACAAAAACCAAATTGCTGATGAGATTGTGTCAGGCATTGTTTTAAGCTACAATACATAAAGGAGAATAACTCAAAAAATTAAAGAAGTAGGTACTTTCTGAAATGCACATCATCAGGTGATCAGGGCAGGCATTGGCTTTTAAAAAGTTGTTGCCAAAAAAAATCACCTACCGCAATATTTTGTTGCCAATTTTCAAAAATGTTGCAATTTTCATAATACAGTGCTATCCATTTATCTCAAAACACTTGGGACCAAGATAATATTGCTGACACAAGTGGATGTTTAGATAAGTAAGTGGAGGGGGAGGGCTAAAAATAAATTAAAATTTTGCATATAAGTTAAATTTTTTAGGTCACCTGTCAACCATGACTAGGATTTACACAGAGGAACAAAAATGGTAATTTTGATTAAATGAAGACATCTAGTCTGAAACCCTTGTATATTGACAACTTATATTTGTGTAGTACACTCCACAATGTACATGTATCAGTAAATCCCCTAGGGGTACAAGACTGAGAGTCAAAAATCTAATTGGTGTCAAAACTGAGGGTCAGACTGGGTGAAAAACAAACTTTGGTATCCAAACTGGGGGTCAAATTAAAAATTTGGGCATATCTGAAGCGCTAATGAGGGTAAAGGGAAATACTGACATGTATATGAAATATACAATAATTTGAGTATTGGATCATATGTTAGAACATTATTGTTTCAGTCAAATCATGTTAAATTCAATATACTGTATATGTAAAGAAATGGTAGTCCTTGTTTGATCTGAATAACATTGTCAACAAACGTGTTTCATGAAACGATTGAATGTGTAATTCGTTATCCTAATGGCTGTATCTGTCTATATGCTACATGTACATATAAATAAATTGGTCTCAATCATGGTCAGTCAGAGACAACTATAATGATGCTGAGGCTACCAAAAGAAGAGGCTATTCAGATGGAAATGAAAACATGAACAAATTCAAAAGTCGAACAAACACTCCTGCAAGATGTCCCACCTTCATTTAAATTGGTGGCCAGATATCTATTGCTTTAAAAATTATGGAACTTGAATTTGGATTTTACAATGCCATTAGTAGCAATTGTAAGCATAAACCTTTTGGTTGCAAACAGGAAACTTTCACTGCACAAGAGATGTTCCAAACACTATGAAACAATCCTTTTATTTAAGTTTGTTGCTGACTTCCTTTAAGCATAAGTCTTTGGCTTACTTAGATCGTGCATGTGTAACTGAAGGCGCTGCTAAAGACCCTCTTTGAATGATCAACAAATGCCATTTTGATATTGCTGCAGCAACATCATATAATTGTAGAACATCGACTGAGGTAGTCTTTTTCATTTGCAAACATATATTCAGAACAACTGGTGCTTCAAAGGTAATAAGTTTTCTTAGAAGTTTAAGTAAAACTATTTTTCCTAGCACATATTTCAAAAAAGAAATACTGCCATTGTCTGGTCAATTATAGTCATTACTGTTCCCAACTTCAGAGTTGGTTGATTGTAGCTAGTCAGGTAGCATAACTATTTGGTTATATTACAGCATACAGTAATAAGGCCAAACATCAGCATAAGTGGATTATGATATAACAATGCCATGTTATGCTGGTTTTGCCCATATGAACAAAGGAATGTTACAATAGATTTCAGTACAATTTTATATCCAAGTTTGCAACATCCTGTCATGGTGCCTTTGAATTTCTACAATCCAAATCCATGACTGTATATAAAAATTATTAACAGCCAATAATATTGTCGCTAACAAAATCACCAGATGGTATATTTTGTCACCAATAAGGAAGCAAAAATCACAATTTGTGACATTGGTGAAGCCCAGTATGATCCTTTGGTGATGATCACAAAATTTATTAATCTCCATGGCAATCCATTAAATACTGCAGAAGTTGTTGATCAAAATAAACTGAGTCGTACACTGCATTATATTATAAGTGATAATGGGCAAAACTGTTAACAACCAAAGTGTAATCAACAATTACAAATCTCACCTCTATTTCTACTAGCCTCAAGTGTTCCCTCACCATATTTTATGAACTATGTATACATACATACATACATACATACATACATACATACATACATACATACATACATACATACATACATACATACATACATACATACATACATACATACATACATACATACATACATACATACATACATACATACATACATACATACATACATACATACATACATACATACATACATACATACATACATACATACATACATACATACATACATACATACATACATACATACATACATACATACATACATACATACATACATACATACATACATACATGCATGCATACATGCAAACCTATCTACATGTATTTACCATGGCAATCCACTATAAACTGTGAAATTAGTTATGCTAAAAAGATCATGCCAAACACTGTAACAAGACCAAAAAGAAACATTACATCAAAGAAGAGAAACCCTTGCTTTGATGTCAGAAATGAATTTCCTGGAATTAAAGATATGACCATCTCTTCCTTGTAACTGTTGAGTACTAAAACTATGACATTGTTGTGGCAGTGATTCGTGATTTGGATTTTAAAACATAGCTTTAACAATTTTTCAGTGATATCGCTACAATGTCGGCAGTGTGGCAGTTTATAATGATGTCTAGTACTGAGGCATCATACTATGCCATTGTGGCAGTTACACTGGATGTAAGATTAACAACATTCTCATTTGTGATAAACTAGATACCATTAGAATACTTCTGCTGAAAACACCACATTGATATGATCTCCAATTCAGGAGAACAATTGACCAGATTTTATTATGTTCAATGTGGCACTTATTCTGAGGTCACATCAGAAGTAGTTTTACTCAGGATCAACTAGAAATCATAATTAATCTTCTGAAAAAACTCTATGACATTATAACTTTCCTGTTATAAGCAACATTCTAATGCCACATCAACACCAATTTCATTTTGTACCAGCCAAACATCATATGAAAATTTTTGGTGAAAACCCAATACTGATATGACTTTCTATCTAGGAGTAGTAGTGACAGACGCCATGGCAACCATACTGATTTATCAGACTGACACAAATTTTATGAAAGATCAATTATAAAAAGTGAAAAACCGATAATGACATGACTTTCCATTCAGGAGCAAAACCATTAACATTATTTTCAAGAAGGCCAAACTGAATGTCATATGGTCATTATATTCCTTTAGGATCAAATATCATAAGATGTCTTTTAGAGAAAACCACTGATATAACCAGTCACCATCCATCCAGAAGAAGTAGTGATAACTAGATCTTCAAGATGGATACTGTATAGGTCATAATGGATATACCGGTAGCATCACATTTAGTTATGCCCAACTTGACAACATACAGTCTTTTGGTGAAAACCCCATGCCAATATAAGTTTTCATTGTGAATGAAAAGCAATTAATGGTTTGCAAGACTGCTCCCATGGTGGCCTGATGGCTGTCTGAGTACCATATTAATTTCAAACTAATTAAACATCATGTGGAACTTTGCATGTTGATATAAATTCAAGGAGGAGCAGCATCAAGATCACTTCTGTGGTAATCATACTGGATGTCCAAAACCAATGAAACATAAAAAAATCTACTAGTGAAAATACAACATCAATATGACTTTCTATTTACCTGGATTAGTGGGAAGAAGATTAACAAGAAACAAAATGAATTGTGCAACTTCATGATAATTCATGCCAAGTACGATGAGACTCTATTGAAAGATATGCAAATAAAAAACTTGAACCAAACCCTCAACAAACTAATGGGAATGAGAATGCCAGTAAAGTGAGTGATGTATCTCACTTCTAAATAATGTTGGCTTGATAATAATAATAATAATAATAATAATAATAATAATAATAATAATAATAATAATAATAATAATAATAAAATTACTGTACTTACGTGTTTTGGTGTGCCCTCTGTATACAGTTGAAAACATGTCCTTCTTCTTTGTGGTACATAACTGGATACTAAAATTGTGGAAAAAAAGAAATTCAGGTTCTAAGCTTGATATAGGTGATAATAATCAAATGGGTTATGTGCATTATAACTAACAAAAAAATGTAACTTAGGTTAATCTAATTTAAAGCAAAAGGATCAAACTAAAAGTTGTATTGTTTTGCTATGACCTTGACCTTTGCACCTGAAAGGTCAACACATTCTCTACTGATGATATGTATTTTCATAAAGCATTATAGCTATATTCAGTTAAATAATTATGAGGTCAGAGTCATCACTTTAAAAACAAGGATTCCATTTAAAGCTGTCCCACCTTTTCAAGCATTATAGACTTGCAAAAAAAAACTTTAACAGTATGTGACCATGAAATGGATATTAATAACAGCACCAGCATTTCAATTTTTTTTATAAAAATAATTAAGTGAGGTAAAATCATTTAACCCTGAACATAACACTGAATTGAAGCAATATATGGTAATAGGCAGTAACTGGTTTATAATTTTTGGGTGGTCAAAACTATATATATATATATATATATATATATATATATATATATATATATATATATATATAATGTTTAGGTATTTTTAAAAATAAAAATCCTCAAAGAGATTTCATATTTTGCTTTACATGCTATACCTTAACTTCATATTTCTTTCTGGCCGCACCAACATTGTAAGCCATCCACATGTTGACAAAGGTGCTTCCAAGACCAGTAAAGATCACATAGCCATAGTCTTGGGGTAGAGTCTCAGCAATCTTGGACAGAGCTACCATTTTTAATATATCTAAAAGAAATATGTAGAATAAAAACTTGCTGATGAAACAATAAAAAATCTTTGATATGACAATTTAAGAAAAATTTATATGATAAAGTTACATCTATCTGTGATTAAGTCTAAGTGAACTATATCTTTTTGTGCAGCAGTGGTTGAAAAAATACAGCTGCCTATGTTTTCAAAAAGAAGTTAAGTTGAGTGAAGACTCATTTTATATTTAGCCATATATGGACAGAGGCTAAAATAAACCTCAATGACCAAATGTGCAGAACAACAATAACTTTCATAACAATACATTGAGAAGGTATGCTGGGTTGCCAGAAAACTAACTATCAAAATTTGTGAAAGGCAATTTGTCCAAGTCTCAACATATCTTGATTCTGAGGCCATGTGCATTTGAGTGTATTTTGTAATCAATGCCAATGTGGATATGGTAAGTTTGATGAGTTTTGTATATGATGATCAATGGAATAGCATGCACTTAAAAATTTGATCTTCAAAGTTTTTCAATATATAATTATCAAAATTTGACACTTTTGAGGTAATTGTTCTCTAACAGATTTTCGTCCATCCTGGCTATAGCTTCACATCTGTAAACAACCAATAGAGGGTTTCACAGTTGCAATGGAGTTACTTATCATAGAGTTTAAAATTACCTCCCTTAGTTCCAATGTGCATACCCATCAAACATTTCCATGTCCAGATAGTTCAGAATTTCACACTGTTTAAGCTGTACTACAAAACAATATGGTCAAACTAGGTTCATACTAGGAAAATAATTATAGACATTACATCAGATAATTAGATTTGGTGTTCATACTTACATTATATCAGATAATTAAATAATATTTATTGTCCACACTTACTTGATATAAAAAAAATAAATACACTGTCCATATTTATATTATATCAGATAACATATTCTTAATCCATAATTTCAGATGCATTTGTAGGAACATTTCATTTTGCTCTTAGATTTTGAACATTTATTGCACATATTTGGTTACATAACTTTAATGAAAACCATCTCAACAATTTGCATTTTTCATACATTGATATGTTCTTTCTCAGTTATTTTCTCAAGGCTAATAGTTTGTATCTAACACCAGTCCAGTTAAGAAAGTTATAACAAGAGTTCAATAAGAAAATTATAACTTGATATGTCAGCTGATCAGTAATGCTGAATATTTTAGACTAGAAGTTTTTTTAAAAATGGAACACAGTATATTAATGTATTCAGAGGAACATAACAAAGCAATAATTGCATTAGCTCTTTTAAAGATAAGGGAGTGTAATTAATGCATATGAAATATTTATTCTTATTTGGGTGTAAATATTGTACATTATTCTGATTAATTAACATGCCCAATGGCATTTTTTGGCATTTCACTTTCTTTTTGGTTGTGGGGGGAAGGGTTCTCACATCTGTAAAAAATCAAAGAAGTATTCCCCCATATACATATATTTTTCTTTACTTGTCCAGTCATCTATAGCCATGCATTCATTCAGAATAATATTTAATTATTTACATTCCCGCTGGATGGTGCATGCAATAACTTTCAGCATGATTTTTCTTTGCTTATGCTGACATGTTGTAATAGCTCTCAAATTTGCTGGGGTCTGTAGACAACATTTCTGATTGACACCAGCAAAGTCATTTGGAAAAGCCTTCATAAATTTTGTTTAATTCTGCTTGACTTTCCATGCATCAAATATGTAAGTATAAATGATCCAATTATTTCACAGATTCCATCCATGCATTAGATGAAATGAGACAGATATACAGACAGACAGGCAAATAGGTGAGAGCCACAAATGTCATATACATTTATAGTGTCTAATATTGATATTTCTCCAAATTGTACATTCTAAAATTTCCAAGCGTTCAAGGAATAAATTAAAATAATCATCAAGGAGACTTGTATGTGTACCTATCTGTTCAAGCATGGATAACATTTGTGCATTTTGAAAAAAAGTATATCCTTCCTAGATATAACTCGTTATTTCATGAAAAATACAATAGTCTAAATCGATAATAAAAGAACGTTAAGAAGTTAGAATATTTCCCTTCGTTCAACTTCCAGTAACTCAAATGATTGGAACTAATATATATATATATATATATATATATATATATATATATATATATATATATATACATTCTTCTTCAACTGTGATAAATTGCACTAACAATCATTTTACGCAGCGAAACACTTTAACACAATCCCTTATTATGGCGCGTGTTGAAAAAAATTATGGAAATCCTGTTTGAAGCAAAAAATACTGCTTTTGAAGCACAGGGGCTCCTATCATTGCTTACAATTTATCTGTCATATATGTGGTTGGAAGATATATACTTCTCGGGTGTGCAAATAATGACTTCCAAAGTAATATGAATGTATGATGATCGAAAAAAAGTGAAAAATTGTCATTTAAAGGTGAGCAGAATCAAATTGCAAAATCTAACACTGATATAATTGGCAATGGACATCTACATGACCTGTATCATTCATATGACTTTCAATATAAAAAAATAAAATTTCATGCACCAGTTTAATGTACTTCATTTGCATCAGCATTTTGTTTCGTGCAACATTTGTAAGAATTTAAATGTTATGTAAACTTTTTCTTACCTTTCTGTTTGCCAGACGAACCTGTTAATGCTAGTATAACGCCGGTAAGTTACAAGTATTTCATCAAGGACAAAGTCCAACTGACTTGAAACACCTGAACAGTAGTATTACACTAGCCGGAAGTTATTGTGTACACTATTAGTTGCAAAGAACGTAAACTGAGACGGCAGTAACCCAGTCCGGAAGTGGGAACTGGTCATTCCGTACCCAAGTCGTTTCGTTCCCAAACGAGTCGATTCGTACCCAAAGCAATGGTCGTTTCGTACCCAAGGTACTGGTTGTTTCGTACTCAAGGTCCTAGTTGTTTCGTACCTAAGGTCCTGGTCGTTTCCTACCCAATACTTTAGTTGTCAGATGTTAAAGTCAGTCATTCAGCCAAAAAGAATCAATTAGAAAATTCATTCAATAGTTCTAATGGAGGCATACATTATTATTAATTGTCCATGCTCGTACTCTCCTTTTTCGGTCACAATTGACATATCCTCCACTCCTTATTTCACACGTGTTTGATTATTTATTTGATTTTATAGTACTTATTAATACTTACACGACGTCTTTGTTATTCAGTCATTAGACCAAAAATAATCAGTTAGAAAATTCATTTAATAGTTCTCATGGAGGCATAAATTATTATTAATTGTCCCTGCTCTTACTCTCCTTTGTCGGTTACAATTGACATATGCTCTACTCTTTATATTTGTCGTCCAGAAAAAATTAAAAAATGCAGGAGAGAATATTCTGGGTGTGGGAATTTTAAATTAATATTTGTTGCTAGGCAACGACCTAGCCGGAGACAACGTTGTGTTTATTCACTTGTAACTGACAAGCCTTCTTTGGATCAAAAACTTGATCCAATTGAAAAAAAAAAACCCTGAGCTATACCCAGCTTGTGCAGTTACAAGAGCTATGTCAAAGAAAGCTTTTGAGAATGATTTTCATAAGGAAGACATTCTTTTAGCTGATACGTGTATTGGTCAGGCGTTTGATGAGGTCACTTTCACTTCTAATTTGGATCAGTTGGGTGGTATTGATCACAGTGATCCTCTTTTAAATACTTATTCTCTTTTATATAATCAGGATGATAAACGATAATCACTTGTCATAAGATCTCCTATTTGTTTCAGAGCGCCGTTAGTGAAACTAAAGTAACTGAAGTACCTGTCTGTTACTTCATTAAAAATGGAATTCTTATGAGAAAATGGAGATCTCCCGAGGTACCTGCTAATGACGAGTAATCTGTGAACTATCAGATTGTAGTTCCAAAATCTTACAGACATAAAATACTTAGTTTGGCTCATGAAACTTGTCTGGTTGGTGTCATTTACGCATAAATAAAACTTATAACAAGATCTTGACTCACTTCTATTGGCCAAAAATCAAAAGTGATGTTTGTAAGTTTTGTAGATCTTGTCATACTTGTCAAATGGTAGGAAAATCCAATCAGAAGATACATAAGGCTCATCTATAACCAATTCCTGCATTTGACAAACCATTTAGCAGAATCATGGTAGATTGTGTTGGTCCCTTACCTAAGACCAAGTCAGGCAACCAATATTTGTTGACCATTATGTGTGCGTCAACAAGATTCCCAGAGGCAATTCCTTTGAGGAATATTAAAACAAAAACTATAGTAAAAGCTTTAATAAAGCTTTTTTTATTACTTAATTTGGCCTTCAAAAATCTGTCCAATCGGATCATATTTCATGTATGGAATTTTCCAGCAAGCTATGCAAGAATTGGGCATTAAAGAATTCAAATCTTCTGCCTAATATCATGAGAGCCAAGGAGACTTAAAAAAGATTTCAAAAGTCTTTAAAGAAATTGATTCGATCTTATTGCTTTGATACTAGCAAAGATTGGGATGAAGGCATTAATTTACTTTTATTTGCTGTAAGGGAGTCCGTTCAAGAATCTTTAGGATTCAGTCCTTTTGAACTAGTTTTCGGACATACTGAAATTGTTGAAAGAGAAACTTCTTTTAAACGGAGATACTGAGCTCAATCTACTTGACTATGTTTCTGATTTTAAGTACAAATTGTCAAAGGTTTGTGAGGTTGCAAGAGCAAATCTGCGCTCTACTCAATCCAGATATGATTATATATCAAGGAATATGAGTTTTCAGCCTGTTGATAGAGTTCTAGCTTTCTTGCCCATTCCACAAAATTTCTTTCAGATCAAGTATTACGGTCCATATACGGTTGAAAAGAAAGTAAATGATTTGAATTACATCATAAATACACCTGGTAGGCGAAAACAAAAACAACTTTGCAACATTAACATGTTAAAGGAGTATATTGAAAGAGATAGCTCAGTAAATCATACAATTAATTTAGTGGTACGTCATCGCTTTCAATATTTGTACGTCGTCGGAACTCGAACCTGGATTCTTATAGAACTATTTAGTGATAGGACTTGTTTTCATTCTTAGGATCACATTTTTTGATTATATTCACAGATTGTAAGTCATATTTACTAATTTTTACATTGTTGACTATGGAAACAAATTGTGTTGTTAAAATATACAAAGCTTGTTGGTTTTCACTTTTTTCTTTGTTACTGAGTACGAGGCCTTGTCACGTAACAATATTTACAATTTTGCATCCAGATTTTTCATTAAATATACTTTCGTAGTTCTGCAAATCCGAATTACAATAACCATGTCGTGGGTTCTCAAGCTTAATTACACATTGAGAAATTGTACTGTAATTTCGAGTATATTCCAAATGTTAATTACACATTGAGAAATTGTATTGTAATTTCGAGTATATTCCAAGTGTTAATTACACATTGAGAAATTGTACTGTAATTTCGAGTATATTCCAAGTACAGTTGCATCCACCTTACTGCACTCAAAATGAAATAAACATTAAATTCCACAGCGTCTTTTCGATAATTGCTATTGAAAGGCTTCATAATTTTCCCACATTATGATCTGAATCATTCAATGACAGAAGAGAAACACGCATGCCGATGTTAATACACTTCAATGCGATTAAATTGGCAGACGCTGTAAGTTACTTCATGTAGATAAATCCAGACCATAATCACAAAATTGCGTCGAATGGACAAAAATATCAAAACGTATTTATTCCAGATCAAATGGAAAAGTTGTTGTAGTGCGTATCCATTAACAATACTCCAACTTTCAAATTTAAGCAGACCAAATGCCATTTTCTTTTGAAGCTTACGTCTAGCGCAAGATCAACTTCAAATTTGTCTGGGCGGAGTTATGTTCGCATTGTTTAAGTTGTGTAATAATACCGCTACGCTTGTATATTTAGTATGGAATACGGCATACATTCGGTAATTTTGTTTATTGTAGTGCATTTTTAAGCATTGAGAAAAATATGAAACGATCATATAATAAAAAAGTTACTGTATTTGGATGGGAAAATATGAGCTCGTTTTGTCGGATGGATATTAAAAAAATTTGAGGACAAGATATTGTCTGATAAATGCATATGCTACTAGGAACTTTTTCCGTATTAATTTTTGGAGTGATTTTCGTCCAAGAAAGATAATTTGAGTAAAAGTATTTACTGTAAGCAATAATATTTCATATTGTTTTATGAATATTTTCTCGACTTCATTGTAATAATTTCGCAACGATAGTTATCCAGAGAGTTGAAGTGATGGAAGTGGAACATCATATTTTCAACTATATCATAATTAGAACCAATACCTACACCAAACGTTGATTGACTTCAAGTGGAACATCATATTTTTCACCTATATCGTAATAAGAACCAATCCCTATACCAAAAGTTGTTTGATTGACTTCTTCGAAAAAAACTTTTCTAGCTCTTCATCGCTGAGTTCACTAATTTCATCGTCGAAATCTTCGTTTATCGCTAGAGATGCATTAACAATAATTGGATAAAAACATGTTGTTTTTTTTACTCGTCATTGGTATAAATGCATAAGGGTATGTTTTTATAATTAACTCCGTATCCGGCGTCTTTCTAGTGATTTTAACTACGGTTTCCTTCTTGCGGTAGTACATACCGATATGTCTAAAATAATCGTTTTAAAAGAAACTATTGAAGAACTCTTTGTTCCTTTTTATTCAAATTATCTTAGATTCAGCTAGTTTGTCGAGGTCATTATGGCTATCATTTACTAGTTTTTTTTAACATCTACCCTTTCAGAATAAGCTCGCATTTTTTTTATTAAGTTTGATTTAATAATCAAATCTAGATTTTCAAAAATTAAGCTCGAGCAATATTTTTTAAAACAGGATTTCAATTTGTTTGTATTCTTCTATATAACCATAAGTACGACAGTATCTGCTTATAATCTCAATGTTTCTTATTGCTTCAAATAGGTGAATATTTTTTTTTCTTTTCTGTCTATGGAGTTTATCATTGAAAAAAAATTCTTGGTGTTTATCACACGTGCTAAGAACGATTTGTCTCCAACATCTATTTTGGAGTTTAACATATCATAAAATTCTCTCGAAACGATTATAATTGGTTGTGGCATTTATTTTATAACGTTAGATTAAATTTGATCATCGACTGTGTATATTTGAAATGCTGTCAGTTCTGGGAACGGATGTTCAGCAATAACAAACTCGGAAATATAAGTACTTGTTGACAGTCTATTCTGCTGCAATTGTAAAGTACTATGTTGTTGAAATATGTGTTTTCACTATTATACAATATTCTTCAGTTAATATCATCGTTTGATCCTTCCAATCGCCAATTATAAATTCGACCAAAACTAGAGTTTAATCGACCGCATAAAAGAAATTGCCAAATAGCAACTGCAGTATGACATTAAATTTTAATCCAAAAGTTTTCAACTTCTCCGTTAGTAGTGCACTCATGTCTATCTAAGAAAGCGTAATAAGGATAATTTTCAGGATAACATGCTGATGCGCTAACCTCACACACAACTCGATTGTCAGTTGCCTTAAAAAGTGTTGTAATATACCCAACGTTATTTTTGGTTTGTTTTATACCAACAGATACACTGTTAACATACGCTTTATTTGTCAGATCATTATGGTTGACAGGAGTATATGTCGTAGAGTTTTTCGTCTCTCATGTTTATATTGACTGTCACTGATTCACCAGATTTCTTTAAATATGGGGTCAGTTCTTCTTTTAACTGAGCATAACTAATAACATCAGTTTCATTAGCTGGTGGTGAGGTTGCCGTTAATCCATTTTTTTTTTGATTTGACATAGACAAGTTACCGGTCATTGTGTCACCGTCCTTATTATGTTTATTATCGTCAACAGATTTTAGTTGCGCGTAACTTACAGCTTGTGTTAAAAGTAATGGTGGGTATACAGTTTCTAAGCCAATAAATTTTTACTCGACATGATATTACCTGTAACTGTCCCACCAGTTTTATCAAGTTTGTTATTATCCACATACCTTAACTGTAAATAACTAATCGCGCATCTGATATAAGTTTGCTGGTGAATATCCGGTTTTCAAGCCTACAACTTTTATTCCTAACATACCTGAGTTACCACTTAAAGTTCCTCCTGTTAGTGATAGTTTGTTATTGTCAATCGTTCCTGGTTGTGAGTAACTAACAGCTTGTGTGGGATCAAGATTTGGTGGTGGATAATCTACTTCCAAACCTAGAACTCGTTCATTTAACAAAAAAGTTTCCTGTCATTGTGTCGCCAGTTTTCTTTATTATTTATGACGTATCGGTTATTGTTGGTTCGTCAAATGTTGTAAGTGCTGTTCCAAACTTTGTGTAGTAGGTCATATTATATAAATTATATAATATAAAATTATATAACAACAATGGTGAAGTATACAAAAACAATTCAAGTTTCAAGATTGCTGTTGTAAAGAATCCACCCATAATAAGACTTGTTCAAAAACAAAGTCCTATGATGGGACTGATATTCTACTACCCAAAAGAGAATATACACGAATCGAAGATAATACCATTTCATTGATTTAAACTGCTGAGTGTTGAAACCACTTCTGATATTCTTGAACAATTATAAAATTTTGAAGATGGCAACCTGGCAGCCAAACTCAATGTTAGATCACAGCATTTATGGTTAGGGATAAACTAGACATTGTACGGTTGTGTCTTGTGGTGCAAATCCCATGATTATAGGCCTTCCCATTCAGAAGGATTAGTGAAAATAAAAAAAAATTGTCAAGAGAGATGGACCGGTGATGTTTGATCGGCACCATGTTCATTTAGGACCAACTATCATAAGAAATATTTTAGTGAAAATCTCATATCGACATTACATCCAATTTAGGGAAGTATTGATAGCAAAATTCTCACGATGGCTACAATGCTGGCGATATTGAGTTCAGATCAGCACGTTTTCATTGTAGATCAACAAGACGCCATGAAATGTTTTTAGTGAAAACTCCCATGTTGTTATGATCATCCATTTAGAAGTAGCAATAACAAAATTCTCAAGATGGCCACTGTCCTGTCATGTTGGATGCCCAAGCAGCATCATTCTCATTGAAGAGCAGCCAGACATCAAAAGAAATCATTTGTTGAAAACCCTATGCTGATTTGACCATCCATTCAAGAGGAGCAGTAACAAGACTTTACAATTGTCACACTGGTCATATTGGATGTCTGAGTGACACTAAATTCCTTTTCACTCGAATAGACCACTGAATGAATGCAAAATTTTCATGCCAATCCTCCAAGTAGTTTAGGAGAAGTTGCAATACAATCTTGTTCTAATCAATGGATGGGTGATGTTGATGAAAAACATAACATCCCACATACAGAAAGAAAAACTATCCAACTCTTCTGAAGACAGTGTTATGTACAATGACTGGGAAATTATTCTTATCAAAGTGACAACATTCATGATTGACACTCTCCAGATTTGTCCATTGGCACATATTTAAATGATAACCATGGATAGTCCATACAATTTGTTGCCGAGTTCACAAAATTTTGTTATTCAGCGGCAAGATAAATGGAAGCAAAACTCAAAAATGTTGTTCATAAAATGTACAAAGCTCAATACTAATCAATTGAAAACAGTGAGAGTAGTTGTGTTCAAAAGATTTGATAATGCATTACAATGAGCTGCAGGACAAAACGGGCAATATCTCTAAAATAAATAAATGAAGCAATGTGATTTGCTTAACATTTAAATCTGTTAAACTAGTTGTATTCACAAGGAAGACATTGATTTTGTGTTCATCTTCAGATAAAAGTCATTTTACCTTCCAGGTTGCCAGTGGTCCTTCAAAAACTGATTCTAGCTGCGTTCACAATACGGTCAAAGTGCATAGTGCTACATGTATGATAAAAAGGGTTATAATGCTAACAAAGTACCGCACAACCAAAGTGATTTGTTGACTGTGCATACACTTTAGCAAGTTTGTGAATGAAGACAGAAAATAATCCAGTCACACATGGCATTAGCTCAAAGTCAGAAAGGGCAAATCCTTTTCACAAAGTTTGGGAGCAACAGAATTTGTTAGCATGTTAGCATGCGCATACCTAGGTGGGTGTAACAATTTAATGGAAAGCATGCTGGCATTAAGGTTTTTTAATTTGTTCAGATGATGCCAATATATCAAATAATGTAACGATTAAAAAAATAGAAAAACATGGCGCAACCTTTATATCAAAATCTGCATATCAGAATTTGACCTAATTTACCTAACAGAACCTTAGCATGAATACCTTTAAAATTGGTACAAATGATATTAAATTTTTGAACAATATTACTGCTATTACAAAAACAAAAAAACCCTACTGTTATAAACAAGAATTCCTCAAAGGAAATGATGCTCTTATGTCCAAAAAGGATTTCCAGAAAGTTAAGATAATACCAATTCTTCTTTTTATCTACAGAGTGCTCAAAACATCTGATATTGTTGATCAGATTTTTAAATAGGCCACTTTGGCACCTATATTGGATGTTAGATCGGCACAATTTTCAATTAAAACAAATGAAATACATGCAAAATAGTTGCATTCATAAAATCCAGTCACACAGTGCATTTAGCTCCAAGTCAGAAAGGTCAAATCCTGTTCACAAAGTATCGCAGTTTTCAATTAAAACAAACTAAATATATGCAAAGACACCATTACAATACATTTATGATGAAAATCCCATGTTGATTTGACCATCTATTCACGAGAATTAGTGAAAAGATTTTTGATTTGTTCATTGTGGCAGCCATATTTGACAACATTTCAGCATGATTGCAATCCAGGACCAATTTGATATCATAGTTTTCTGGTGAAATCCCCTTGTTGATATGACTTTCCATTTAGAACAAAACATTTTCAAGATGGCTGCCATGCTGACAAAAATGGACGTCAGATTATTACCGTTTTCATCAAATACCAACTATACATCACATCTAGTCTTTTGATGAAAACCTAATGTTGATGCAACTTCTATCCATGAAGATTAGCAACAAAAATGTTCATAATGGCCACTAATTGGATGCAAAATTGGCACTTTTTAAAAACAAATTCCAACTAGATACCATAAGAAGTCTTACAGTCTGAAAACCTCACACTGATAGACTTTCCATACAGGAGGAATAGCAAAATCAAGATTTTCAAGATGTCTGCTGCGATGATGGTACTGGATTTCAGATCACCACCATTTTCATCTAGGACTAACTACACATGATGAGAAATCGTTTAGTGGAAACCCCATGCAGATATGACCATCCATTCATCAGGAGTAGCCATAAAATGGTGCTGTTGAGGTGGCCATACTGGATGCCCGAATGGCACCATTTCATTAGGAACAAATATACCAGAAATTCATGGCAATCCTCCAAGCAGTATGGAAAAAGTAATGATAACAAACTTGTACAAACAGATAGATGGATGACAGACAATATCCCGTTAAGTGTGCAACCAGTTAATATAAAAATCAATTATTAATTGATAACAAGAAAGCTTACACACTCAAAACTTTAGAACATTTAATTTCTTGTAAGTCTGGTAGATCGACAAACAAGCCTTAAGGACAAAAATAAAAGTTGTTTCTAAATAGGGCCCATGCAATCCAGATTGTTCTAATGGTCAAAATGTGCTAAAAGCATATTGCAAGGGACTAACTAAGACTAATGTAATTTCAAAGTACAGACCCTTGATCAATCAGGAATTTAGGGGTTTTACACATCTATTTTCTCATGCCTTGTGGTTATAAAGTGTTTAAACAATTGGCAAAACAAGTGCTTAGGATATTTCTGGGTGCAATATGCCCAATGGGGTTATTTAGCAGTGGTCACAAATCACTACCTTACAAAAAAATGTAGCTGAGGTTTCAGATAGATAATAATATGGCAGGCCAGTACCATTATTTAAATTGTAAAATAACATTCTTAGAGAAAATGAATACCAGTAATGCTAATTAACTTTCATTAAAAAAATGAAGCAGTATTGCCTTGTAAATAGTTTTCTTGTTTCCTAACAACCTCTATATATATATATATATATATATATATATATATATATATATATATATATATATATATATAAATATATATATAAATATATATGTGTGGTCATTCTGTTCCATTTGTACCTCTCTTTAACACTATTAATAAATCTATTTTTCTGATATAATTCACTGTAATACTTATGTACAGAAACTGTTGACTTGAGATCCATTTTAGACTTGTTATATATCTTACTGATATTACTATTTTATTGTTCTTTCTAAAATTTGACTGTTCCATTTTTAACTATAATAATAATAATACATAATCATCAAGATTATTTTCTACTATATTCAACTAATGTTAATGGATAATACAATGTGTAGAAATGCTACATGTGAAACATCCTGGTTACAAACTTATGTATGTACACCATTGGAATCCACCTCCCAATTAATTCATTTTATTGTTTTTTTTTTTTTTTCAAAGAGTGTGGTAAAAAATGATATTTGAACTCCAGGCCCTTGAGTCTTTGTATCATTTCTATTAACATAATGGCAAATAAATAATGAAGTAGCTTGTGGTCTAAGATGGGAAAATCACTTTGAAAGGTTGTTTGTTTTTACTCTATTCAAAATGGGCAGTCATATAAAATTATTATTAACATGTACTTTATTCTTGTAATTCACTTCCAAATATTTACTACTGAATCATATAAAGATCAAATTATAAACACAACAATAAAAATAAGTTATTGTTATTTAATATCACATATATTGTAGGGTTAATGTTTAAATGAAACACAGAATATATCTATGCAGCAGATATCACCTTTGTAACTGTCAAATTACATTTATTTTATTAAGTTAGGAAATAAGAATCACATGGGGAAATGGTGAAAAAAAAATGAAACTAATATTGAAGTCAAAAGATCTGTGATAAATAAGCAACAACAAAATCTGAAATAATTTTTTTTTAATTTTTTTAAAAATATGGAGTCTCAGACCATGTGATATAAATGAAAATTTAATGACCAAAATGGATATTTGTACCTGTGTATAGTAAAGACAAAAATTTACTTTCATTACCAAAAATTTACTGGAATTTGCAGCTCTATTTCCTTAAATATTATTACTTTTGAAGAAAATAATCAAAATATATTTCATTACATCTTAACATCCATGTATACACAGTTTTAAGTATCAATAGACTGTATATGAATATTGTACAAAAAATGTATATAATACACAAAAATGTCTCTACTTGAAAATGAAGTATTGCTTAAAAGTCTTAAATGCAAATATACATACATAATTGAGGTCACAGTTCAAATAACCACAAACACATACAATGAATATTGATATTTATCAAAGAATGGATGTTAAATGATGAATTTGTTCACTACTGAAAAGCCAGCTGTTGAATTATAAAGAACATTTTGCAAGGCATGTTTGAACATCCACTGAATGACCTGAAATGAAAATTAAATATATACATTACATCAGTAATCAGCATTACACAACCTAAAATGTTGCTGATCATTAGAATCAAGAGTCAAGGTTAAACATTTTGTAAATTACAGTATGTCTGAAGTATGTAGTTTTGGGGTGTATAATTAATTTGTGCTTATCTCCAGAACAAGGCAAATTTCTTCCAATTTGTAAATATAAACTTAAAAACAACACCAAAAACCCTAACTATAGAGACATCTGATATCTTAGACACTTAATGTCATTCAGAAATCACCCTATTTTTGCTTGTTGATGCAAAGATTGGAGGGCCTTCAGCCGGCCCATATGAACTGACCAATGGTACCATAAGAAACTCATTCATGGTGCCATTTGAGAGGGGAGGGGGAGAGAGAACAAAGAAGGTACATTTTAAACCTAACATCAGTAGTGGGCTATTGAATGGAACATAACAGATGCAAGGTTGTCAATTCAGTCCCTTTCCAAAGAGGTTAGGGTAGAAGCATTGGGGAGGATGGTTGTTCCAGAGGCTCTGCTCTGTGACAGGTACAAAAGAATCAGATCAGTTTTTGGTAACATTTAATTACATATATTTGATGCAATTTTTTTTTATTTGGGATGCAGAAAATTACCCACAAGAGTCCCTTTTTTTGGTGCAAGGTGGAAACTTTTGCAGCAAAATAAATATGTTCTAATCACTATGAAAACTGAAGCAATGCTTTTAATTTGTTGCTGACTTCTTTGATCGAAGGTCACCAGCTTACTTTGATGAAAGTGCATGTGTTATTGAAAGCACCACTAAAGGCTCCCTTTGAAAGGCAAAACATACCAATTTGTTATTGCTGCAGCAACATCAAATGAATTGTAGAACATTGACACAATTTTTAAAAACTTTATATAGTATATATTAGTGCTTCAGAGGTAATCAAGTTTTCACACTGAAGTTGCAGCAAAACTATTTTCTGTCCTTTTTTTTGCTGTCATGTGGTTGACAGTAGTCATTTCATGTTTCCTATCTCAGAGGTGGTCCATTGTAGCTAGTCAGTTCCATGGCTAGTTTGATTATATTACAGTATACAATATCAAGGCTAGTTATCAGCATAATCAGATTATGACATAACAATTAACTGTCAGGATGGTTTATCAATATGAAATAAGGATTTGTTTATGTAACAATTGATTCCAGTGCATTTTTATATCCAAGTTTGCAGCTTCTTGTCATGGTGAATTTGAATTTCTCCACTCCAAACTCAAGATTGTACATACAGTTATTTTCAGCCAAATATATTGTAGCCAAAAATATGGCCAAATGGTATATTTTATCTCAAATACGTAAAACAATTTTAATTTGTGACATTGGAAAAGTCCAGCGCAATCACTGTTAAAGACCTCATATAGATTTCATTTACAGTTGTTGTTGTATAAATATTGCCTGCAAATTCGAAATCAAGAGACTCTTGACAAAATGGTGTTTGCAAATCTAGACATGTGTTTTTTAGTTAAACAGAAAAATGATGGAAGATTTATGAGATTCATAAATGTGCTAAAGTTGCTATAACTGATAGCTTGGATGCGACCATAGCCAAAAAAAAACCAGAAAATTGACCTGAATTAAAGAAGTGACAAATGTATCTTGCTCCGACATTGTTTAGTTTTGTGCTAGAATTCCAATTAACTAACTTGATGATGAAATTCGCCATGGATAATTGCAGGAAAAGTGAAACATGGATAAAAATTAATGTACTACTGCTATTAAATTAGATTTTCATTGAAAAAACTGCTAAAAAATCAAAACTTCTTTATATTCAATAAAACTGACATAATTACAAGAGATAAGTTTGGTTTGCTCAATATTAATTTTTTATTGTACTTCAGTGCTGATTATCTTCCTTGTGTTTGGAGCACCACACATTTGTTACTATATAATGATAAAAAGCTGCATATCCATGCATTTGAATACTTATATTTTTAATTTTAATATCAAATTGGAAATTATGACAAAAGCAGGTTGTTTAGTGCCACGTGAAATATCTGGACAAGGAAAAGACAGAAAACCAAATTTTATGGAATTAACTTGGTAAAAATAAAAAAACTTGGAGACGATCACACCTTTAAACAAAACTACACCTCTTCCTCAAAAACTTGTACACAACCAGCTTTATAAAGTTAGAGATAACTGCATGCTGCCTCCTGATTTACCAAGCATATCTCTCCTGACAAATTCTTTTGTCATCTCTTGCTCAAGGTTCTCAGTAAATATGTTCCCTCAGATTCTGACACTTAGAATTTCAATTGTACTCATTTTTGATACATGTTAATTCCAATCATGCATTTTTATGACACACATACATTTGTGCTGAAGCATCATTTTTATTTACCTTTAATACAGTTCTCGCATTATTTTCCAATTAAGTGAACACTGCAATAATAATAGGACTGTAATTATCTGCGATTCACTATAAGTTCTATCTACATCATGTTGGCGAGTGATATCACAACTTTTCAAACCTTTTAATAAAAATCATAGTTTCTTCAGGAAAATTAAATTTTTTCAACAAGCTCGATGGTCTTAATTTAGAATACAGGACTAGCCAGATCTAAAATTAGAGGGGCACCAGGATATCAGAGTTTTTGAGCACTGAAACCACTAAGACTATATTAAACTCTCGAGAGTATGTCATTTCTAACTCCAAAATTATCTCCATGGGATGAATATAGCTTTAATAAGTATTAGGGAATAGTCAACAACCTTTAAAAACTGAGATTTAAGAGAAAATCTTGACCAGAAAATGAACAAGAGCTTGTTAAGTGTAAAACTTAATAATCACAATGTCATCAAGTGGTCACCCATCAGTGATCTTGTGAAGGAAACTAGATTGCATTTTGATATGATTTTAAAAATAAATTAAGGTGAATCTGGAGATAAAAACCTTTTCATTTTCATTGAATTGTGATACACTGGCACCATAGCTCAAAAAAGTACATTTTCTTTTGTCTTGGTATCAGAAACAACCTGCCAATCATTTCAACCATCAGACTCAAAAGAATTAGTTCAATTCTGTGGAGAGAGAATAAATCTCCTAAAGTTGTAACAAATCTTAAGCATTTCATTTGCTACACAAATAATGAACTATCCTAGCTACAAGCTCACAACTCAGTCACAAATGACTCTTGACATTTCAGCTCTGTCTCTTGAGATTTTCATTTGAATTCAAGATATTTTGGTGTCAGGGTCTAAATGTCTCTTCAATTTTTAAATCTAAAAATCCTGATGCTGGAATTGAACAAAGTCATCCATAGCATGCCATGAAATTGGCATCACCAGCAATAGTTTTTGCATTTTCTCCAACTGGACCTCGAGACTCTTTTTTCCAGCAAATGAAACACCACTTTCACACTGCTGTGTGAACAAGATATACAAAGCATCATCTAATTCTGTATCATTTGCAGTCTGTTTCCATTTAAATCATGACTGGAATAAACTTTTATAAGTAATACCAAAATTACTGTTCATCCTTCAGCCAACCTCCAAGTGTTGCTTCATAATGCTCAAGTTAACTTTGTGAAATTGCTTCTATACTATGCTTTACATTTATTGCCCATGTACATTTCCAAAGGATTAAAATAAATTCCTTATATATATATATATATATATATATATATATATATTACTTTAGTGATATTTATTCCATATCTGAAACAACTGAGCAGACAAATTAAATGAATAAATGTAAATCAAAACACAGATGAACTTAATTAGGTTCTCACAGCAGTGCTCATCTGTATTGATGTGGCATTCATTTGAATCTTTTTGCTTGATTGGACAACTGGTATTCATTTCTTAGTTTTGTCACCTGTTTGCATTTACTAGCATTCATCAATGACTGCTATTTTGCTGTACAGTGACATTTGTTGAGTATTTAAGAAAAAAAAAATTTCCTGAGAAACACTAACAAAAAATGTAATTTCTCATCAAAACAAGCAAATTTCACACAAATTTTTAAGAGAAACAAGCAATATACTGCAATTTGATTTATCAATTTTATTCATATTAAACAAATAAAGGTTAATTCTTTTGGTATTTTCCAGAAAAACAAAAATGGGATCCACACCAGACTGTGCATAACAAGCTGGTTTATGACTTGTATGAGCACAAGTTACTGAAGGAGACATGTAACTTCAGGAACAAGAAGTGAGAAATAAAAACTATAGTCCTCTATATAAACAACTGAAGGGTATGAAGGTTTTTTTTTTCAAAACAAAAAGTCAAATAACAAAGGCCAAGCAGAGTTATAACCAATTTTTTAAAATATCCTTTGCATTTAACAATAATAAAGCAAAATAACCAATATTTAAAATCTTATTATATGATTCCATACTAGTTTACCAGTTTAAAAACCTACTATAAATAAATTACTTTAAAGATGTTAGCAAGACCAGTCAATTTGTAAAATTTTTACACATGCACATTTACAATGTATAGATAGTTATACAATATTATGAGATAGGGTTAACCTGCTGTTTATTTGGTGGACTTGACAAAAAATGATATGCAAGAATTCTTTTGTAACTGTTCAGCACTTTAATCAAAATGGAAAGTCATTTATAACTGTCAGAAAATTGTATCTCTCCCAATGCATGATTTTACCAAGGTTTATACTTATGAGTTACCATGTTCTCAATTGTTTGAAAACTATACCCAACAAGAGAACTTTTAATTGGTACCACAAGAACAAGATTGTGCTCACATACTGTTAAACCCTATATATATATATATATATATATATATATATATATATATATATATATATATATATATATATATATATATATATATATATATATATATATATATATACACACACATATCTATACATACCTATTTAGTAAAACATCCCAACTGGTGGCATGCAAAGGAGATAGAATTGCCTATCAAAATGAGAAAGGCTACACCTCCAAATTCTCCCCACCACCGTTTTTCAGGATCTATACAGGAAAAATAACAGCAATTAGTTTATCATTGATTTAAAAAGGGATTTATTACATGTTCATTTGTTTCTCAATTAACTTTACATTGTCAGAATCATGCAGCATTCCTCCACACTGCACAGCTTTATAATGAATGACATCTGCATCTAAAAATAGTATTATTTTAGAAAATACTTTTCAATATAATCAAACAATGTTCACTCATACTTGATATATTGAATTTGTGGATGAACTAAGCATGTTGTTTAATCTATTTGAAAGTAGAGGAAATATAGCTGAAAATATTGTCTCACAAAAGAAACTTTAAATCAATTAAACAATTGATTGTGTTATTGGCAATATCCAGCAATGGCTTTATAACAATAAACTTTAAAAATGTAGTATTGAAAATATCTGACAACAAAAGTGAGACACATGCATTAATTTAAAATACCATTCTGTTCTTTTAAATACTTATTTTGCTGAAATGTTCACAATGATTCACAAAATGAATGATTCAGACAAATGAGCCACACACTGGTAGCAGGGGTGGTCAAAATATGGCCTGCTGGCCAGTTATGGTAATGTCTTGGTTTTATATCTTAATTTACATCACAGAGAATTGGCTGTAAAACAAATCACATGCTCAAGAGGAAGTTGCCCATATCTGCTCTAAATAAAATGTAGCCCAGATAAGCACTTTAAGACCAAGAGATGTCTCATCTCTCTCAGAGATGTCTCAGTTTACAGGCCTGTTCAAGCACTAACTTTGAAAGCTAATGCAACTGAAGGTGACCTTGACCCTGATGATAGGATCCTCAATTTTCAATAATAGATCTACTGATAATCCTGTTTGAATCATCTCTAAAGCTTCAAGGGTTTTAAAGTTAGAAAGGAAGTGTGATGGAAAATTTAAAAACTTGTGACCTTGACCATGAAGATGGGACTTGCAATGTTTAATAAAACACTGCCTTTCATGGCATATAATATAATCTTTCATCATTTATTCTCTAACAGTGCTCAAGGTATCAAATGGAATGAAGCAAGTGCCAGAATATTGCAAATACTGACTACAGGCTTTTGACCTTGAAAACATCTCCCCATCCCCCAGGGTTCAAGCCACATTTTGATGATGATGATATATAAATATACAAAGTTTCATCCCTTAAATTCAAATGATTTTAAAGTTACTGAGTGGAAAAGAAGGTATTGAGCTGTAATCCTGACCTTACATGGTACATGACACACCAAGCGAGAGCATATAAGGACACATAGTTTTTGACTTGCAACACACCTTCTATTGATAGTGTCATCCCTTAAATCTCAAACAGCTTGGAAGTTATAGTGGCAAAAAGAATATGTAGGAAAAATTAAAAATAATAAGATGTGGCCTTGACCTTGAAAATAAGACTGCAAATTCTGTATGTGACAAACATAATGAGACAATCTCCTTGAGTGTTGTCAGTGCCTCTTTCACACTTTCATTTTCACCTTGTAGTGATATGTACTGAATTCTTCCCTTGTATTTTCCACAAATTATACTTGTAAAGGGACGATCAAATGAATAGTTACCTCCAGTGTAATATCCCTTGGCAAACAAGATCCTGCTAAGCAAATAAACAAGACCTGCACCAGCAGAGATTCTCTGAAAAGACCAAATCAAAATACTGTAACTTGCACCTCCAAGAAAACAAGACTCTCATTTTAAGATATTTATAGAAATTTGACTTACACAAAA